>LNAC01000244.1:2216900-2320111 GCA_002007465.1 Ailurus styani
GGCCCCCCCCCCCCATGCGGGCCTCGATCCCAGGACGCTGAGATCATGACCTGAGCCTAAAGCAGAGGCTTTAACCTACTGAGCCACCCAGGCGTCCAATTTTTTAACTATTTATTAGAATTCACCAGTGAAACCCTCTGGGCTGGAGCTTTTCTTTGTGAGATATTTTTTGATTAATAATTCAATTGCTTTACTTGTTATAGGTCTATTTAGATTTTCTATTTGCTCTTGAGTCACGTTTGGAATTTTGTGTCTTTCTAAGAATTTCTTGATTTTGTTTAGGTTGTCTAATTTGTTGGCATAAAAATGTTCATAGTATTTCCTTATGATCCTTTTTACTTCTCTGTGAGTTTGGTAATAATATCCCTCTTTCATTCTGGGTTTTAGTAATCTAGATCCTTTTTTTTTTATTTTGGTTAGTCTAGCTAAATTTTTGTCAGTTTTGGTGATTTTTAAAAAAGATTTTATTTAGTTATTTGAGAGACAGAGCCTGCATCAGAGTATAAGCAGGGGGGTGGGGCAGAGGAAGAGGGAGAAGCAGACCCCTTGCTGAGCATGGAACCTGGGGCTGGATTCGAACCCAGGACCCTGAGATCATGACCTGAGCCAAAATCAGATGCTTAATTGATTGAGCCACCCAGGCACCCCAATTTTGGTGATCTTTTTAAACAATCAACTTTTATTTTCTCTCATGTTCTCCTAGGCTCAGTTTTATCTATTTCTCTTCTAGTCTGTATAATTTCCCATCTTCTGATTGCTTTGGGCTTAGTTTGCTTTTCTTATATTTTAAGACAGAAGGCTAAGTTACTGATTTGAGATCTTTCTCCTTTTTTTTTACTGGAGCATTTACAGCTGTTTCCCTCTGAGCATTGCTTTAGCTGCATCTGTTGGTCTTGGGTACATGGAGGTTTTGTTTTCATTCACCTAAATTTCAAACACATTTAGGAAGGTGTTGTTTAATTTTCACATATTTATGAATTTCCCAAGTTTCCTTCTGTGATTTATTTCTAGTTTCATTCCACTATTGTTGGAGAACATACTTTGCATGATTTGGGTCCTTTTAAATGTATTGGGGCTAGTTACATGGTTTTACACATGGGTTCTCTTGGAGAATGTTCCCTGTGCACTCCTGTGGTGAGGTTAAGGATTTCAGGGCTGACCAAGGAAAGGCAGGAATGTGAGAGGGCAGTAGAATTATTGGACTGTGTTTTGCTAGGGTTGCAGGAGAGGGGAAGTTCCCTCCCAGCAGGAGACTGACAGAGGAAGAGGGAAAGGCAATTCCCTGGGAAGAGGTGAACAGAGAGGGGGCTTAGGGAAGAGGTGAACAGAGAGGGGGCTTAGGTGTCTAGATGGTGTTATTCAGTGGCAGGATGGGAGGATCCGAGTCAGCACCAAAGGGCAACAGGGGTTTGGGGACTTAAGACCCCAGGGTTTGTCTTCTCCATGGCTAGTGGGTATTTGGTGCAGTTTTGCAGAGTATGCAAAGCAGGCAAGTTCTAAATGGCTAAAAATATTATTTTGGATATGTAAGAATTTGAGTTTGTCTTTGAGCTAATGGTACCAATCTGCTGTGAAAAAGTCAACAACATAAGGGCCTATATACAGGGGCCATCTTTGGCCCATTTATATAACAACTTGAGAAAAATGTGTATTCTGCTGTTGCTTGGTGGGATGTTCTATAGATGTCTGCTCCGAATACTTGGCTTTAGTGTTGTCCAAATCTTCTGTTTCCTTCTTGACCTTCTGTGTATTTGTTCAATCTATTATTAAAAGTGGGGGCTTTGCAATCTCTAGTACTGTTGGATTTTCAATTTCTCCACTTTGCCCCCGTCTGCACATCTTTCCCACCTCTCCTTTGCCAAGATAACTCTCCTAAAATAAAAAGTTCAGGATTTATGGTGGTGGTCTGACTCTTCTGGGCAGGTGGTAACTTTATTGGTTTGGGGGTAGTTTTCCGTGTAAATTTTCTTTTCTAGCAGTCCATCGATTTAGATTATTATTATTTTTAGATTATTATTATTATTATATTTTTTGCACGCTCTAATCCTTTATTGGACAAGAGTTTAATGGAGTTAGGCCAGGAAATACGATAGGGACCGTCTACACTCAGAACCTCTCCCCTCTCAATTTCAGTAGCTAGTGAGTGTTAAGCTTGATTAAAGTACAAAAGACTAAAAAAGAGTATTATGACCCCCCCATACTACCTCCTAATTTTTCTTCTTATTTTAAAAGGTGCAAGTATACAATGAACTGGTTTTCCCCTATGTTACCTATTTTAATGCTTTAAAAAATATGTCAAAATCAAATGATTCTCTCCCTTTTCCCTGTTTTTGGAACCCTTGTTTTTTTGTTTTTGTTTTTGTTTTTATTATTTGCCCCAGGAGTACAGGTCTGTGAATCATCAGGTTTACACCTTTCACAGCATTCACCAAAGCACAAACCCTCCCCAATGTCCATAACCCATCCACCCTATCCCTACCCTCCTACCCGCCAGTAACCCTCAGTTTGTTTTGTGAGATTAGGAGTCTCTTATGGTTTGTCTCCTTCCCCATCCCATCTTGTTTCATTATTTTTCCCTCCTTACCCCCTACAACCCCCCACCCTACCCCTCAAGTTCCTCATATCAGAGAGATCATATAATTGTCTTTCTCTGCTGATTGACTTATTTCGCTCAGCATAATACCCTCTAGTGGAACCCTTGTTTTATTGGCATCCTGAACACAATGTTTTGCCACCACGGAATTAGACACTATAAGGAAGTCTCCTTTGCTGGATAGGACGTGGGTGCTAAGCCTCTGGGGCATGACTACCACTCCCTCCTCCCATGCCCATGTGGACTTCATCAAAACCATATGTAGAGCCTCTTCCACCAAATGTCTGTTCATATCTTTTACTCATTTTCGAAGTACATTTTGATTTTTTACTGTTGAGTTTTGACAGTTCTTTATATATTCGAGATACAAATCCTTTGTTAAATACCTGGTTTGCAAATGTTTTCTCTAATCTGTAATTTGTCATTTCATTCCATTAACAGGTTCTTTTTTCCCTCTCAGCTTTATTGAGGTAGGATCGACCAATTGTGAGATATTGAAGGTGTACAATGTCACGATCTGATGTACTTTTAACAGGATATTTTGGATAGTAAAAGTTTTAAATTTTGAAGACTTTTTTTATCAGTTTTTCCTTTTATGGATTATGCTTTTGGTACCAAATTTAAGAACTCTTTGCCAAGTACTAGGTCTTGAAAAAATTCTTTTCTGTTTTTTTTTCTAAAACTTTTATAGTTTTATGCTTTACATTTAAGTTCATTATCCACTTTGAGTTAATTTTTATATACAAAATGCGGTTTAGATTATTGTTTTTTTTTGCCAGTGAGATATCCAGTTGCTCTAGCACCATTTGTTGAAAATGCTATCCCTATTCCATTGTATTATATTTACATCTTTGTAAAAAATTAATTGGGCAGATTTGTATGGGTTCATTTCTGGATCGTCTATTCTGTTTCATTCATTCATTCATTTATTCTTTCACCAGTACCACACAGTCTTGATTACTATAGTATAACAGTAAGCCTTAACATTGGGAAGGATGATTTCTCCCACTTTCTTCTTCTTCTTTTTTAAAATTTTATTTATTTATTCATGTGAGAGAGAAAGAGAGAGAGGCAGAGGCCGAGGGAGAAGCAGGCTCCCGTGGGGAACCGGAAGCCTGATGTACTTGATCCCAAGACCCCGGGATCACAGCCTGAGCCAAAGGCAGACACTTTAACCAACTGAGCCATCCAAGAGACCCTCTCCCACTTTATTCTTTTTCAAAATTATTCTGGCTCTTTTAGAGCCTTTACAATTCAATATAAATTTTAAAATAATGTTGTCAATGTTTAGAAAGAAGCTTGCTGAGATTTTGAAATAAGAATTACATTAAACCTATAGATCAATTTGAGGAGAACTGACATCTTTACAATGCTGAGTCTTCTAATCTATGAACATGGCATGTCTTTCCAATCTTGCATACCTTGAAGAAATCCAGCATGGTTGTAGTGTATTATTCTTTTAATACATTGTTGGGATTTGATTTACGAGTATTTTGTTGAGAATTTTTGTATCTAAGTTCATGAGAAATATTGGTCTATAGTTTTCTTTTTTCATGCTGTTTTTTGTCTAGTTTTGGTGTAGGACAATACTAGCTCCATAAAATGAGTTGGGAAGCATCGCTTCTTCTATTTTCTGGAAGGAGTTGCGTAAAACTGTTGTCCATTCTTTAAATATTTGGTGGAATTTTCCAGTTAAACTTCCTGGGCTTGGACATTTTGATTTTTACTATTATGTTAATGTGAACTTATTTATACCCTGAAGAACATGTAGGTCTTAGAGAGACTGTGTCCAGGGAGGTCAGGAGAAATTTGGGTTTCAATTAGTGTTGTCTGTCACTTGTGTATGTGTCACATTAGACTGTTAGCTTCTTCAGCGTGCCCATATTGTGTTGGTTATCACTGGAACCTCAGCACCTTAGGTAGCACCTAGCACACAGTAGGTTGCTCAGCGTAAGATGGTTGAATAATTGAATGAATTCTCAGTCCTAGGATTGTGCAGATTGGAAACCTGATGCTGTCAGAGAAACCTAGTGAGGAGAGGGCAGCATGGAGGTGTTCAAGTCCTTCCTTGGAGGTGGAAAAATCTCTTTGGGAAAGGAGTAGATAGTATTTATGGGTCCATTTCTCCCTCCTACCTGCCTGAGCTTCTGTCACCCAGACTCTAATCATTCATACCAGCTGGAGCAACCCATTGTGCTCAAGAACCTGAAGAGCACGGGGAGCTGGTAGAGCAGAGGGGAATGTAGGCGATAGGTCTAGGACTGGCTACAGACCGGTACTCTTTCCTGCTGTGGGTGCTTCCTTACACAGAAACAAGCTCTGAGAACTATATTTCAAAATTGAGGATGGACAGATGACAGTGGATTGAGCTTAGGCATAGTTTACAGAATAGTGATTAGTTAGAGTTGAACAGTCTCAGGTTTGCAGAAGTAATTAAATGGCCTCTGTCTCTCTGAATTTCAAAGCTACCCCAAGGTGTTTTCCACTTGTACTGTAGTTTCTAGTTGGCTAAGTGGTTTGTTTTGATATCCCTTCAATTGTACAGTTTTAGAAGATTTTCTGCCAATGCTACATTTGTGTGTAGGTACACATGAGAGCATGTACTATGCCCGAGTAAATGCAGAGGTTTTTAGGTGTGCTTCTATTGAAGACCCAGTTACCAAGTTCTAGTGTTTTGCTTATTTCATAGCATAGCAGAATGCCTAGATTGCTAAATAAATGATTTTTTTAAAGAAGGTTTATTTATCTATTTGAGAGAGAGAGAGAGAGAGAGTGCACATGAGTTGGGGGGGTAGAGGGGGAGAGAGGGGAAGCAGACTCCCTGTTGAGCCCAGAGCTAATGCAGGGCTGGATCCCAGCACCCTGAGATCATGACCTGAGCCAAAACCAAGAGTCAGTCACTTTAACCGACTGAGCCACCCAGGCACCCCAATAAATGATTATTATTACTCTGTATTGGGACATCTTGTGGCATTTAAATCCTTTGATTTGTTTTTCTAGCACCATTTGTATTAACTGCTATCTTTAATAACTGAAAATTTTTTTAGAGTCTGCGTTACTCTCTGGACAGTCATGGGTGCTTTTAAAGATATTTTATTATGTTGAATTGCTATTTGTGTCTGAGCTAAGTGTTGATCCATTGTTTTGTCATTTGAGAATTTTGGAATTTTATGGACTATGAAAGCAATGCACCTTATGCTAAGTTTATTGGTAGTCTCATTCTGGAATACTACCTTCAGCATGATAATTGTGCGATACCATAGTTGATTGGTCAATATGTAAAACTGATTATAGATACTGAATTTCTTGGGCTGTGTCCTAATAGAAGATATTCTGGAGAACTCACTGAAAGTTGTCTCCTTGAAAGCATCTTTGCCCTGATCCTAAGTTCAACCTGAATGAAACATTCTATTTTGTATTTGTGTTAACTACTCTCTCCTCTGTGTCATCCCTGGACATGTATACATCTCCCTCTTAACACAGAGTATTAGAATTATTTGTTTACATGCCTTTTCCCCTTATTGAATTGTTCATACCCTTTGGGCAGGATCCATCTTATCTCCAGTGCTTAATATAATTCCTAATTCAAAATATAAGCTGAAGGAGGAGAATCACTTTATATCTACTACATGGAACAGTGCCTACATGCAGGAAAGCATTCAGTATATTATCAAATGAATAAATTCATGGTAATAGTTGGTGCTCAGCAAATCTTTGATGAGTTAATGAATTAGTCTGTAGTTACACAGTGCGCTCCAGAGGCAAAAATCACAATCATAATCCAGAGGTAGTAACTGCATGAGGGATACATATGCCTGAATTCGTTTTTCAAGGTGACCCTCTTCCCTCATCAAGAACATTGAACACCTGGTAATATGCAAGAGTTGAAAGGTAAAAAATCCAGTTGCATTGCAATTGGATAAGAAAATAGACAATGAGGAATGGAGGAGGCTATTAGATAACATGGATTTTTTTTAACCCTCTGAATTTTAGTACACCGATGTGTGTATGTGGATAGAAACTTTGTCCTTCACAGCTTAGGAAATGCTGCTCAAAAAAGTTTTATAGATTTACTCTTTTGCAACAACTTCTCTCTCAAGTTATTTAGGAAAGGGAATATGAAATACATGCATAGTAGATACATAGTTTTCAGATTTTTTGACTTCTGTGTTTCAGCTGATCCCCTACTTGCAGCATTTTGGCCATTTATTAACAGATCATTGATCATCTTAGGAGATGCAGAAATCCAGGGTCTTCGGATTACCTGCTTTCTTCTTCCAGTAACAGACAGACATTCAAGTTTTCATCTGCCTATAAAAGAAATCTGATAGTTGCCAAAATAATTAAGAATACAAACAGGATTATTTCAATAATCATAATAATAGTAAATATATAGTTCATATATATTTGAACCATCATGCCAACGAGAATGAAAAATCAAACAAAAACCTACCTGTCCCACCCCAACATGTCTCATTGGTTCATATCTGCATCAAAGATGGGAACAGGTGCTGGGAAAATTCCATAGAGAGTCATGAAAGCAGGAGGCAGACATTGGAGTGATGCCTTTGCTGCTGGTTCCTCAAAGTATGAGTAAAAGAAGCTGTGTCTGGCATTCACTTGGTCTTCAGAGCTGAGGTTTTTCCTTCCCACCAGATGGGAAGGGACTTCCGACTTGACTGGAGGGGGAACATTCAGATATATCAGTGGCCAATTACTGCTTTCCATTAGTTTTTGATGCATTGTACATATTTCCCCCTTCTGATTCCTAATTCCTTGCTTAACTGTCTTCTTCCTTTTTTTAATCTTCTTTTTCTCTTTTTTGCCTTTTGCAGGGTCCCTAGTCTCTTGTTCCAAATGCTTAAAATGAGTGTTAGCCTTGATTCATGAGCATCTCTCTTCTAGTCTAGTCCAGAGGTGCCTGGTTGAAGGGGGTTTATCTTGAGTTTGTGGAATCAGATGAGAAGCAGTCAAGTAGCGACTTAGAGGAAAATGGAAAAGATTGTCAGAATCCTATAGCCCAGGTAGTAACTAACTTTTGGTGCCAGAAAACTTTGAAGTACGTAGAGAGGTCATGGATGTATGTTCAGGAAACTTTTAAAGTAAATCCATAAAATGTTACCATTCATTTAAATGAATGCCAGTAAAAATTTCAGATTTGATGGGGACACTCCATTGCTCTCACATATTGTCTGTAGTTATGTTTCATGTAACTGATAAGTTATAAATATATAATAGTAATTGTGATTGTTTATTTTTTCACTCCCTTATATAATCTCCATAAGAACTAGGATTAGTGTATGTATCCCCAGCGCTTAGAACAGGACAAAGCACATGGCAAATTCCCAATAAATATTTGCTAAATAGATAGGTGCCACCAGGTTTCTATACTTCAGTCCTAGGTGGAATAGAAGACAGAATTTGTCATCTGAAAGGCCTGAGGTTCAGCCCTTGTTCTGCCTCTTAGGAGCTGTCTATCTAGCCCCTCTGAGCCTTAGTGTCCTCATGCACTTAACTGAATTTCTATGGAGATTCCCACATAAAATAATGAAGCATTTGGATGGACATTTTATGGCTGGATGTCTGTCTGTCCCCTTCTCACCCTAATGCCAGTTCTTCACCATCCCTTCCCTACCCCCTGCCTTCCGGTGGATATCCTTCAAACCAAGGCTCTGTATCTAAGGGTTAGAATTTAAGTGGAGAAGGAACTGACATTCTTGCAATGGTCCTTTTCATTACAAAAATCTCAGGAGACAAGGGGTGCCTGGATGGCTCAGTTGGCTAAGCATCTGCCTTCGGCTCAGGTCATGATCCTGGGGTCCCGGGATTGAGTCCCACATCGATCTTCTTGCACTTTGGGGAGCCTGATTCTCCCTCTGCCTCTGACTGTCTCTATCTTTCATGAATAAATAAATAAAATCTTAAAAAAAAAAATCTCAGGAGACAAAAAGCACAACTGTAAGGCTCATGAGCCTCAGGTTTAGAGTAGTGTTGCCACATAGCTGTGGCTGAAATGCTGAGAAGGGACAAAGCTTGCAAATCTCTGACTCCACACACCGTCTGCAGTGGTAAAATGTGTATGAGATGTGAGGCACAAGGTGACAGCCAGATGGTGTGTGTGGGGGGGCGGGGGTGTGGGGGACACTTTCCTGAGTCACTTAAGAAACAGACCCTTCAAACCGCGGGAGGACCGGGGAGGCGACAACTCTTGTATACGGCCTTCCCATTTCCTTCCACTAAGAAGAAAAGACAGAAGACAGGCAGTAGGTAAAACAGGATGTAAAGTTTATGTACAAGAATATAATGTTTATCTGAAATATTTACAGTGATGGTTAAAGCAATATTTTTACAACTTTTTAAGGTCAACTAGTATGTATATTACAGGTAAGCTACAATGGTTTAATTTGCAAAATTAAGTAAAAAAAATGTTTTAAACAAAGCTTAAAGTACTCAGGTCATATAAAATCTGTCTGTTTTGCCCTTTATCCAAAGAACTCATGCTATGATGGTCATTGTGCTTTTGATAAATGGAAGTACTCTACACGGAAATGCAGGGTTTAAAATGACAGGTGAATTATTGTAAGACTTAGGCTCTGAGTCTCAGGCTGGAGCTGAGAAATGTCGAGATAACAGCCAGCTTTATCTCAACAAGGTTTGTGACCCACCAGTTTGGGCCACGGAGAAGAATGAAGCCATTTGCACGTTACGGCAACCTCAGCGGAAAGTGAAAATCGGTTGACCCAAACCAAACAGAAAAACAAGCAAACAAACAAACAAATCAGACCCAAGTCACAGTTGTACCTATTCGACACTAAAGTGAGCTATTTAAAAACTTCATAAAAATATTCATGATTTTATTAGTTTGAACATTTCTACAAGATCTGGGTAGGTTTTTCCTGTATGTGAAAACAGCTATCCATGCCTGAGGCCTCCTAAGGCCGTGTAAGTCAGGAGAGGCTGGGGGTGCAAACGTGCAAAAAAGGCAAGGGAAGCTGCTCCAGGCTGGGGGCTGGAGCCACAGGGCCTGTGCCTGGGAAATGAGAGCAGAGGACCCAGAGCGGATGGTCCGCCTGGCTCCCTGGAGCTGGCCTGGGGGCAGGTTAGCACTGCAGCTTGCGGATGCTGCGGGAGATGCGCTTGAATTCTCTCTGCCCCTTCTGCCACCGCTTCACGGAGGTGATCACCAGCTCCCCACCCAGCTTCTGCCCCATGACCAGATAGGGGGCGTTGATGTCGTTCATCTCCTCGCAGGTGCACTGCAAACTGTCCTTGAGCCACAGCACCGATTTCTTCAGGTCCCTTTCGGACACACCATTAAGCTTGTAAATGGTCTTGCTCTTGGTCTCCAGGATGATTTTGGTATCTCTGTTGATGTAGGTTATCTCCTTCACTTTTATTTTCAGTGCTACGAAGACAAGGTGGGGGGGGGGGACAGAATCACACCAGTTGTAAGAAGGGAATACAGAAGGGTACAGAGTGGGAGCTTTCCTCACCCCATTGCACTGCGTGTTTGTGTGACTTGGCCTGGGGGAGGGAAGAAGAGCTTCCTGCAGCTAATGAGACAGGGGAAGCAGGTGGCTTCATTTCTGAAGCCTCAAAGGGCTTGCCAGGCACTTTACTTCAAATCAGCCATCCTTCCAGAAATCTCTTTGCGGGACCCAATTAACTTTTCTTCTTCGCCCTTGTGTTCTTGTGTTTGTAATGTCGGTTGCATGTGGTTTGCGCTCTCCTCAACAAATGACTTCCCCTATTGGAAACTTCAGCATGAAAAGAAATGCCTGACTCTTAGGTGAAACGTGATCCTTCTGAGGCCATAAACTTTAAACTCAATTTATTACATTGGAGAGGTTTTTGGACAAACCTGTAAGGAAATTCTATCACACAATCATTGTTTTCTAAAGAACAGACTACAGGGAAGGGGGACTGGTCTTGCAGCAGCTGCATTTGATTTGGTAAAAGCAACTAGGAGAAAAAATACCCAAGACTGTAAGAGCACAACATGTTTAGCTGTAAAAGTGTTTTTCTGAAGATCTCATTCTCATCTGCTATCATTTGCCTGTCTGAGGCCAAGGCATTTACAGATCATGTATGTACCATTTCCAAAATGGATAGCATTCACTAGAATGCTAAGAGCAAAAAGTAAGTGGTTCACTATAAAAGACACATTTTACAGTCATGAACAGTCTGCTTTGGGAAAGAGAACCCTACAAACATACGTGCTGGAATTAAATTTCAAGACTCCATGAAGGCAGGGAAAGGGTAGAATTTTAAGGTTGGAAAGGATCATCCAGTTGAAATCTCTTGTTGATACACAAAGAATTTGAAATCCAGAGAAGTTAGTGACTTACATGAGGTTACCCAGTTAGGTTGTGTCCTGGCTAAGCCTGGTTGTCAGAACGCTGGTCCCCAAACCTCCTCCTTTAACACTGCTGTGGTCTCTTAAATTTCACGTCCTGTGTGGGACATGAACATGCCCACGTGTAACATAGTCTAAGACTCTTAATGACACTGACAAGTGTTCTGTATAGATGGTGTGCAAATGGCACTTCCTGACTTTGATGGAATTGGAGGCATTGTTTAAATTAGTCACAGAGAAAGAGGGTGTGTGTGTGTGTGTGTGTGTGTGTGTGTAAAACTGCTTTGGGGATCTCTCTCTCTCTTTCAGAAAGTGAATTTGATTTTAACCATGGTTTTTCTAGCCAACCAGGAAATGACTGAAGCACAACCAGATAAATCAAGGATGCTGTGATTTGGCCAACGATTGTTTTATCTGATAGGCATCTAAACCATAGTACTGAGTTCTCAGGTTTTATGGGACTTAAGCCATGAAATAAGTCACATGGAGATGTCACCTGTTCCTGATGCCTCTGTATAAGGGCTGGGGTGGGAAAGTTATATGGTGGGAGAAGTGATATGTTACACACAGAGAGCATGTGTGATAGAGCACCTGGTCAAATTAAACATTCGTGAGCTCCACACAACAGAAAACCATTACTTTGAACCAGGAGGAAGATTTATTACTTATCTTTTTCTCACTATGAAATAATCAACTTTGCAAAAGCTCACCACGGGAAAACTTCACCCATTTCCTCCCTGCATTTTCAGCTGGAGCCAAAGATAGAGAATCAAAGCCCTAAAATAAATTTCCCTGCCCTGGAAGATGTGAGTGGGGTTGCAGGAAGTGGTAGGAGGCAGGGGTAATGGTACTACCTGATCCAACAGCAGGTTGGACGCAGAGGGAGGCAGCTCTGGGCTATTCCTTCTGCACTGGTACTTTTACCATTGCAGTAAGGAGGCCTCCAACATTTTCCCTGTACTTCAGGAGTGCAGTGGGGAAAGAGCGTAATGCTTTTGTGGATGACTTAAGTTAAATAAATTAGATTCCTACCCTTGTTCCTTCTACCCTTCCATTACTTTCCAAAGTAAAGAGGCAATATAGAATACTGCTTATAAACCAGGAGTATATGATACACTTCCTACAATTCAGGTTCACTATCCCTTTTGGGACAAACTTAACGTGGGGAAAGAGAAAACAGAGCAGTGTGTGATCTGGTGTGTGATACCTTAAATATGACGATATCGATGTTGTTTTGAAAGGCTTTCTCCTCTAAGGAGAGAGAACATTAGGAGACACACACACACACACACACACACACACACACACACACACTTCTTTGGGGGGGCCTAGGTCTTGATAGAGCATACTTAGGAAGTGGGTCTTTTGTAAGGGAAGCCATAAAGCAAGTATTAATTTGTGTGTGTGTGTGTGTGTGTGTGTGTGTGCACACATGCCCTGATTTCA
This sequence comes from Ailurus styani, assembly GCA_002007465.1. Classification (NCBI taxonomy): domain Eukaryota; kingdom Metazoa; phylum Chordata; class Mammalia; order Carnivora; family Ailuridae; genus Ailurus; species Ailurus styani. Next base: position 2,229,296 of record LNAC01000244.1, read on the forward strand.
ATCATTTTAGAGCCCCATGATATCACCAACTTTTTCATGGAAAGTCAGGAGAGATCTGGATTAAATCTAGTGCAAAGGACATAAGCTACCAGAAGAAAATGATATTTTATATACATTTTAATATATGTTTTATTAAAATTATATTTTTCTATTTTCCCCTTAATCAAATCTTACAGCATGGAAGCTCAGAAGTGTGTTTTGGTAAGGCTCTGGAGATCTGAGATTGCTGCTGCCAGCATGCCTGGCCTTCTACTCCTTACAGTTGTATATATTTAAATACAGACATTCGAAACCCTATCATCCCATTTGTGGTTCTTCCTGAGGGGACAGATTCGTTAGGACTTAGGATTACCTCCTTTCTTTTTCCTTCCTTGGCAGTGTGAAATTTTTCCTAAAGCTATGGCTGTTCCAGGATCAGCTAAAGTTAAACCCAGGACATTTCTGGAAGAGACCCAGGGTTGTAAGGGACAGTGATTGGGTTGTTTCCAGAGTTTCAGGGACGTGATCCGGTCTGAGATTGCTGGGATGGGTAAGTTGTAAGGAGAGAGTGGGAAGGCAGCCCCCAGCAGTGAGTGCTCAAGTGATTTCTCTCAGTTTCAAGGACTTTGCTGAGTACACAGAGATGTTAATGTAGATCTGGTAGACCCCATTATTGTTTGATAGAACAGGAACTCTATCTGCTTACCAGTAAGTTCAACCTTCTGCCTGAACACCTTTAAAGGATACCAGCCTCTCAAAAACATCAAAAGGTATCTACTCTTGGAATGGCATGAAGACAAGAATGTCCCAGTGAATGTCTGGGTGAAGTTCATGGCCACTCCTGACTCCAAAGTTAGCACCGATTCTATGTCTAGCTGGGCTCCTGCCCTCACCTCGGGGCCCTCCGGACAGTGGGGAGGTGCTGATGAAGCTCTGTGTGGACAGTCTCCATTCCTCTTTCCTGTTAAATACTCTTACGGGCAGTGACCTACACACTATGAACCTGGGTAACAAATCATCCTCATAATTGTCCCCAAGCACTGTGCCATCATGGTACCTTTCATGTATTTTGCCAATGTAAATTCCAAAACTGTATTTTTTCTTCTTTTTAAATTTAAAGAACTCCTCCCCCCAAATTATTAACCAATACCTGGTGGATGTAGTCACTAGTCACATAGTCACTAGTGATGGAACACAAAGGAACAAAGTGTTATGGGCTATGAATAAGGTAAAAATATTTGATGCTGGAGTAAATTTTTATTTTTGGCTGACTTAATGCCTTGAATCTGTTTTTTGGGGGCTAATATTTACATGTTTCTGTTCCTGGTACTCGCATCAAGTGATTGAAAGAGAACAAGCCCCAAAATTATGCTTATTGGCAAGAAAAAGCCAAAGTGGAATGAAAAATGTGCCATTGAAAATTCCTAATTTGAGTAATTCTCATTACTTGATTATTGCTTAACAGAACAACACATCTCACCTAAAAAGATACAACTCAGGGTAAGATAGTTACAGAGGGAGGTAACTTGGATAGAACAAGTTAGAGGACTTTGGGAAAGATAAGCTATGATGGTACTTTACCCAAGTCTTACCTAGTAACATCTTAATGATTTGTTTGCTTACGTTTTACTGGTTAATAAAACTTTTGAATGTGAAATCTTTTGTTGGTGGAGGTATATTACTTACCAAAATCATTTTTACAAAGAGTTTCCATTATGTCGTTGTCATCCTCATTTTTATTTTTGCAGGCTTCACATACCTTTGGAGCTAGAAGTGTGAAAAATTAGTAAATTTGCTTACAGGGGAACAGCAGGTGGCATTTGTAAACAACTCAAAGGGGCTTATCCAGACAAGAGCAGCAATTTTAAGGTAGGACCCCAGCTTCTGCCTCCTTTAAAAAGGCTTACTCATTCCTAAGAGAGCCTTCCATGACTCCTGTTTTTTGATGGGCAAAACAAGAATGCCTATAGTTGTGTTTAATAAATGACAAATCACCCCCCCACCCCCCCAAACGGTGTTGTGGGTTGAGTGTACAGAGGGTTTTGGTTCTTTAGCTCTTCCTCCCCAGCCCTGAGACAAATTCTGTCTCTGAGAAAGTTGTTCCCAAAGCCTTTCTGAAGAGGACGCCCCAGAAGAAAGAACCTCGAGGGGTTTTGGAAAATCGGTTACCACAAAATATGGCCACAAGATTTGTCTTTTTCAGCTGCAGGACACGAGTGCAGGTCAGGAGAGTTGTATCTCAGGGGGGTCCCTTCAAGATATTCTTAAGTCTGGACAGGGAGAGGTGGCTAGTGCTGTAGGGGTTTTGTAGGGGCTCTTCCCTCTTTGGAAACACACCTCAGCAACTGCAACAGACTGCTCTTATGGGTTCTGTATTGCCTGTGGGCTTTCTGTCAAGTGTGGGGGCTGAGTTAAGCTGCTTTTATTTCATTGTTATCTTCCTTCCTGGTACAGGTTCTTCTTGTTCCTCTTTGTCCATTTCAAACTCTCAAAAACAAACAATCCCCTACTCCACCCCCCAAAACCCCAAATCAAGAAACAATCAGCTGAACAAAAACCCAAAGCTTTTTCTGAAGTGAATCATAATTGAAGCAAACTGTCTATGGGGGTCTGACCGACTGCAGGAATATGCACTAGCATGAAGATCAGAGAGCCAACTAAAGGCTCTTCTAAAAGAGTCTGTTTGGGGGGGGCATACTATTCCCTTCCTTGCATTTATAAATGTGCTAATGCTAGGTCTAAAACTTAGGTAAGGGGCGCCTGGGTAGCTCAGTTGGTTAAAAGTCTGCCTTCAGCTGGGGTCATGATTCCAGGGGAGCAGGGACCCTGTTTCTTCTCCCACTCTCCTGCTTGTGCGCGCTCTCACTTCCTCTATCTCTGTCAAATAAATAAAATATTTAAAAAATAAAAATAAAAAAATAAAATTTAGGTAAAATTTGATTTTCATTAATATGAAACTGAATTTTCACAGAAAAAAAACTTTGTGACTCATGATGTAAGAGATATGTATCAAATTAGAAAAATTGCAGAGCATGGTTTTGAAGACCATAAACTTTTATTTTGAAGGGGGAATATGGAGATTTGGAGAAACGGTTTATAATGTTGGTGCTGATGGTGGAAAGAAATAAAAACAAAAGTAACACACATAAAACTGTCCTTAATTCCCCTCACTCAAACAAAATGAAACATTTCCAATTAGGAGCTCCAGGAATGTATATAAAATGTTACTAACCTGTATTGGTTGGTCTGTGGTATATGTTGGACAAATGTTTGAAATATGCCAAACATTTGCAATAAATTAGAAATCTAACCAATAAGATGATTGCAAACTGGAGATGCCTGCCAGGAAAGATTGCTAAACAACTGTGCATTTTCTTTAACCAATGATGGCTATAGGAAAACAATTAAAGATTGAAAGGGAGAGGATGCTGGAGCCCTGCAAGGGATTAGGAAGCTCCCTTTCCATCTTAGGGGGACCTGAATCAGCTCAGACACATTGTGTATGTTTTTCTTTCAGGAAGAATATGAAGAACCTACGAGGTTTTCATTGCTTTGATGGTTTTTTGCACAGGAACTCCCCCTCTGTTTTCTAAAAACCTGGGAAACTCTCTTTTGCACGATTTTCTCCAGTTAATTAAAACCACTCCTAAGATACAAGCTGATTAGTGATATAAAAATGATTCCTGGAGATTCCCTTTATACCGCCTTCCTTAGATACCCGAGCAGTACAACCGATGGTCAATTTTCAACATGCTTCGAGCCCTTCCGGCTTTTATTTCCAATACCTAAGTCCGCAAAGAACAAAAAAATACCTTAAGAGACTATCTGTGCGTTTTGGCTCTCCTGCCTGTAGGGGATCTTACAATCCTGCTGGATGGGAAGAACGTGTTGCATGAGGCTGGGCGAGGAGCCTCTGGCCAGGGTGCTCACGACCAACTCGACACAGGACCATTTCCAACGCTCTCAGAACTGTGGCCCCAGGACTAACATCTTCAAAAATAACTCTATCTCTAAGGAAAAAACGCCTTTCAGTTCTTCGTCTTTTTTTCTTTTCTTTTTTTTTTCCTTTTAACTGTCTCTAAGAAAGCAACTGGTACAACTCGAAAGGGAATGAGAGGCTTGTGCGGGGGGGGGCGGGGGGGACGGGGTGTGGGGTCTCAAATTTGTCACGATGACACACGAGGGCTAGAAGAGCGTCTGCCCCTCCTGGGACTGGCCCCCGTGGCGGGGACACATCGGGATGTGGGGTGTGGGTCCCGAGATTCTCCCCAGAAAGCCTTAGGCGGAGCTGGGTGTGAACGGGGAAGTGGGGCGGGAGGGGGGTTAATACGGGGCAAGGCTTACCTTCCTCGGTGGCCGGCAGAAGGTGGTCGCTGCTAGCGAGGGGTATGCAGAGATCGTTGTCCTGGGGGAAACGGTCGCACTCGAGCATGTCCGGCCAGGGGAAGCCGAAGGCGGACATGACTGGGGCGCAGCGGTCCTTCACCTGCACGCAGAGAGAGTGGCACGGCTGGATGGTTTCGTCCAGGTCATCGAGGCAGACAGGGGCGAAGAGCGAGCACAGGAACTTCTTGGTGTCCGGGTGGCACTGCTTCATGACCAGCGGGATCCAGGCGCCCGCCTGCTCCAGCACCTCCTTCATGGTCTCGTGGCCCAGCAGGTTGGGCAGCCGCATGTTCTGGTACTCTATGCCGTGGCACAGCTGCAGGTTGGCCGGGATGGGCTTGCAGTTGCTGCGCTTGTAGGAGAAGTCGGGCTGGCCGAAGAAGAGCCCGCGCGCCGAGCCCAAGCAGCAGTGCGAGGCGAGGACGAGCAGCAGCAGCGAGCCGGGGCCCTGCGGCATCGTGGGCGCGCGACCCCCGCGGGGCGGAGAGCGGAGCCGGGGAAGGGGGAGGCAGCCGGGGCTGAGCTCGTCCCGGCCCGCTGGCTCTGCTCGGCGCGGCTCCGGGGCTTGGAAAGCCGGCGGTCGGGCGACGGGAGTACCGAGACGCCCGGCGCAGGGAGGACTGCGCGGGAGAGACGCTGTGCGCTCGGCTTCGTGCGGCTAGCCAGAGCTCAGCTCCGGGGGGCTCAACCCGGGGGGAGCAGAGTGAGCCGCAGCTGGGGCCCAGCCAGAGTTTTCTTGGCCTTTTTTATGCAAATCTGGAGGTGGGGGGGAGAAAGGGAGGAGCCAGTGGAGAGTAATCCGAGGAGGGTTGGTCACTGCTCTTTTGGTCTGGTTTTCCGTTGAGAATGCCCCTCACGCGCTCCCTGGAAGGGGATTCTGCCCCCACCTCCTTCAGAGGCTGCTGATCGTGTGCTCCAGGATTGCTTTAAACAACAAACAAACAAATAGACAAGCCTGGCAGCTGCGCCCCACGGGTGGGCGTGCAGGGCGCGGGCTGCAGGACGCGGGGGTACGCCGGGGGGCGCAATGGGCGGCCTCGCCACCGGGTCCCGGCGGGAACGCGCTCCGCCCCCCGCGAGGCCCAGGTCGGGGTTTGTTTGACCCCGGCCTGAAGTTGCTGCTTCGACCCCGGAGCTGCGCGGCAGAACTGCATCTCTTGGAGCCGAGAGCCGCAGCCTTCGGGCTCTTTGTGCCGACGTCTCCCGCCCGGGACCCGCTCGCTCGAGGCCGCCTCGGCGAGCGTGGTTTCCTCTCCTGTCTCCAGCCACAGTTCCCAGCCTGGCCCATCTCCATACGGTGTGATTCCCCCTGCTCTTTTTAAAAATCAGAATTATAAATAAAGTCGTGCGAGCAAAACTTTTACGCGGAAAAGGGAATAAAACGTTGGGGTTGTTATGTTGTTGGAATAATTCTAGATTTTTGCCGTTGTGGAAATGTTTTTGCAGAATGTCGTCAGACTCATACACAATTGCCCACCATTTCCCGGTTTTGGAAAAGAGACCTGCCCGCCCCCCCGCCCCCGCCCCTTAAATGAAAGGAATGACTCAATGCTCGAAGGCAGTGCGGTTCCTAACACACACAGGCCTCGGTGGTGCGGCGCTCAGGAGAGCCGGAGTATGGGCCGGGTTTGGAAGGACTAGTGCCCGGCCCACTAGACCGGCAGAAAATGCATCAGGTGGGCAGCCTGGGGAGGGGTATAGGGGGCAGAAGAAGGAGCCCTGCCTAGAGATCCACGAGTGCCAGTCGTGGCCTTGGCAGCGTTGGTTCATTCATCCTACAAACGCCGGCGGGCCTCGAGTGTGCAAAGCTGAACAGGCCGGCCTTCGCTTTCGTGGAGCTAGGGTTCTTCGGCCCTTGAGGACTGCAAACAGTAAGTTTACAACTGCAAAGTGGGGCTTGGGTGCCAGAAGAGGGAGGGAGGGAGGGAGAGAGAGAGAGAAAGAGTGAGTGAGTGTGTGTGTGTGTGTGTGTGTGTGTGTGTGTAGGGGCTCCTTCCTCCTAATCGACCAAGTTTCCTTTAGGGGCAGATCGTCTCCGCCCCCTCAGCCTCCTTAGCGCTGTGGCCGTGGAGATTTAATCCCCGGAGAGCGACCCCGCCAAGGTTCTTTCATGTGTAAGGTAGGGCATTGTTATTACTTCACCGCCTCTCGGAGCTCTACACAGGCTCTGCCCGCAGCTTCCCTATTTCTCTCCTTCCAGAAAGATGGAGTGGCCTAGGCGGCCTCCCAGGTTCAAGTCCTCCCGCCTGCATTGGGGTCCGAGTGCTCTGGAGAGGGGCTCAATGCGGATGGGGAAAGCCAGCTCAGTGTTATTTCCGACCCCTTCCTGGCCGTAAACACATCAGGAAAATCGCCGTCTGGAGGTGGAGGGAGAGCGTCTCCTGGTCTCCAAGAATCTATGTCCCTAAAAGTCCAGCTTCCATGTTTTCTTTGACCCGGGTGATCTTCCGGGGAAGGGCCTGGGGCGGCAGCAAAAGGCCGCTCTTCCGCGGAATTAGACCTGGGTCTTTTCGTTTCTAACAAAAAAGCACTAAGAGGCCTAAATACCCCGCTCCCCAACACAAACTGTTTTGAAAATAAGCCCCACCTGAAACGGAAGCACACCGAATCAAGTAATTAGAACCTGAGCTCTGGGAGATGCGAGGACTTGGGCCTTGGGGCGGGAAAGGGGGCTCTCCCGCCTCCACCGCCCCCAGCCCCAACGCCCTCCCCTGGGGTCGTCTCGGCCCTTCAGACCCCCTAGCGCGGGACCAAGGACCCCGAAGCCGGTCGGGGTCGGGTTAGGCGGGGCACCGTCGCACACCCAGGCGCCCCCGAGAGCCAGGGCGCTCCCCAGGCGGGCGCGGCCCCAGGCATTGTTTCCGCAGCCCGCGCGGCCCCACTCGCCGCCAGGGGGCGCCGGGAGCCGCGCCGGAGTCTCCATCGCCGCCACGCGCCGCGTCCGGCTTTGACCTGTCGGGTTCCGAGGCCCGCGGAGCCCCCATCGCACCTGCGCCCCCAACTCCGATCTCATCCTGCGCAGGCTGCGTCTTCCTTCCCCACCGGGAGTCGCGGCCCACTCCCTTTCCGTTCAGTCACCACCCCCCACCCCCGCGCCCGGCCAAGCGCGTGTCCGCGTGATAGGCGCGTCCACGAGACCAGACGATCGAAGCGGGACAGGAAAATAACCTCCCAGGAGGCCAGGACGCGAGCAAAGACCTCCGCCGGCGTGAGAGCTGGACGAACGCCGATGCGGGGTGGCAGTCCCGGCGCGCCTGCCCAGCCGGGGTCGCTGTGCCACCGCGGAGAGGTGCGCGCACGTGGTGCAGCGCCGCCGCGGCGCCTTCACTCAGCGGACTCTTCCGCGCTCCGGGTTGGTCCTCGAGCCTGGGGTCCTTCTCAGAGCCTCGCCACCTATTTTGATTTTACAAACCGAGATTCGGTGCCTACCATCCCCTCCCGCCGCCCTGTCCAGTATTTGCCCGTTTTAGGAACGGAAACCGTAATCACCCAAACGCAGGGGGCGCGGTGGTGTGTGCTCGCTCCTCAGTCTGCTTAAAGGGGGCTGCCCATGAGTCCTTGGCGGTAGGGGAGACCATCTTTCCCTGCACTCTGTGCCCCCCCCCCGCGCCTCCGGTGAACGAAATCCCATCCAAATGCCGCAGGCCGGAAGAAGAGCCTCGAACCCTCCGTGTTCTGGATTTGGCCCCGCTTCCCTGCTTGGGTGTTGCCTGTAGTCAAGGCACCGAAAACTCCCCAGGCACAGGCTTCCCGCCAGTTTCGCCAGAACGACCGGGCTGTGTTAGCTACAAGTGTCTGGGCCGGCAGGGCCCTCACCGTCGTGCTGCAGCTAGCGTCTCTAAGCGGGGGGCTGGCGGGCCCTGCATCAGCGGGGCAGGAGCGAAGAGCCTGGGAAAGGGCGCCTCCCGGCCCCGCTCGAGAACGTTGCCTCTTCTGAGAAGGAGTGCGAGCGAGAGGGGGGAGAACCACGTGTACAACGTGCCAGTTTCTTGACTCTCAGAACCCAGCACTGGCTACGGAGGGGCAGCCTTCAGTCGGAAACAAGCTTCCGAGCCCCCAGATGACGGCACCACTGACCGCCCTTCCTTTCGCCTGGAAAGCGTGCGTTTCGAAGCTCTGCTAAAACGCGGCTCCCGGGAGGCTCTGGGCGGTGATGGCAGGCAAAGCCTGAGTCGGGACGACAAGGATGACACCGGTACAAGGGCAGGGCGGGAGCAGGCTGGGGAAGCACCGGGAAGGACGACGCGCGCCAACGCTAAGAGGCCGCACTAACACACTGGCTGAAGGCCCCCGGTCTCCCGAAATCCTCACTGCCACCCGGCAGGTGGGTGTGGGCATTATCATTTTGCAAGGAAGTCGTCACGGGGACACTGAGACACGAGGGGTTGAGTGACTGGAACCGGGTCACACAGTGAGGTACAGCTGCTGGTACGACGCGTGCCGCCGCTGGGTGCAGTTCCGGCCCCGACAGCCTCTGGGGACGCGTCCAGACCTGCTGGGTGTCTCCAACAGCGTCGTCGCTTGGCTGTCATCCGCGCGCGTGCCGGCCGGGTGGGTGACGTCAGCCCTCGCCCTAGGGCTGGGGACCCGGGCCTTCCCGGCTCCTGGCTGGACCGAGAGGCACTCTAGCGCCGGCATCTTTCCGTAGGATTCGCGGCAGCCATCTGGGGGCGCCATTTCACAAAACAGAGGGTCCCTCTAGGGTTGCACTTCGCCTTCCGGCACGCTGTTGAGGCTGAGCTCTTTTGCGTTTCTAGAAGTTGGCCGTGAAGCTGGCTTTTTTGGGAGGTGGGGGAGGAAGAGATTAGCTTGTTCTTTCGCCTTTGGCCTTCCCTCCGCTTGCGCTCAAGAGCGAGGGCGCGGACCGCAGCTGGACGCGACGCTGGTCGCCGCAGGCGCACGCCGGGCAGGTGCCAGCCGCTTCCCTGCTGCGCGCCCCAAGGGACCCGACGCGGATTTCCGATATCGAGGGCCCGGCCTCGGCGTCGGAGCCCTTGCCTCGCATGTTAAGAAAACAAGAGTCGATTCGGAGGACTAACAGTTTACCGACTGCTAACCCGAGCTCTTGGCGCCTCTTTGCTTCTTTCAGGTTTCAAGGGGCCGGCGGGCTCCCATTTGGAGCTGAAAAAGCAAACGAAGGGTCTAGGGAAGTTCGGACTCGGTGCCCTCTTTTCGCTAGGAGGGGCGAACTTGGCCGAGGAGGGGCGCGGGAGGGGCGGCGGAGACCACGACTTTGGTGTGCAGTGTGCCGGAGCCCTGACGCAGGGCGCGGGGCGACGGTTCTCTGGGGGTGAAGCGGCGGCGGTCCCCTGGCCTCCCCTGCCGCCACCTGGCGGAGAAGGCGGCGGCCGGGAGAGCTGTAATCTCGAGTCAGTGTGAGCTCTCCGGTTGGTGGGTCCAAAGCCAGTGTGACCCCCCCCCCAAATTTCAGAGGCCTCTTTTGAACCAAGTACAGCGAGCTTGCTCTTTGAGAAAGGCCTGAAGGCAGTGGATGGATACTTTTGGAGTTCAGTAGAATGATTAAAAACAGGCGCTCCAAAATGATAAAAACAAAACAAAGAAACCAGAACCAGCCAACCAAACAAAAACTAGTTTCACTCCCAGTGATAATCTACTGCAACAGATCATTTTCTTGCTCTTCCCCAGCTGCGTGAGTGTTTTAGTCAAACACCGGTTTGGGATGGATCGAGAAAGATGTTTTATAGTGTATTTTTCTCAGGCACGTCATGGAGGCTGTCTGTGGTTGGTGCTTTGAGAAAGACTAAGTTCTGTTTCTTTTATTGTTACCTCAGTGGGAAAATGGCCCTAGACATTTGGGGAAAAAGAATGGGGCTAGGGCATGGCTTGTCCTACTTGGATCCCTGGACTGCTTCTGCTTCAAAAACAAAATCAAAAACAAAACCCAACCCAACAAAACACCTGGGGGCAGCTAGCTCAGTGACACAGACCTCTGGGAAGGAAATTCCATTTGTTGAGTGTCCGTCCTTCCCAGCAGCCTTTTGTTCACAGCATAAAGTCTCAGATTTGCTGGACCAATAGTAATCCCTTGGTCTTTGGGGTTCAAAACTTTGAAATTCGCATCAACTGTGTACACTTAGTTCATTTGGCACTCTTAATTAAAAAAATATTTATTGAGCACCTCATATATGCAAAGAGTTGTGCTGGATACTTTTCCTTTCCTCTTCCCTGTCCCTTTCTTTCCGATTTTCCTGTCTCTTTTTGGGGTCCCAGCAGTTTATTGCTCACTGATGTGTTGCAACCGCTGATGAGACTCTTGAAATGAAGCATCTCCTAATTGCTCACATTAGGAAATCCTGAATGGAAATAGCAAAATCCCAAGGCCATTCATAGAGGGCGGTCCAGGAGCCACAGAGTTTCTCTGGGAAGAAAGTCCTGCTCCATTGTCTGATTTGAACAGCAGGGGTCACTGGCTAAGCTGGTGTTTCACTCTGGTGGGAATTTACTGCCATCAGATAAGAGCACAAAGTCAATACAATAAAGCCTGTTGGCTCTAAAGCAACAGATGGGATCTGTGTTCCTGCACACATGTACAATCTTTCCAAAGACAAATGCCAGAATAAAAAGCCCTTTGTCATTCTTCCTGAACCGACTTTAGGGACACCTCTCCATACTCTGTATTTGTTTGGGTCCTTATAATGGTAGACTTTTACGCTGCCCAAACTAAGAAATTTGTCAGATTCGTTAAAGTGATTCATCCTTTTCTACAGACTCAGTTTCCGTAAACCACAGGTATTCACAGCAACAAAGAAATCTGTAAATCAGAAAGAACATTTGTTTTTGGTTGATTTACTGTAACCTGTAATTTCAAACTATAGTATTCAGCATACACAGCCTCAGCCCTCTGACTGAGTTCATTGGCACTAAATGTTAACAAAGTTTCATTAGCAAGCCTAATATTTCTTAATAGTTTGTAAACCTCCAGTGGTACAATGGGGAGGGAAATAGTGCAGAGGAGTAACATTTCCCAATGTTAAATTGGGTCTCTGGTAGGGGGCCAGTCTGCGAAGTGTCTAGTGATCATCTTGGCCATGTTGTCCGGAGTTTTGCTGTTCTCCGTTAGTTTCCTTGAAATCTTAATTAATTAAAGAAATTCATAACAAGTTCTGCCCTGGAAGAAAATAAGGAAGAAAAGAGTGCTTTTATGAGCACATTTAACTTATTATTATTTGTACTAGTTCAGAAACATTTTTCCATGTCCAAGTTTGTCGGAATTAGAGCCTCAAAATGAACAAGATTATCTAAGGTTTTCTATTATCAGTTCTTCCCTAGAATAAATACTGAAAACAAATCTTTAATTCACTGTTGTTTGGTATTATTAAATTGAATACTGTAACTTGTAATTCTAGTTACGGTTCCATTCAGAGGAGCTGAGCGTAGTGGGGGTGGAGGGAAGATGGGGGGTGGAGATCAAGCTTGCTTGGGCACAGCCTCAAAAGCAGATGTCTTCCATTTGGAAATCAATTGATCTCCACCCCCCCCACCCCCCAAAGGTGTACTGTTTCCTAGGATGTTCTAGTGGTATGTGAAAGACTTGGACAGGTAGTCACTGGGATGATTTCTGTGGACTGTTATCATGTCACCACAGGAAGAACAAATATTCTGCCGTGCTCTTCTCTTTAACCATAGATGATATAATTAGCAGCCTAATGCCTTAAAGAAGAATTGCTCAAGTTCCTTGGGGTTCAATTCCATCTATCCAGTCAAAAGATTATTGGGCCTCTACTATACAGTGTGGGGCTTATCAAAATGTCTTTGCATATAAGGGGTTTATGGTTTAGTATTTGTAGGTAAAAATAAAATTCCCACTTCTCTGCATTTAGCTTAAAGGTGAGGATGGCACATATTTCTGAGGGCAAAGACTTTTTCCCACTACATTGGGATAAAGGGATTTTTCTCATAGAGCAAAATATGTGTTGCTGGGGAAAGGAATAACAAGGCCTAGGCATTTGCAGGTCATGTCTGAAAAACTTAGTTGCTTTTTGAATTGTGATAGAATATAGTCTTTTATATTCATAAGCCTTATTAGAAATCAGATAATCAGAAAATCCTTCTGTAAAAATCTTGAGAGATCGGTTCTTTGCCCTCATTTAAGACCAGCTTAAACTAACAAAGGGATTAAATTCTGTCTAGTTTGTAAATTTACTTTCAGAGAACAATATTCAGTGTCTTCAAAACCCTAAACTGTAATAGGTACATGGGAAATTCTCATTAACCACCAGATAAATGATGTATTTTTCATAGTTGCAGTTCCCAAATCAACAGCAGAGAGCTGACTAGAAGACTGAAGGGAATGCATCAAAAATTAAATCAAGTCAAAATGAAACTTTCATTTTCACTCATGAATTGATTTCCTCCCCCAAAGTGTTTCTTCATTGTTAACAAAAGTAGTCCATGTAAAATATTCAGGCAACACAAATTTTAAAGGGGAAAATGGAAACTCTTTAATTTCAGCGTTTGTATCTATACAGAAAAAAGTGAAAAATAGTTATATTCTTTTAACTTAAGAGAAAATGAATATACAAAGCTTTATAAAAATGCAATCAAATGACACATACTATTTGTAACAACTTTCTATATGTTAAGAAATGGAGATTCAGGTCTTAGTAAACTACCTCTGAATATAGTATTTGAACCATATTTAATTTCATGACTGAGTTGCCCTGTATTGATGTTTCCTCTCCAGGTTCTTACCGGCTCATAAGTGGCACAGCTTTGTAGTGGCTGAATTATGTATGTCATGATTAAGATGGGTTTGGGCAAGCACCTCATTGTCCAGATTTCTCCCAACATAGAAGTTTGATCATAATTTCTTCTGGCATTTGGACAGGTTGGCTACAACTCAGAGACTGTATTTCTTGTATTTCTCAATGTGATATTTCCCATATCAACTTGGTTGAAAAGAGGAATTTTAGATTTGCAATGAAAAAAAAAAAACAACTGAGCTTTTCTCCTTTCCTCTTAACCTCAAAAATGGCGTGGTTAGAATTTGAGAAGGGTTAGCTCTTATTTTTTCTGAGCCATTTTTTCCCATTCATGTATTTCAAGTATTCCTTTGTGCAGGGAAGAATGTCCTTTGGGAAGCAGAATTTTCTGGTTCTTGCAGAACATACTTGGAAGGCTCATTTCTGCCTACAGTGAGGGTGATTGATAGGGAAGGTGGGGAAATGTTGAGTTCACAGTTGAAGGTTATTACTCCATGATTTTATGTTGTCTGGGAGAAGAATGTGTTCACTCTCAGGTGGGTGTAGTTTTGGAAGGGGAGTGTCAGAATAGACCCGACAGACTCACATGAATAGTGATCCTTTTGTTCACATACTGTGTACCGGTGAGACCTCTACTGAGGATCTTCGTGCTGCCATGAAATAGCTGGAAACTCTTTTGTATATTGTGTCTATCTATGTTCTACTTCCAGAATTAATTCAGCTAAAATAGATTTTGATTTACAAGATATAATGGGCTGTTTATTATGTGCAAGGATGATCTGATTGACTATTGATCATTAAGATGTGTGCCATCCCTTGCTTTTATAGAAGTAGAAAGCATGTACGCTGATTTATGTGAACTGTTTTTCCCAGTTCTCCTTGTAACCACACAGTAATAATTTTTTTTTTTTAGATGGTCAAGTTAAAATGATGTTTGGCCACTGGCAGAGTAAGTGGACTAGTTTACTCAGAAATTACATATACAGCCCTGGGCTTCAGTATGATGCAAATCATGGATAACATATATATACTGGATCAGTCAGGATGGGCTAGGTAACAATCATCACCAAACAACAGAAGTTTGTCTCATATTAATGCAAAGCTTGCTGTGGGTTGGGGGGCCTTCCAGGGCCATTGTTTTCCCAGCTTGGCATTCCCAACTGCTTTATCTTATGGTACTTTCATATTGAGATGTGCTCCCATAATCACTTAGCAGGCAGAGAGAAGGCTGGTGAATCCACTACTAGAAATTAAATACTTCCATTGGGAAGTGATGCATGTCACTTTCACTCCCATTTTATTGGCCAAAATCAGTAAGAAGTTCACACAATTAATAGTATATGGAAATACAAAAAAAAAAAAAAAAAAAAAAAAAAAGAAGGTCACCCAAACTTCAGAGGGGTAGAATGTACCATCATGCCCCGTGGTTGGAAATGGAGAGGAACTGGACATTAGGGAAGAGTGGTAATGCCTACCACATATATATACACACATTTCTTGTCTAATTCCATGCTTTGTATAGTGCTTAAGCTACTATTGCTGGATCATAATTGTCAGGTAGTAAGTAAGCACTGTTAAGGTTTATAGATTGATACGCTGTAAGTTGGGGTTAATGAAAAGTTGATAACTGGCAAATTATCACATGAACCTTTGGTATGGTTATATTTTGATTTGTATCAGAGCAGACTCTATATGACATTTAGTTAGGCAATGATCTGATTCCACTGCATTTGTAACTGGCTTTATCAACTAACATTAAGAAATAAAAATAATCCACTGTTAGGAGAGCTAGAGAAATATAAACCTGCTCCCGGGAATTGAGAAGCCTGAGCTGATGGGTCCTATGCCAGTTCTACATTTCTAACTGGCAATATTAATGAACTCCTATAGGCATTTCCCTTAGAGCTACCGATAGGAAATAAGAGCACTACTTGAAGGCCATACTGAAGGAAATATGCTTAAGGATATGTTTACATTATGTAGCTGAGGAAGAAAGACTTATAAGCATGCAACCTGGGAGAGTACAGCTTTTTTTTTTTTTTTAAAGAAAGTGACTTTCTGAATTAATTTCTTCTAATAAAATAAAATCTTTGAGCAAACTGGAATGTGTTGGGGCTATAGCCAGAAATCCACATTGATGGTATATTTTGTATAACATTGCATTACTGTTCTTCATGGGTTGTTTTTTTTTTAATTTTAAGGTGATCCAGCTATGAAAATATGTTCAATGAAATGTAAATTGCCAGGAAATTAGATAAAGAGGGTAGATTGAAGGAAGAAAGATAAAGGAACCCTTTAAGCTATTTTGATGCTCTTGTTTTCCATGGAAGAAGAAATGCCAAAAAGAGGAAGAACATGGTTCAAGACTCCCCAGGGGAGGGGAGCCAGAGTCTTTTTTGTCACAGAGACGCAACTGAAGATTGCAGATGTTTTCTTAGATTCTTTTCTTCAGCATCGCCACAACCCAAGAAAGCAAATCCTGAGGCTTAATTTGAGATAGATATTTCTATCTTCTAGAAAACATACACCACATGGGGTTTGAATCTGACTTCATGGCTTTCTCGCTGTGAGATTCTGGACAAGTTACCTAAATTCTCTGTCCCTCAGTTTTGTCACCAGTTGGGATACTAACGCACTGAGTAAGGGGTGGAAGGAGTCAAGTACTTAAAAATACAGAATAAGTACTTTATGTAAGTGCTGTGTCTTATTTTTGTTCCTTCTACTAGGTAGTCATTAGTTCATCATGTCAGCCAATTCCACCCACGGAGGCTTCCTCTGGAAACTTATCACTTATCATGTAGATGTAACTAAGTGTTAAGAGACTTGCCCAGGTCACAAATAAAGCCCAAATCACCAGGAGAGTTGGAGTGCCACTCAGCTGTGAAGGACTGGGCCAGAAATGAACTAGCCACCATCATCCCAGAAAGGGGAAACCAAACCTGACTTACACTTCACGCACATTAAGAGGGAAACTGGTCTCACTAAATTGGAAAAAGATCCAATTATTTAAAAAATGTGTTACTGTCATTGGAATTTGACTCTTAAGTCGAAATGATATTACAACACAGATGACAAGTAGTTGAAATATTAACTGAGGGAAACAGTTTTGGCACTCCAAGGAAACCCCTTGTGATTAATCTTCACTGGTAATCTCCTCAGAATAACCATTACTAATTAGAAACATACTTTGTCAAGCCATCCAGATTCTAAGCCTGATGATGGCAGGAGTATATTTTTTTGTACCGTCACAGCCCCAAGACTAAGTGGTATGTTTTGCCTGCAACAAGTGTATCATCAGTGTAGTTTGTTACTACTCTGAGTGAGAGTTAAACGTAAAATTACACATTGAAAGCAAACACAGAACAGAAGGATTTCCTGGAAAGGAGCCATTCTCCTTTCCAATCACATGCAGTTGCTGAGAGACAATCCAAGTGGAAAGAGTGAATTTGAGTTCTGACAGGGTGAGCCACAACATCTGGAGTGTGGCCCTCCCCCCTGGGCCTGGACCTTCTCCTTCAGAAACAGTAGACAGATAGCGCTTATAGCAAGATGATTCAAACAGCCTGAGTGTAACCGTGTAAATTCAACTAGGGCAGTTGTGACTAGTGTTTTGCAGATGAGTTCATTCTGAGTGGTATTCTCAGCATAGAGACATTTAAGTCTCTTTGGGAACAGATGATATAATTATCAGCTTTTCCATTCCTGTCTCTACTGCATGTGCTGGTCAACATGGTTCTATTAATCAGTTCCCTAGTCTCTTAGAAGGCTAACGTGTGTTACTTTTTAAAAATTGTGGTAAAATATTTATAACAAAGTTTACCATTTGAACCATGTTCAAGTGTATCGTTCAGTGACATTAAGTACATTTGTTAATCTTTTATTTTTTTATTTTTATTTTTAAGATTTTATTTTTATTTATTTATTTGACAGAGAGAGAGAGAGAGAGAGAGATCACAAGTAGGCAGAGAGACAGGGAGAGGAGGAAGCAGGCTCCCTGCTGAGCAGAGAGCCCGATGCGGGCCTCGATCCCAGGACCTGAGATCATGACCTGAGCTGAAGGCAGAGGCTTTAACCCACTGAGCCACCCAGGCGCCCCATTTGTTAATCTTTTAATCAAAGTGCTATTCACATTTTGGGGAGTATACTGCTCATTAGCACTTTTACCAAAGGGTAGTACAGAAGAACAGGGACACCTGATCATTTAATGGGCTCTCTTAGCAGCAACTTTGTGAAATGATTTGATGGCATAGGAAATAAAGTTTATTGGCCAGAATGAAAATGTTATATTAACAACGGCCATTGTTCTTGCTATTCTTTTCTCTCAACAGATATGGTTAGACTGGCTGAGAATGTAATGCTGATCATGGTTCCCCAGGCTGAGCTGAATCTTCACAACCAGCAAGAGCAGATACAGATCTGCTGACTCTTGCGTCTGTCAGGAGGTTCTAGAATGCTGCTTTCTTGCGGTTATTGCAGCTGTTCAAAGATGACCTCACATCTGTGTGACCCTGACAGTAAAGACAGGGGGACATCCTCCTCCTTCTTCTCACCTGGAAAGACAGCTCCCAGTCCATTTCCTCCCATTTGGTAAGATACTATCAGTCCTTCAAATTCCATTTCAAATACCCATCTCCAGAAAGTAGGGAAAAGATGATGGCAGCAAAAAGAGACCATTAAAGAGAACTAGAGAAGCCAAATGAAGCAGGGGCCATAGGGAGTCAAGTAAAAGCATTTAAAAATATTTGCTTTAGTTTTCATTTCTAGGTAAGAGACCCCAAAGTATATCTGATCATGGGAGTGTCAGTTCTCTTCCATGGAGAAACTGACATTTGTAGAGAAAAATGATAGAACTGAAGTGTTGGAAAAGACATTTGAGTTCAGCTGGTGTGATGTTCCTGATGGGGCTTCAATTCAATTTCTCCCTTGAACAAAAAGAGTGATGGGGAACTCCCTGTTAAGCTCTTTTTCAAGATCATCCATTCCCCTCACCATCTCTTCCATTCATCAAGCAACTCTGATATAGGGAAAGATGCCGTATTAGTTTGCTAGGGCTGCCATAGCAAAGTACTCCAGACCTGGGGGCTTAAACAATAGGGATTTACCTTATGGAGCCTGGAAGTCCAAGATCAAGGTGGCAGTAGGTTTGGTTTCTCAAGGCTTCTCTCTTTTGCGTGTAGATGGCTGCCCATTTGCTGCCCTTCATGGGGTTGTCTTTGTGCAGGTGCACCCATGATTTCTCTTCCTCATCTTATAACACTAATCATATTGGGTTGGGGCCCCACCCTGACACCCTCATTTTATTTAATCACCTCTTTAACAACGATATTTGACTAGGAGCTCTTGAAGAACAGGAATTCTACCTTCTCCATCTTGGGCTGCCAGAGTCGAGCATAGTACCTAGCACTCAGTACTCAAATGAATCTCAACCAAATGAACTGAAATGCATCTCTTTATTCATTGAGCTCTCCTGCTGAAAGCTAAAGCAGGATTGGATCAAAAATTCTGGGGAAACGTGAGAGAACATCCTCATGATGGTACTTGGACACGTCTGTACTTTCGCCGCTTTGGAACTGAGATGATTTTCCATGTGGTTGAGCACCTGATCTCATCAGGTAGACCTTAAATGTATGACTGTCTTTCGAGATTTTTTACCTACCACTAATGTGATGAGTTTTCACTGCAGTTGAAGGGCATTTGTATTGGAAACAGTTGTCAACTGGACTGTGATGGTTTCTCATTTCCAAACAGCTAGGGGTAGATAATTGCAGATATTTGATAAAGGCAACAAGTTCACTCTACATGGTTCAGTGAACGACTCTTTCTATTCTATGTAGACAAATGTCGCCACTATTTATTTATGATCTTTGGGCAGGTTATTATATTCTACATTACTTACAGTCAATGAGGCATACTCTTTCATCATCATTATTATTTCTTTGCCCTTCTCATTTAATGATATTTACAAGCTCTTAGGTGTAATAGGTTCTTATTTAGCAGCAGAATATTTGTCCTGCTTTGACTAACGATGCATCACTCAGTTTCACCCATCATTGAGTGCTCAGTGGGTGGAGCTTGCATCTGGCTTCCCTCTTTCTCATTATGTACACTTTTTTCTAATGTCACAGATGCCCCCTCATGTGGGGACACTTTCACTTTCTCTGTCTACTTCTGCTTCTATTCTGATATTCCTTCTTACTTTTTATGTCACTATTAATTTTGAAAGGTCAGTTGTTAAGAATATGTCTACCTCCATAAAATAAATATTTCAAAGCATATATTATTTTTATTTTCACTATCAGCTTTTTTTTTTCTTTTTCATTTGGACCCTAGTAGGTGAATATGGAGGATGAAGGTTGTCCTTATTTGGCAAACTATAGTGGTGATTCCTCTCCTCGGCTTTCGAATATCACACATCTAGGGAAAAGGAAGTAGTCTTCTATGACTGAGTATAAGGCCTAAATACATTCACATCCTGCATTTTTGCTTTCAGCCATAGAAAATCAGTTTAGTGATCAAGAGAATGGCTGGCAGTCATGGGAACACTTCACTTGTTATTTATGCAGTAGTTATGTGATGGTTTTAGTATTATATCCTGTGTGGCTTGTGGTTCATGGATCAGACTGCCTAATCCCTGAGCCACAAGGACATCTGTAAATCCACTGTCCAGTTCCTAAACTAAAGGCACATAGGCCGAGAGACCATTTATTATGCACAGATCCTTACATAAATTAGCAGATGAAACTCATTCGGATATAGAGAAAGATTGATGTTGGGAGTATCCAAAAATGACATCCATTTCCATAAACACTTTGTAAGATTAAAAAATGAGGAAAACTTTACATTGGATGTGAAAGTAAATAATTATGAAAAATAGAAATAGTGACAAGCTAGTAAACCTACAACAGTGAAACTTCTTTTGCCAAAGGAATAGGAAATCCTCAACAAAAATATTAGAAAAGCATATAAGTAATCTTACTTTAGGGAATAAACAAGTAATGATGACCAATGTTTTATTCAGCAGAACTACATAGAATTAAAATAATAATTTAGAATAGTTTCTCCATATGGAACTCACTTGACTGTCAGTCTTCCATAAAATACTCAGAATAATACTTTGCTAATGTTCTTGTACAGATTTGTACATTTTTATCTTTTTACATCTTTACCTACCCCGAGTGTATAAAATGTGTATATTTCCTTTTCTTTTTTTTAAAAAGATTTTACTTATTCATTGGAAAGAAGGAGAGGGCACAAGCAGGGGGAGCGACTGGCAGAGGGAGAGGGAGAACCAGACTCCCCGTGGGGCAGGGAGCCTGATGCGGGGCTCCATCCCAGGACCCTGGGATCGTGACCTGAGCCGAAGGCAGATGCTTAACCAACCGAGCCACCCACGCTCCCCAGAATGTGTATATTTTTCTTACTGAGGACTGATAACGTGGTAATTTTTATAAACTTTCATGTTATCAAAATTTCATATTACCAAAGTTTTGCAAGATTAGGATCCTGTTGCATTTAGCTGTTAGGAGAATGCAGGTAAGTGTATGTGATGGGTGGTGTGGAGGGTGCCATCAAGAGAGAGAATAGATACTTTTTTCCTATAATCTCCTCATTAAGTCTTCTTTTCGTTATAAAACTGAATACTGACATTCCACCCTTATATTCTTGAGACCCTGGCTGTTGATTACCAGGCTCCTGTGAGGAGTTTGCTGGGTGTTCTTTGCTGTGATAGTTAAGAGACAACAGCAAAAATGGGAACTCCTGCAACACCACTGCAACCACGTGAAGCTTCTAAGAAGCTTGTGGCCCCTCCCAGCGGACTGATGAACAGGTTTTCCCCCTCTGTCCCATGAGGGGATGAGATGGGGACATTTTCAAAGGGGATAGGCCACCGAGATCAGGCCGCCCAGTGAGTTACTTCACTCCTGAGAAATTTCGGCAAGTTACTAACCAATTTTCTTTTTTTTTTTTACAAGGAAAATTCCAGTTTTCCATTCCTGGCTTGTTTTACACATCTTACTTGGCAACATCCTGTTTAGCTCAGGCTAACGAGTGCTGCCACTGCACTTAGGACAGGCTGGGCTGAGTGACAACCTGGAATGATCAAGCACAAACAGATTCAAGCAAATTTGGCTTCAAGGCCTACAAAACTTAACACTGACATTAGTTTTCCAAGGGAAGCAAATAGTTTCGTTAATTTAATATCTGAAAAAGACTTGTGTATCATCTTCTAATGTCTTTTAGATTGGCAGTGGAGATTGAGAAGGTGACCCAGGTGGTCGTATTGCTAGAACATTTATGTTCTTTTTTGGCGACCATCTCTCCTCTGGGCTCCTGGGAGCCGTTTCCCATGGAATGGAGAGCAGAGAGAATCATAATTATGTCTCAGCCCTGGTTCATCACCCAGTAGGGACCTGTATTTCTAAATGTGCCCTTATAAATCTTTTAGCTAAATCAGGGCTCAAATGTAAAACCCAGGTCCCTAGGGAACTTTTTAATATAAACCAAAGTCTGGTTTAGGCTGATTTTTTTTTTTTTTGCATTTTGTGAAATGTATTTCCTCATGACAGTTGCAGATTTAGCACAAAGTCTTATTTATTATTTATTTTGCCTTACAAAAAACAAAAACAAAAGCCGAATGAGCAAAGAGCAGAAACATCTCTTGAATACCCTATAATGTATAGATCAATTTCATATAAATTTGTATCTTTGAAAATGTAGTTTAGAAGCTGGTAGAATATAGAGGAAGCACAGTTCTGAGCAGTGCTGCCGTCATTATTTTGTTTGGTTTTGTTTTTTAACAGAATAGAGTATATTCATAAGGAGGTGAAGTAATGAAAATAGGACAGACTTGTCCTTTCTGGTTGTTCTTGAGTCCTGTGACAACCATGAAACCTGATCCCAGTTCAGCTGGGCTTTGTACAGGTTAAATCCCAAGGAAGTAGTATTCTGGAGTTAATATTCTTAGGAGTTCTACCCTGGTGTCCTGGCTATACCCAGAAGAGGAGATTCTGTCTGGTCAGCACTCTAAGAGCCAAGCAGTCCTTTAAAATCTGGATTGACTGGTGCTGCATGTCCAAGTCCAGACAGAGTGATAGATTACTCATAAATGAAAAGAGAGGAAAGTATTGCTGTGATGGTCACTGGCTACGATCTTGGTCATTCCAGTTCTATAGCTCTTCTTTACTACAGCACTTTTTTATATTGAGCGTGTGATTCCCAATTTGAACCTCTGAATTTGAATGGCAGAATAAGTCACTGCAAGCTGTTAGCAAAAACTATGCTGTCTGGAAATGATTCTTGGGATCTCCAGAATCCTACAAAGAAATAATAGAAAACCCAGGGACCACTAAATGCCATGTAAACTGCTAGAAAAAAAAATTACCTTGCATTTTCTGGAGGAAAGGTGACTCTGTATTTATTTAATCATTTCAGTTATGAATCTGCTTATTAGCTATAAAACCCAGAAGTCATAAGGTTAGTAGGAACCTTTCCAAAGATACATACATTAAATTTAAAGAATAAGGTCATGCATTCACAGAATTCAAAGTTTATTGGGAAGGGGGATCTGTCTCAAGTTAGAGTCTTTGTAAGGAACAGTGGCTCCTGGCACAGACTGTCTTGGCTTATGTGTTCTTTCTGTCTGTGTCAAACACAGCTTGCTCCTCAAACCAGCAGAAGCTATTTAAGCCTTAAGGAATGGGTGCCCCCTATACTCAGCAGCATGTAAGAAGTAAAGGTATGTGTTCCATTCACCTAATTAAGAAAGGGCCTCAGCATTCAAGTTTGTAGTATTAGTGATATGCTTTTATATGTTACTACACTTCTTATGTTGGAGTTATTTATTTTTTTTGTCTGGGTTTTTTTGTTGATTCACATTGAATTTCTAGCTTTTAATTCATTTTAGTTCAAAATTAATTTTGTTTTCAATATGTGCTAAGAACTGTGTTCAAAAGGCTGCAAAGGATGGTATAAGTGAATAAGACAGAAGTAATACAAACAAAGAATTAGCATATGAAAAATTTTCAGACTCAGGAATAATAAATACACATTCAAATAAGATTCCCCCCACTGTGAAATTATCCAAGATTAAAAAAAAAAAAAGGAAGAAAAGGATGTTGGTGAGGCTATGATGGGAGAGCTCTTATTGTGTTGCTGTGTGGGGTCCTAAGAGAGATGCAAACCAAGAACAAACCAAAAGGGAAGGGTCAAGTTTAGAAACTGCAGGGAAAGTTTCTGGAAAGGCTAGCACTTGAGCGAGGACTTGGGGGAGGGATGGAATTCAAGGAGTGGCAATGGAAAACAGGACACACTGCGTAATTAAAGGTGGTACCTTTCCGGTGGTGGTACCATGTTTTGGTTTGGATTAAGTGCGGTGGTGTGTTTTGAAGATTTATCCATCTTGGCATATGAGCTCTCGCTCAGTCATTTTAATGTTTTTACGGTATTCCATTGGATGAATGGAATTCTTTATCCTTCTGATAGACAATTAGACTGTCTCCAAATTTTTGTTGTCACAGACAAAGCCACCGTGAACATCTTTGCATATGTGTTCTCGTGCACACTTGAGAGACTTTTTGCATGATATATCCTGGGGAACAGGATTGCTGAGTCACGGGGGTATGCACGAGACAGTTCAAATTGCTCTTGAAGTGTATGTGCTGATTGAAGTGCCCACTGGCAATGTTAGAGGGCTCTTACCATCCCACATCCTTACACTTAGCATTCACAGACATACATTTTATCAGTTTCATGGGTGTGAATGTGTATCATATTAACTTTTTTCTGTTCCTTGATCATAAGTGAAGTTCAAAAAAATTTTTGTATATTAATAGGCCATTCAGATTTCTTCTTGAGCAAATTGCTTGTTTTTCCCCATTTCCTAATTTTTTTTTTAAAAACTCTTTATTGACTTAAAGATCTTTATATATTCTGGATATCCTGTTTTTAAAAAAATCAATGAAATGAATTGCAAATATTTTTATTTCCTCTGGGTCTTGTTTTTTAAATTGTTATTATGATCTTATTTCATTCCAAAGTAATTTTAATTCAGGCAAAATTATCAGTCTTTTTGTTTATGGTTCATGCTTTCTATAACTCATTTAAGAAATCCTTTCTTAACATATGTCATAAAGAGAGTATCCTAACACTCTTTCTGGAGATTTTGCTTTTTCATATTTAAGTCCTTAATTGGCCTGGAATTGATTTTTGTGTATGGTCTGAGATAAGGTTGTAATACTTTTTTCCATAAGGATGTCCAACTTCCCAAGCCTGTAAATAATTTTCTATTTTATGTATTTATCATATGCCAGGTGAGTTTATAAAGAGTTCAGTGAGCAAAAACTGTGGGAATCCTTTCAGTGGTCAAGTGCGTGCATATATTCTAAAGTCAGAGGTATCACAGAAGCTGCTAAATGATGGTGAGTACAGATTTGATTGAGTTTGAATTCCAGCTCTCACTTATAAACAAAGCAGGGTAAAAAGAATGCTCACAAAGTGAATCGATTTCAAAAAGTTGGTATCGAAATGCATATAATTGGACAGAAGTTTGGGATGGAAATAGGAGCTGTCCACATCAATTTCAAGTGGTTGGGAAGGCTAGAATGTAAGGCTCTCCACTGGACTCTGGAAATATTAGAATGAAATGAAGATGACTCTTGATAATACCAACCCCAAGAGCTTTGACTCAATCAGTTGAACAAAACAATATCAGTGAGGAGCAAGGTATGTGTAAACTATTCTTGGGAAAATAACTCTCTGCAGATAGCACCAGGACTTAGCTCACTCAGTCTCATTCCCAGCAGGCTTTTCCCTCACCTTTCCCTTTGAAATGGGTTAAAATGCTAAACGCCAACTTTACTTAGACATTTTCTACCTGGGATGGCCCAGCGATGCAAAGGTACAGCATTCCTTCCCCTGCAGAAAGACAAAGCTGCTGAGGATAGGGCTTTAGTCCTCTTACCCTGTTGCTTCCTGGAAATTGGATGTAGGATCTGGAAGTGTAACAGCTGTCTTGTGACCTCGAGAGCAGACTTGTGGCATTTTGAGCTACTTTGCCAGCCTGGTGTTTTTACCCTTAGAGTTCCTGTCACCAGGGACAAAATAAACTCATATCTGTATAAATTCTTATAGCGAAGGCTTTTATTTTAAAAATTCATTTGTAGTCAAACACATACCTACTTGATAGAGCTTTGATGCCTCATTCATTCATTCAATATTGGTTGTCACTGGAAACATTTACAGTAATGGGTGTGTGTGTTAGTGAAGTGAGGGAGGACTGAATAGAGGAAGGGAAAGGAGAAGATGGCACATGTTCCTTGTGTATCTGGAATTTAATTTCTAAATCGGAGAAATCAGACATTACCAAAGATTAAGTAGCAGTTCATGAGAAGTGCCCCATGTACCAATACTTGGCCCCAAGTATTCAGATGATCTTCTACAAGGGACCCATTGTGGCCACTTGGGCACCACATGGGCATCTTTATACAGCAAACAATTGGTCCTAGCACAATTCATGTGTTCCTAAAGTCACATGATGATTTTGTAGTATGTGTTCAATGGTGTATGTTGTACTATAAAACAGTATATACTTATAGCCAAGGATCAAAGTTAGGACATAAATTCTTGGGATCTTTTTTGTTTCATCTTGGTGTTCCTCACCATGACTAATTTCTTGTTGCATATTTCAGGGGCAGTGTAGTTAGTTTTTTTTTCCCAGTCATAATTTAATATAGAGTATACAGAGATATA
This sequence comes from Ailurus styani, assembly GCA_002007465.1. Lineage (NCBI taxonomy): Eukaryota > Metazoa > Chordata > Mammalia > Carnivora > Ailuridae > Ailurus > Ailurus styani. The sequence goes on from LNAC01000244.1 coordinate 2,255,131, forward strand.
ATCTGACTTCTTACATTACTGATGAGTTCTAGATCTAAATTTGGCAGTGAACACTCTATTCAGTTTCTAGTTTCCTGACCTAGATGAATGAATTCCACAGCAAGGGTAGGTCATGCCACCTACCTTCTTTCCATAGAATGGCCTTGGGTTCTGATCAAGGGCTGAAGACATGATGGCAGTGGGAATGGGGAAATAAGAATAAGGCATGGCCATGGAAGGGCCCAGCCCTAGCTCATCCTTGGTCTAAAGAACCTCTAGGTTGATGAGGTGGGAGGCATTTAGGATTGTCAGTTCTCCTTGAACTTCATTAGTGTTCCTATGTGGCTATTATCAAGCATTTTGCCAGTGATCCTGGTCTTGGCCCTGAAGGTATGGTTTGTGACTTAGGTTGCCCCATGACCTATCCCTGGCACTTTCAGTCTGATCACACTTGGGCTGAGGTTGCACAAGAAGCAATTAAAAGTGAAAGTGTCAGGGTACAAGGTTGAGGTTAGGGGAAGTTTGTCAACTCATTACTATGGCACTGAAATATTTTCCTTTGGAAAATCCTCCAATTAAGACTTCCATGCTATACTCTGCTAAACTTCTTAGACCAGGGTGGTTGAGCTATGGGATTAGGATGCCTTGGGTCCTTAGCCTTTGATCTCTAGCTCATGGAAACACACTGTGGGATGATATGGTTTTAGCCTATTTGTCTTTTCCCACCTTTTTTGAACGTTCCCCCTCTTGATTAAAAAATGCCATGCTTATAAGATCAAAAGTTTGTGATAAAGATTTTATTTTTATATAAAGTCATTTAAACTGTTTGTTTCAGAAATTGCTTAGTCCATCTGTGATTATCTCAGTGTAGCTTTCCTTGAATAAACAGAAAGGGTTTGAAAAATTCAATGAATCCCAGTGTTGGTTAACATTAGAATTGGCTCGTGCTGAAGCTCATATTGACCTCAGAGCACAAGTTTATCTTTTGAGGTTGGTTTGACTTTTGGGAGGATAGATATTGGAACTTTCCATAGAGAATACTGCTTGGTTGACTTGTTTTTCTTCTCCATGATGTTAGAAAGAAAATCTCCGTGACCAGAAGGCTCACTCCTCAGCCAAAGCAGTGGTCCATCTGCCGTATAACTGTACAGAGGAAACAACCCCAAGATCACTTGATCCAGCACCCAGCTCTAGGCTAGAGAGATGGTTCTTCTTCTGTTTTATAGATGATGTGCCTGTGGTCCAAGGAGGGCCAAACAGCTTGGTCAAATCACTAGGAAATGATGCTAATGCTGGTGTACAATAGAGGTAGGGTAGGGGGATGAGAGCAGGTCCTAGAATTCCTGATCACACGGATCTATCTTGTGCAGCTGGCTCATGTAAGCTTGTTGAGTACTCTTGATGCTGATCTACAGGAATCTGAGATTGAAGACCAGGTTGGATGGTAAGGGCATCCAAGCTGGGCTTGTTCCTCTCTTCTCTGTTTGGCAATTGGTCACTACCCCTTGTCTTCAAAAATCTCTTCATTAAAATATCCCTATATTAATGAATATATAATGAATATATATTAAAATGTATATATTAATATATATTAAAATGTCCCTATTTTTTCTCAGAATTGAGTCAGTTCTCTACCATGGCTTCTTCATTGACCTTGCTCTTCAGTCATCTCACCTCTTTGCTCTATTTCTCAGCTCTCCTTCCCTGCTGTGTCTTCCCTGCAGTTTACAAACATATTCAAGTCCCTCCTATACTAAGAAAAATATGTCTATTCTGCTTCTCTCATCTCCTTTTATTCTTTCACAGCCTAGCTTCTCTATGGAGTCATCTACACTATTTCTTCTGCATTTATAAAAATTAATATATATTTGTCATATCACATCAAGTTTAAGGTATTGATTTGATGCATTTTTGTATTGCAATATGACTGCCATTGCAGCATTAGCTTTTACACTTAATTTTTCTACTTCTTTATGACTAATTTATGCTGAACCCACTGTAATCCTTGCCTTAACCATTTCAATGTTCTGTCAAAGGTCACTGTGATACCCTAATTGTTAAGTTCAGTAGACAGTTTTGGTCCTTCCTATTTGACTTCTCTGTGACATTTAATAGTTTGTCGCTTAATTTTTTGGGGGGCAGTTCTTGAAGATAAATTATATATTTTGTATTAAATTTTATGTAAAATATTAAAATTTACCATTAAGGTAAAACTTAGCTTCTTTTTCTACATTGTCTTCATTCATTAGCACAGACATTAATTGAATATTTAATTTAATATTAAAAATAATTGATAGACTACTTTTTAGAGTAGTATTGGGCTTACAGAAAAATTAAGTGGAAGTTACAGACAGTTCCCATATACCTTCTCTTTTCCCTGTCACAGGTTTAACATCTTGTTAGTGTAGTATATTTATTAAAACTGACGAGCCAGTATTGGTACATCATTGTTAACTAACGTCCATAGTTTACATTAGGGCTCATTCTTTGGGTTGTACACACATCTTCAGTATTTCACATATTCTTCTTGGATGGTCTCATCTGTTCCCAGGACTTCAGAGTTCATCTCACTGGTGTGCCCTAAACCTGTATTTCCATTGCAGACCTTTTCCTTAAAGCCCAGACCCATGGATGTGGTTCACTTCTTGGGTGTCTCTTAAATGGAGATGTGGGCAACATGTTAGAGAGGAAGGATATCTAATTCTGGGGACTGTTTCTCATATGGAAGTAGAAGTGTTTCTGTTTCTATGATATACATATGAGTGGTGAGGCTTTTCTACTGTATTTCCTCCAATGCAGGGCTTCTCAACTTCCGCATTAGTGACATTTTGACCAGATAACTTTTTTGTCGTAGGGGACTGTCTGTGCTTTGTAGGATGTTTATCATTATCTCTGATCACTACCCATTAGATGCCAATAGTACCTCCCCCTTCCTTCCAGGTTGCAAAAACCAAAAAATGTCTCCTGACATTTAGTGGTGGGGGAGAAAGGGAATTACCCTCCTTGAGGACTATGGCTCTAATATAATACGCTTTCCATTGCTCTTTGTCTCTGCTCACATTGCTTCTTCTTGAAGTGCCTTTTCTTGGGTGAGCCCGAGAAGCTTCTACTTATTCTTTAAGACTTGGCTCACCTCTCTTCCAAGATCTTTTCTCATATCCTTACCCTTTCCTTTCTCTATACTATTACCTCTTCCTTTGTGCCTCACTGTCATCTTATGATGGTACTGTGTTTGCTTATTTACACACGTGCTTCTCTTCTCTGCATGGTGAGCTGATTGAGGGTTGGCATCATGCTTTAGTCTTTGAATCCCCACCAACTTCACAGTATGTGGTAATTAATGTGCTCAATTAATATTGCTAAATAAGTGAACCGTAATGACCCTGCTGGTCAAGTCCTCTATGATAAATTCTCACAGCACTATGTACAGCTCCTTCAAAGCACTTATTACAGTTACAATTTTCCATTTTTTTAGTGTGATTATTAAATTAATGTCTTTCCCCCTCACTAGGCAGACTATAATAAGCTTCATGAAGGCAGAAGCTGTAGTTGTTTTTGGTCATCACTGAATCATGCAGTGCTTGCACTTCATAGGTGCTCAGAACATATTTGTAGAATGAATACATGATCTTGGGAAAAAGTGGCCTTGGGAGGTTCATCCTGGGTTTATTAATAACAACAATAACAACAACTGATAGTTGGGCGCCTGGGTGGCTCAGTGGGTTAAAGCCTCTGCCTTCGGCTCAGGTCATGATCTCAGGGTCCTGGGATCGAGGCCCATATCGGGCTCTCTGCTCAGCAGGGAGCCTGCTTCCCCCTCTCTCTCTGCCTGCCTCTCTGCCTACTTGTGATCTCTCTCTCTCTGTGTCAAATAAATAAATAAAATCTTTAAAAAAAAATAACAACAACTGATAGTTTAAAAAGTGTTTTTAAATGTAATTGTTCTCATTTAAGATTACTAAAAACCTTGGTAAGAAGATTGTTTCTGTCTTTCTTTAAAAAAGATTTTATTTATTTATTTGAGAGAGAGAGAGAGGGAGGGAGAGGAGGAGCAGAGGGAGAGGGACAAGCAGACTCCCTGCTGAGTGCACAGCTCCATGGGGGCTGTGATCATAACCTGAGCCAAAACCAAGAGTTGGATGCTCAACCAACTGTGCCACCCAGGAGCCCCTTGTTTCTGTTTCATAGATGAGAAAACCGAGGAAGCTCAGAGAAATTGAACATCCTAAGGTCTCATATCTCATCATAACTGTATTACACAATTTGAGGCCTGGGTTATTTCTTGTCCTATAGTCAGATTTGGGGAGGTCAGTATGTCTTTAAATGGCATATTATAAGAATTAATAACTATCTGATTATTCTGTATTTTTTTGTGTATTCAGAGAACAGGAATTTTTACATCTATATTAGAAAAAGTTACCGGAATTTATAATAACTGCTTATGGCTCCTTATCAGCCATGTAATAACACAAACATTATGTTTAATTTGTAATCCAGGGACTAGCCAGAGAGGGTTAACACAGGGAGTTTCATAAATCCAGTAGATGCAAATATAAGATAAGAGAAGAATTTTGGTATTTTGAAAAATAAAATACTTTCTCTGTATTAATTTACAATATAAATGATTGACAACCTGAATGAGATAAAGGAGGCCTCGGACAGTGGTTCTTAAGCTTTGTGGTTTGATGAGACAAAGACTTATATAGACCTATTGATCCCATCTTTTCTTATCACTAGACACATGAAAATAGTGACATTTACCCCCATTAACCTGGAATCAGTGGAAAGAATGAATTTACATGCTTGGGAGCCTAATTTGGGTAAATTATTAATATATTCCTGAAATTAAATAGAGACATGAGTGCATTTAAACTTGAATGCTATTGGAAACCACCTGAAATATTGGAATTCCCAGGCCACAGCTAAATATCACTAACTAATCACCCCAGACTTTTTACTCAAGAACGATGATGGATTGAATCCTAAAAATATGTGGACATAGGAAAGGTGAAAAGGCATGTGAAATCTGTACAAATATCTTTTAGGAGCTGCATAAGAGGTGAGAATAGATTCTTCATGGGGCAGGCAATTACTACTACCTAGTAATACTCTTCATATCACTTTGCCAGATCGATGAAGGCATCCAACAGTTAATTGTTGAATAAAATGGGAACTCCATTTCTATCTTCTGAATGTCTGAGTAGAGAAAAGCTTTCCAAGACAAGAAACTAGGCTGTATTTCAAGTAATACTTCCTGGGGTGTGTGAAAAATTATCTATCGTGATACCAAAGGATAGTCGGTACCCTATCATTTTACAGGTGACAGAAAGAGGATGCTTTGAGAGGGCATGTGAGAAGACATGTGGAACTCCAGCGGAAGAGTCTTGATTGGAATGATGGAGACAACTCCTTAGTGATGTTTGATCCACCTTTGAGACAAATGGCAAGACTGAAGATAAATGTAAGTGAAGAGAAGGAATACTACTATTACTACTACTACTACTACTACTACTACTACTACTACTACTAGGAATGCATAAGTATCAATCTTTGAGTTACTGGTCATCAATTGATTTCTTGGTGAGATTTTTATGGAAGGATGACCTTCTTGCCGAAAATGACAGTAGTGGGAAAATATACAGCTACTGATGAGATCATGTGAAGATTTGCTTTGTGTGAATGTGTGTGTATGTTACATGGAGATATTGTCATACTATTTAGCAAGGCAACTGTTTCCTTGTTCTTGAATCAAGAATATAATGGAAACTCAAGAGAATTTCTCTTTGGCCAGAGAGACTTTTATGTTGTCCTTCCTGACCTTTGTATTCATACTTTGGATCACCCACAGCCGAATCCAGGAGAACCAGAGAAAACTTTCATAGATTGGAAAATCAAAATGAATTTGAATACATTTCAACTTAAAAGATCCTTTTTAGGGAAATTAACGCTGTGGTGTTGGAAGGTGTTATTTCATTCACAAAGCATTTGCAAGATCTATTATGTGTGAGATTAATCACATGTAAATATTTGGTAGAAGTAAAGCAAAATTATTCCCTGCAAAATGGACCCAGTGGTGAGAACTGGCTGGACAAGAAGAGGCTGTGTTGTACTTTTCTAAGCATCCCCAACAGAGCTGCTTATTCTCTGGGTCTGGAAGAGATCCAGTGGGATTTAGTTTTATGAGGTTTAATGTAAAGGTGTTGTATTTCATGAGATGAAATCATAACACAGTGGGTTGCAAGAATTTTGAGAGATTATTTTTTCAGAGTGTTTGGCAAGCACCACTCTCTAGAGAATTTTGTGTCTAAAAGAGAAATATAGATCTTCTTTCATAGGATTGAAATGATAACTAATCTTTAATCCTTTTTAGATGGCCAGGGTTTGACTGGTTAGGCTGATTTGGAATGCACTTAGCAGGTCTGACCTCTACAGTTGGCTTTTTTGGGAGGGGGGCATGACTTCCAATGCATCCTAAAACTTTAGGGTACAGGGGCAACACATTTTGCACCCCCCGACTTCTAACCCATGATTAGGGATCTTTTCATTTATTTATAGATCATACTTCACCTTTAAGCTTCATGCACAGTTTGATTCTCCATGACTTTTGACAATCCAAATGAACATTTGGCCAGGACAAGAGAATGCTATCAAGCTGTATCTCAGGTTTCTTTCCTCTCCTGCTCTTATTATGTTTTCAGCTGAGAAACATTCTCTGTCTCTGGTTTAGAGAAAGCTGAGCCATTCCTTTGACTTAGGTTTGACCTTTTTTTACTTTGTTCTGGAACACATATAACTGTCCTTAGGCTAAACATCTTTCTACTTTTGTGACCATTTCATCTCCAATTTCCTTGCAATGCAACTTCTTGGACCAGGTTTCTCATGAATGGCAGGAGAGAAATAAGACACTGTGGGGGGGGGGGGAATCTGGTGCCTCTTCTGATTTCCTGGTTTCCATGTGTGTGGAAGGTAGTTTTCTCTCTCTGTAGCTTAGAGCCTTCTTGAAATGTGGTTCAGGCAAGAATGTTTTGGAAGTGCAATTAATTCAGCATGGGAGTCGAGCAAAACTAATGCATGCCCCATTGTATGTAGCTCTTTTCCCAGGGAGATTTTCTTCCCCCCCTCCTTTCAGAAATAATAGATGCAATCTTAGGACTTTAGAAATGTTATGCAGCAGCCGACACATCATCTATAATGATAAAAAGATGTGCACATCAGCACAGATGTGTTTGTATCAGTTCGTGTGCATGATATATATCATGTGTAGCCTCTAGTGAATTCTCGTGGTAATACTGATGAAATTGGTGTTGTGGAGGAAGAGAGCAGGGAGTTTTGAGTTATTACCACCAAGGAACAAATGTTACATTCCTTATCTTTCTCAAATGCTTCTTTGCAAATGCATGTCAGGGCAGGCTGTCATCTGGAGAGAGTCCAGCCTTAGGGTGCTTCGAGGAGTCAGGCCGAGGGAGGTTAAACAGCTGGGGCATAATCAACAAGAAGAACAAGCTCATCTGCAGCTGTAGACTATCACCTATCACCTTGTTTCCCAGGCTTGCCTGCTCACCTGGGCAGTGTGTTAACACAGGAGATTTTGAAGATTGATCAAATTAGAGGCTCCGGCAGGGGGAAATGGAATTTCTAACTAGCAGGCCAGCTGATTGTTACGATCAGGCAAGTCTGGGAATCACTCATCTCATATAATCAGGATGGGCATTTAAAAAGGGTTGGGTTTTGTGGGTGGGTGTGTTGGGAATAGGGAGGTGTGGATAATAAATAACACAGTCAAAGGGACAATCCTATGTCTACGTTGGCTGAGAAGTTGCTGGAAAGACATTGCCCTCATGTTTCACAAGGCTTCCTCTGTAAGGCTCCACCCCATACATTTCTCTCAAGGTTTGCTCAAGAAAGACCTTTGTTGTTCCTCAGAAATTGGTCTGTTTTCTTCTATAAGATGAGAATTTTTCCACTTACAGAACTCTCTCTTGCCTCAGTTGCCTGGAAACATGGTGCCCGTTTTATGCTTAATTAGTGTTACTTCATCTACTATTATGGTTGGCATGTTGGAGTTCCTCTTTCTACCATTGTGTTGCCTTTAAAAAAAAATCCCCATTTTGATGAATTTTATATTTGTTTCATAAGTGACTTCCAACCTCATGTTTTCCCTGAAAAATGGCAGAGTATGAACACATTAAAATGAACTCCTAATTAATAGTTGTTAATGGAGGGGAAATGAGATGATGATTTCAATGGTGACTAATTTAAATTACTTTTATTTGGACTTTGAATCTAGTTGTAGCCATACCACACAAATGTACATTTTATCCTTGCTCCTGACAATGACTAATGTGGATTAGAACCAATGACGGAGAGAACCAAAGAGGCCTATGTTGATTATAAGTATTTGGCAAGGTGCCTATTCTGAAGTTAATTAGCATGACTTGCTGATGCAAACAATAGTTCTGTAAAGGTAGGGTGATTTTTTTTTCCCTTCTTCCTCATAATTCACAGGTATAGGTTTGATTAGGGATATGGTAGGCAGCACTTTTACTTCTTTTGTCTTCAAATTCAAATAAAAATACATCACAAAATGCACAAAATGCACAAAAATGAGAAGCAAAAAGTAGATAGAAGAAGTTCTAATGAAAAGCAAGTCCCCCACCCCATCCCTTTCAACAATGCCTTTTAGAGGCCGCCATTTTGAACTGCTTCAGCTTTCAATTCTGTAGGTGGCCACCTTGACTATTCCATTATCTTTGTGCTGGTCTTCTTTTGCTCTTTGCTCTTTTGAAATTTTATGCTTCTTTGCTCAGGGAGGTCTCTTTGCATTTTCTGAGCAACATATTCCATGTGCCCTGACCATCAGAAAACTCACTTTCTTCAGGGTGGGCAATATTTGATTCTAATAATTTCCAACTCTCCCAATTTTTCTATTTTAGGAAATCCTATTGAATCATTCTTTCTAGCACTGTTGTTTTTTTCTTTTTCTGCTGTCTAGAGAAGATTTTTTTTCTTCCTTGAATGTAAACACTGTCTGACCTCTTGCTCAGTGAGCAGGGTGACTGGCACAACTTTTCCATTGACAGGTATCCATCCACTTCCTTGTTCTCTGCTCCATTTCTAGGGTCTTTTCATTCCCCGTGCCATCATCTTTGGCTTTCTTGTGGAGAGATCCTTTCCCATCTCTACTGCAGCCTTATCCTGCACGTATTTGTAGCTGTCTCTGCTCTGTTGCTTCTGTCAAATTGCCTTTCTTAACCTTCTCTCATTCAAAATGTGTTTATTTCTACATGGATTCCTATACTTTCATTAGAGCTTTGGTATTAGAGTAGGTTAGACTGTGCCGTGGTAACAAACCAACCCCAAATTTCAGTGGCTTAATATAATAATGGTGTATTTATGCCTCAGAGAGTCCAATCTGATGTTTCAGCTGTTTGGACATGTCTTCTGATTCGTTCTCCTTCAAGCCATGAGTGCTTTACTTCCAGGTAGGAGAGAGCTAAAGAGCTAGAAGAGAGAGAGAGAGAGAGACGGAAAGAAAAAGAAAAAGAAAGGAGGAAAGAAAGAAAGAAAGAAAGAGAAAGAAAGGAAGGAAGGAAGAAAGGAAGAAAGAAAGAGGGGTGCCTGGGTGGCTCAGTGGGTTAAGCCTCTGCCTTTGGCTCAGGTTATGATCTCAGGGTCCTGGGATTGAGCCCCACATCGGGCTCTCTACTCGGCAGGGAGCCTGCTTCTCCCTTTCCCTCTGCCTGCTTCTCTGCCTACTTGTGATCTCTCTTTCTCTCTGTTAAATAAATAAACAAAATCTTAAAAAAAAAAGAAAGAAAGAAAGAAAAAGAGAGAAAGAAAGAAAAATTTTACAATGAGGTTTTGAAGGGTAGTATATCATGTCTGCCAACATTAACTAGCTGGACCCATCAAGAGAAACTGAGAAATTAAGTTTCAGTTGTGTACCTAGGAAGGAGAGAACAGGAAAAGAATGGTCCAGAATAGTTTTTGCTACATTTCATCAGCAGGGAAGGCGGAGCTGTGTGTGTGTGTGTGTGTGTGTGTGTGTGTGTGTGTGTGTGTGTGTGTGTGTTAAGTTTATCATCTTGAACCAGAATTACTTCTTATCCTTTAATTGATTTTCCCTCCAGTGGAAATCAGAAGGATATCATCAAGAAACAGCCAAAGATAAACTGCAAAGGAGACTTCTCTGGATTTCTACATATATGATGCTGCAAATAAATATAGCTTATAAATAATTTCTTTTAAAATTTGCTTTAAGGGCCCCTGGGTGGCTCAGTTGGTTAAGCGACTGCCTTCAGCTCAGGTCATGATCCTGGAGTCCTGGGATTGAGCCCCACATCTGGTTCCCTGCTCGGCGGGGAGTCTGCTTCTCCTTCTGTTCCTCCCTGCTCTCATGCTCTCTCTGTCTCAAATTAATAAATAAATAAAATCTTAAATTTTTAAAAAAAATTTTCTTTAAGAAACTATAAATGTAATATATATTCATCATAAAAAATGTGAAAATGTCAAAAAGAAATAATTACTATCAGCTTCATCTCTTCCAAAAACAGTGCTAACATTTTGGTATATTTCCCTTCATCTTTTTGCTGACATATATGTATATATGTGTGTGTGTGTATATATATATATATATATCAGCAAATATATATATATTATACAAATATATATATAAATATAATTGATAGTTTCTTTATCACCTTTTTTCCTGTTTTTTACAATAATGTAAGAATGAGCTACAAACTCACTTTAGGGAATTTAGTTTTTCTTTTCTCTTTCAAGAAGTTATGGACACAAGATTTTTCAGAAAGTTTGTTTATTGATTTTGCGTAAAGCTGGAGGAGTGAGAGCAGAGTATCGTTTGCCGGGAGAGGTTAGGCCAGGTTTTAGGGTTGAGAGGCACTGATGGTGGTGGGGAGTAAAGTAGCTGGCGCAGAGTAAAGGCTGAATCTTGCTCAATACTCAGAAGAAAATGGCGAGGGGCAGGTGAGGCTGTGCTGTGGCCAGAGCTTGAGACTGGGAAGCTAGTTAAAAAGAAACGACAATGCAAGTTTATTGCAAAGAGAGGGTGGCAGATGTCTGCAGTCAGAGCATCAGCTATAACCAAACAAGGGACTAAATCATTTTTAAAATGATTAAGGAAAAGTGCAAACCTTGTCAGTCTTAGATTTCAGTCTGAATGTGCTTATGACTTGTCCTGATCTGTTCTGAGAAGTCACTTTGAGAGGAGGAGAAAAACTGAAAGCCCCTGTGGTCTAGTTACCCGAGATGACCCCGAGAAAAAGTCAGAGAAAGGAGAGGTGCAAGATTCACATGTGTGTTTTCCCTGTTTTGTTAAGATATGATGTACTCAGGACAATGGATTGGAGGTTTGAGGAAAGGGGAGCATGTCAAGGACAGGTTGTATGTGGAGGCTGTTACCTGAGCAAGTGTTGGTGAATACGCCGAGGCTCTGAGGGAACTCTTGTTTTCTGGTGCAGGTGGGATGCCGGTGCAGAGGAAAACCCAGGTGGGCGGAGCAAGCTGCCTGAGTTGCTTCTTTGGCCAACAGTATTTTAGCAACATCTGTGGATGTACTGCATGTTAGAGGCAAAAGCTGCAGGGATATATCAACAGTGGGATTGTCAAGGATACCTCGGCTCCTAATTCTTTATGTGTCAAGACTTGCCAACTCTGCAAAAATATCCCAAACAAAATATACTGTGATTTACTGTGTCTAGATTCAGAGTAGAAGTTTATACAATATATTGGTCAATGATACAGAGAGAGCCAAAAATATGACAGCAGGAATTAAACGTCAAGCCAGATGTATCATGTGTGACCATTTCTGGATGATGCAGAATAGCACAGTATCTTTGGTTTGGAAGTGAATGCATTTATTTGGAAATTTTTGCTGGAGGGGCAAACTCTAGTATTGAGGATTCCATTAAAAATTGATCACTCAATTTAATAACTATATCTTATGCAGGGTATTTGCTTTTACTTTAATATGGGAATACAAAAGAGTCACTTTTAAAATTAATTTTCTGATTTTCAAGTTTTGTAGATCTCTTAGAGCAACCAGGACAAGCTTGGCAAATAAAAGTGAGTCACTAGACTTCAAATAAGTGAAATAATCAATATTAAATGCTGCCCTTTTGGATGTCTTCCTTATTCTTTTGAAACTCTGGTAAATCTCTATAATTTCTTTATCATGCACTAAATTGTGGGTCTACTCCAGAAAGTAACTCACTGTGAAGCAAATATACTACTGGGCTAATTTTTATTAAAATTGTTAGGAATCATTGCTTTTCTACTATTCTACTCAGATCAATAATTTGTATGCTGTAGCCTAAATACACACATAAATGGATGACAGCCTATTGTTCTCCTTTCAGCTGCTGCCGCAGCTGGGAACAAAGTGATAAGGACCTCCTGCTTTTCAAAGACAGAGCTAGAGACGTTCCTGCCAGAATACGAAGATGGGAGGGCTAGTCATGGCACTATCAGCCCCTTCACCCCACTTCAGCCTGCCCAAGATAAGGGTAGTCCTTTGAAAGATGGGTTGAAGAGAGCTATCAAGGTAAAGAGTAAGGAGCTAAAGCAAATAGTTGTGTCAGGTGAGGAGGTAGTGGCGATGGGGGTGTGTGTACACGTGCCTGTGTGTACATGTTTTGGGGGAGGAGGTGGACAGTAGCACTTTAAGAGAACTGCTCATAGAGGGTGGGCATGCTTTAAAAAGGAGAGTTCGTCATTTTACTTCCTACCTCGTTGTTTGCTTGGTGACAGAAAATCATGGGCCCACCTCCATGTACTGGACTGGACCTTCTAAGAGGATGAGCCTAAGACCTGAGGCCCAGAAGCCCCTTAAGAAAGAGTTTGAAACTCATTCACAACTGATGTTCAGACCTATCCTGAGAGAACTGACTAACTCTGCCAACTATCTAACTATTTCTGGAGCAGCAGCCCCCATCCCTACTCCATGGAAACCAGGTTCAGGGAAGATTAGGAACAGGGTCCCTGAAAGAAGATCATAGGGGTGGACAAGGAGTTTGAAAGGGTGGGTCAGACCAAGACCTGGTGTCAGAAGGGCTCAGGGATCAAGTGTCACTGTGCTCCCCCTCACACACTTTTAGGTTCTGTGCGGGAGAATACTGCATGTGAGGCAGAAGTGAAAGAATCATGCTGCAGGAGCCTCTGATGTCACAGTTGTGAGTGTTCTTCACTCTTCTGAACAAGAAGAACATTAGAAGAGATGTTTGCCGTGTCGGCTGGAGAGAAGTCATGGGACTCATAAGCTGGACACCGTGAGGAAGGCCCAAGGATGGCAGTTCAGAGGGGCTGAAGCCTGGGAGCAGTTGTGGTTAAGAGCAGGTCAGCATAAGATGTAAGGGCCTCAGTAAGCAAGTGGCAATGGCTTTGGAGCCCAGAAGCCCAGATCTGGGTGATGGAGAAAGCAGTTGGAGCACCGGGCCTGGCTGGCTAAAGACAACAGCTCAGCTCTGTATAGACATAAACCACCGTCCTCCCTGCCCCTCTGGAGCGTCTCTGGTACATAGGAACAGGGAGCTCGGAGGTAATTACTGTCTAGTGCGTGAGGGTCTTAACATGTTTTTCTAGGGCTTGCCAACTGGATGGGGTCTTGGGAACCCCTGCATTATGCAACAAATTCAAGTTTGACCCACCCGCCCAGAAGTGTATTTCTATAGAATGCCACTGGGATACTCCTTAGCTAGCACTCTAGAATATTGGTAAGAATGGACAAGATTGGTGACTTTCAGCATTTAGTAGCCTTTAAAAAAGTTTGGCCTGGACTGTTACCTAAAGTTAAAATCTGTACGATTTATGAAGAAGTTAATATGGAGCGAGTCCCTGGGTGAGGAGCAAAAGGAAACAAAGTTGACCCCAAATGCTTGGAGGTGTTGCTGCTTTTCCAGAGGAAAGCGCTCCACAAGCAAAATTCTTTGTAGAAGACTTGGTTCAGCAGCCAATGTTATTGGAAAGAAGTGGCAGCCGTGCATAGCAGAGACCTCTCCCTTTCCGTGAGATTTCCTAGATGGCTCCAGGGTCAATGTGCCATCTTCGATATATGCACACATACATTGTAACCCCAAGAGAAACATGAAATGATTTCTTTGTCCAGGGGACTTTCAGCGGCCGAATACTCCATGACCCTCTAACCTCCCAGTCCCTTTTCTCTATGTATCCTCTTTCCTCTTGCCTTGTTTTGTTAAGGGATTTTCTTTTGTCTTCTGATTCTGCTTCATTTGGCTAGCTCTCTGCGGGTTTTGGCACCTGGGAAGTTCTGAATGTGGCCTTTGTGTTTGTTGAGCTGCATGTGCCCGGCCAGGCAGAGATGATCACTAAGCTTTTCTACAGCTTCATAACTGCAAATTGCTCAGCCATTTGTCCTTTAATCCTCATAAGCCCTTTGTGCTGGAGGCAGTGCCCCGTTATCATCGCCCTTCATTTTCCAGTTGAGAAGGCGGACGATATGTGACTTGTTCCAGGACACAGGTTGAGCTAAGAATGTGCCTGCTTGGGTCACAGGAGACTTGCCTGTCAAGATAATGGCTGTGAGGCTGAACTGGGTAGAGTGGGCTACACTGGGGCAGACTGAGGTTTGCAGCCTTTTGGAGGAACCCCGAAACCCTACCTGCAAGGCATGAAAGATATACTGGGTTAGACCCCAAAGGAGGGGAGACCTTGTGTCACAAAGAGGAGCTGGTAAACTCAGATGCCTTCTGGGTGGCAGCGTGTGTGGAGAGGGTTTTGTGGCTGGTGCCTGCTGGGTTCCTTGCTTGGTTCAGGAGGTCTAGTCAGTAACGAGCCTGCAGGAGAATCTCTGTTCGAAAGCACATAGCTTGAACTCCAGCCCTGTCCCCACCCCCAGCAAAGGTTTCCTCCTCTCCTCTCTGCTGTCTTCTCACCCCTACCTTTTGAAGGTGCCCTTTTTCTGCTTCATTAAGGAAACACAGGTCATCAGGCTTCTTTCTACCTCTGTTGAGCTGTCCTTACATGAATTCCCCCCTTCTTTCTTTCTATGTCCAAGAAAAAGTTGATCTGGCGTTCTTTTCTCACCATCCTTCCCCTTGACTGTATTTGACCTACTTTCTCAATGACTCGCCTCCCTCTCCCCAGTACTGCTCTCTGGCATTTAGAGTCTCCTCCATTGACGTGAGCCCCTACACATGTATACAGTCAGCGCTCCTTTACTGATGTCAGTCTATCCGAATCTCTCGCCAGCCGTTTCCCTCTTTCCTCTGCTTACAAACTCTTTGAGCATTGGACTCTGCTTATTGTGTCCACTTTCTTGCTCCCCACCTTCAATTCCCCATTGACTCAGTCTTAGCTCACATACTGTGGATGCTGTGTTCACTCTAGTGTTTTTTTTTATTTTAATTTTAATTTTTTTTGGTCACCAATCATCTGTTACTGGCCATATTGAGCATTTTTTCCCTGGCTTCATTTGTGATTTTTCTTTTCTGTTGCCTTTGCCCTTATGGATGATCCCAGGCTCTTGGAATCTCTTTTTCTCATTGAGTCTCATGACTCAGCCTGTCCTGGTTCCTGTCTGTGCTTGCCTGCTCTCTGTTTCCTTCACAAGCTCCCCCAAGCATATCCAAAGGTGCTCTCTGATTTTCTTTATGTTCCTCAACAAACTCACATAATGCCTTCTCTAATGACCCATAATTATGACAATATGACACCCAAATCTCTATGACACCTGAAATCATCTGTTGTGCTCTAATTCCTAATTTCAGACCTATCACTGGATATTTCCTAATTGCTGATATGAAGCCAGCCGAAGCAAAATATATATAAAGTGGAATTCATCATTTATCTTAAAACCTGCGTCTTCCTTCTGACTTTCCATTTCTGTTAATTATGCCACTGCTATATCTTACGGCCAACTTTGACCCCTTTTTCTCCTTGTCCCTTATCATCCAATTAAGTCCTGTCACTTTCTCCATCCTGTGTGCCTGGAATCTGTCCTTTGCCCTCCTATTGCCACGGTCCCGGTTCAGTGCCTCTGACCTTTGCTTCCTTCATCCCCATCACTTCCTAAGTGGCCTAACTGGCTTCCCTTCTCGGGGCTCTCTTCTACAATCCACGTAGCACTTTTCTCTAGATGAATTTTCCTAAATTTCCATTTGCAGTTACAGTAACTTTAATCACATCTCTCCCTGGCTCAGAAATTATCAGTGGTTTCTTAATTGCTTCTGAAATCAGCTCCAAACTTAACTGAGTTGGGTCCCCCTGCCTCTGGGCCCTGACCCACATTTCTAGCCTACTCCCTCCCATAATTTCCCACAAGACTCCACTCCATTAAAATAGAAAATCCCTGAAATGTTCCTTGTTCCTTTTCACATGCTTGCCTTGGTTTATAGCATTTCCTTCTCTTCTGATACCTTTTCTCTACCCCCCATCTTCAGTGCTTCAAGATGCCCTGTTCTTCATGGCCCAGTATATATGCTGCCTCTACTTCAAGGGGTCATTCAGCAAGGAAGGAAGGACAGATGGAAAGAAGGGAGGGACGGGATCCCATGTAATGCTAAAGAGCTATTGAATAGAATCATTCACGCCCCTCTTTGCTCCCTTCCCTGTGGTCCCTTAGCTGTGTTTCTCAACCTCAGCTGCACATAGCATCATCTGGGAGCTTTTAAAAGCACCAATACCCAGCTGCATCCAAGACCAATTAAATAAAAATCTCTGTGGCTATGACCCAGTTATTAGTATTTTTTTAAAGCTCATCAAATGATTCTTATAAGCAGCCAAGAATTTATGTCTCTTAATAAGTGACAGTTTTGTAGATTCATTTTAGTGGTACTGCATTTTGTTCTCTGTCAAACTGTTAGTCCTTGAGTGAGTCTGTTTTTGTAGCCTCCTTGGTGTCTCCCACTGTTTCTTAAACTCAGTGGGCCTTCAAAGAAAAAAAGTTTTAAATGAATTTAAGAACAGAAAACAAAAAGAGTGATTTTTTAGGGAGGAATACTGTCCCACACTGAAAATAGTGAATTGAACATCTCTTACATGTAAAATAACCTGGTCGTATAATCCATTTGTATCCAAGCAGTTAATATTCCAATTAAGTATTTATTAGTATTTGTCTAGTGAGGCTATACCTTGCCCATCTTGGCAATTAATAAAATGCTATAATATGCTTCAAATACTTTGAATGAGTACACATTCTACTTCATGGATTGTTATCAAGATTAAATGAGTAAAGCTCCGGGGGGGAGGGAAGGCTTAAAAATCATGGTTAAAATCTTATTTTTAATGAAGCTGCACTTTTGAAAGAACTGAAGCATAAACAGCTCACATTTGATCCAGTCTCCCCTTCTTCAACGCCATTAAGTATTTTAAGTCCAGTGGAAAGCTACCATTATCTTGGGGAATATCTGCTTCTTTCCATACATTGTATGTACTCCTGGTACCAATATGTGGATGTTGCAAAGCTTATTTTAGTCTGTGGGCACGGAAGTGAATTTGAATATATTTGTACATGGATTGTTGCTATAAGCAGAATAAGGTGGTCCCTTACAGGGGGGAAAAAAAACAGGAAGGAGGAAGACTGCTAATTCTTAGCTAATTCTTTTTTTTTTTTTAAGATTTTATTTATTTATTTATTTATTTATTTATTTATTTATTTATTTATTTATTTATTGAGAGAGCGAGAGAATGCACGAGAGGGCATGAGCAGGGGGAAGGTCGAAGGTAGAAGGAGAAGCAGACTCCCCTCTGAGCAGGGAGCCCGACCCAGGGCTCAATCCCAGGACCCTGAGATCATGACCTGAACCGAAGGCAGATGCTTAACTGACTGAGCCACCCATGTGCCCCTAATTCTTCCCTTCCCTTCCCTTCCCTTCCTTTCTTTCTTTCTTTCTTTCTTTCTTTCTTTCTTTCTTTCTTTCTTTCTTTCTTTCTTTCTTTCTTTCTTTTTTTTTGATTATAAAGGCACAGGGTGTTTCATGGAGTTTGATTTAATGGCCTGGACTCTGAAGCTAGACAGATTTGTGTTCAAATTCTGGCTTCATTTACTAGCAGGGTTGCCTTTGGACAAAGTGCTTGGTCTCTGAGTTTTGGTGTCTTCAGCTGTGCGACAGGGAGTAACACTTAGGTCTCAGGGTCCTGGGGAGGGTTGAGTCATATAATACACATGCAGTAGCTGGTGGTAGCACCTCATAGGTTCTCATTGCCTTGTAGGCCCATAGATACCACGGATTTCTTTTTTTTCCCCTGTGGCCTCAGTAGACTTTCTCTTAGTGTTTGGCACAGCCTGCATTTTATTGGTAGCTTTGTAGACAGAAATGTGCAGTTTCATTTTGAATCTAAGTGTTTTTCATTCTTAGAAGCTGATAATGATTTCTTTGTTTCTTCTGTAAATTCCCTGGATGTTTGAATTCTTTTGTAGTGTCTTTGCTATAAATTCTGCTAACTACATATAATTTAAGTAGGAGAAATGTAATGGTATTATATAGTTACCCTTATATGGAGAATGTAGGACAGTATTCTAACTTCACTTCGAAAGAATTCACATTTCCACTTGAAAAAATTTCTTTTTTTTTTAAGATTTATTTATTCATTTTACAGAGAGAGTGAATGAGAGAGTGAGTGAGCATGAGTGGGAAGGGCAGAGGGAGAGGGAGGGAAACTCTCAAGAAAACTCCCCACTGAGTGCAGAGCTAGAGGCAGGGCTGGATCTCACGACCCTGAGATCATGACCTGAGCTAAAACTGAGTCTGATGCTCAACGGACTGCATCACCCAGGTGCCCTCCACTTGCAAAAATTTCTAAACTGAATCCCATTTGCAGAAATTTCTGGAAACTCAGATTGAGGAGTTTCCATACTTTTGTAAGAAATAAGTCTTTTGGTGGGCTTCTGTTTAATTTATTGCCTTGTACATAGATTGCTTGAACTGGTCACTGTAGTCTCTTATAAATCACGAACAAGAGTTCACCCTCACTCCAGTTACAAGCCCTACACCACCAGTCAAATCTTATCAAAGACCATTTTAGAAAACTTGAAAAAAGTCTGACTTTTGTTAAAACAACTGGAAAATAAATTTTTCTTGTCTCCCTTCCACATTCCTTTCCTCATCCATAACAGTACAATTTGAGTAGTGCTATTTTGAATCTTCCTTGTATTTCCTTACATACGTACCTTTTACGCAACCTGAAATTAAATTTTTAGGTATGAAACTGGGCACTTTGCTGCCCCACACAGAAACACTTTACAAGTCCAGCTGGAACAGAGCCGAAGTGCACACAAAGTTGATGTCAAGGCCTATTTACATTGAAGTAAAATTAAATTAAATTTTTATGTGCCTCCTCCCTAAAAGCCAGCTAAAATCTAGGAAGAGGGAAAACTATCTGAGCCAGTGTGAGTGGACCCAACCCATTTCACTTTCTAGGACTGATTTAGTTCATTACTTATGGAGTGAAGGCAGAGACTAGTTCATCTGAGATTAAGAATGACTCTAATGCTAGGGTATAATTATGTTAGCATTTTTTTTTTTTAGCTAGCCTGGATCTTTAAAAACATTATTATTTTTTTAATTTTTTAAAAGGATTTTATTTATTTATTTGAGAGAGACAGAGAATGCACACATGCAGAGGGAAAGGGAGAGGGAAAAGCAGACTCTGTGCTGAGCAGGGGGCCTGACTCAGGGCTCCATCCCAGGACCCCAGGATCATGACCGAGCTGAAGGCAGACACTTAACTGACTGGACCACCAAGGCGCCCCTAAAAACATTATTTTTTTTTAAAAGAGAGATAAAATACATTTTCTATTCATTCCAGTTTTAATCCTCTGAATTTCTGCTCACTGCTCAGCCTTTCCAATTCCTGGAAAACTCATTAGGTTTTATTAGTATCATTTCTTTTCTAGCTTTCTCCATTACAGAGCTCACTTCCCCAATGGACCACCACATTTTTGGGTTTCTAGTCCTTGGAATTTTGCTTCCCAGTTCCAGAGCAAAGGAGCCAATTTGCATTCCTTCCTTGTCCCAAAGTCTTCTCCTATTTTGACTACCCCAACTTGTCTGTATTTATCAAGGGTGAAAAGGAATGTATCACTTTGGCCTGAAGAATTTCTTGCTGAGTCCCTATTCCACTAAAAAAAAACAAAAAACAAAGAAAAAAAACAAAAACAAAAACAAAAAACCCACACAAAAAGCAAAACCATAATATTTGGAAGAAATTGGTCAATCCCAATTCTTAGGCCCAAACAGACCAGTTCGTTTCAGAGAGAATCTTTTTGTGATTCTTTCTGTTCATACAGTGACTGAACCAATTCAGGCTGAATCATACATCTTGATTAGTACTTCGTACTACAGAAAATAGGACTAGCAATCATGCTGCATTGGATTTCCCAGTATTGATTTACTTCAGACAGAAGAGCCAGAGTAGAGGATGAGTTCTTAGATAAGGTTTTCCAACCACTAACCCAGATAGGATTTTCATCGGAGCATCTGAGAAATCTCAAAGTTTACTCTCATCTGAATAGGTTTGACCACGGTTCTCATACAGATTCTAGGGTTAGATTCTGTGCTTTAGGCATAGAATTTTGGAATTAGGAGAAATCTTAGTGGTATCTGGTTAATTATTCTCCTCCACATTCTACAGATGAGAAAATGGAGTTAGGTTGGGTCTCAGAGCCGGATGAATTTTAGGTATCTTATAGTTTAACTTCTCTCCCAAGGAAAGAATTTTTATCTTTTGTTTTTAAAATTGCATCATCCATTTCCTCCGCCTGTCCTTGATGCTTTTCGCTTTGAACAGAACAGGTAAACCACAATTTAGTAAAATGGTAGATAAGGTATTTTCATTTAATTCAAAATTTGGCACAAGGATTTTTCCTAAGTAAAGGCAAAGAGGAAATATAACTGGTAGCATTCAGACTGTCCTTGATTAAGCTGAATATGTTGCTTTTATGAGTTGTTTTTTTGAAAAGCAATTAATTGGTATGAATATGCCCAATCCTCCACTGCTAAAAATAATACCCCTCCACTTTCTTTGCTCCTTTTCTTCCTATAAACAAGCCTGTCAAAGAATGCCATGTCAATAATAATATTTTTATAACACTTTCATTGAGATACAAGTCATATACCACACAATCAGATTCATTTACATTGTACAATTCAGTGTTTTTCAGTATAGTCACAAAGTTGTATCATCATTACAATAATCAATTCCAGAACATTTCATTACCCCCAAAAGAAACCTTACACCCTTTAGCTGTCACCGCTCCTTGATCTTTCCTCCCCCAGTCCCTAATCTACTTTCTGTCTTTCTAGATCTTTCTATTCTGGACATGTCATATAAAAAGAATAATATGATAGGAGGTCTTTTGTGACTGGCTTTTTTCACTTAGTGTAAGGTTTTCAATTTTATCCATGTTGTAGCATGGATCAGTACCTCATTCTTTTTCATGGCCTCATACTTTTTCATTGCATGGCTATGCCACATTTTGTTTATCCGTTCATCAGTTGAGGGACATTTGAGTTACTCCCACCTTTTGGCTGTTATCTATAATGCTGCTACTAACATTTGTGTACAATTTTTTTTCTTTCGGTGGTGTCTGTTTTTGTTTTCCTTGGGTAGATACCTAGGAGTGGAATTGCTGGGTCACATAGTAACTCTGTGTTTAACTTTTTGAGGAACTGCCATGTTGTTTTCTAAAGTGGCTGCATTATTTTACATCCCCAGAAGCAGTGCATGAGGGTTTTGATTTCTCCACATTTTTGCCAACACTGTTAGCTGTTTTTTTGATTAAAGCCATACTGGTGGATGTGAAATGGTATCTCATTGTGGTTTTGATTTTCGCTTCTGTAATTGCTAATGATGTTGAACACCGTTTCATGTGCCCATTGTCCATTTTCATTTCTTCGGTGAAATCTATTGAGATAATAATAATAATAATATCTTTAGGAAAAAGAAATGCATACATTGTTAAGACATACAGAAAAAGATTTGGAACAGATTGTTAATAGGAGATTAACATTTGACTGGAGAAATCCAAGGAAAAGATTTCATCCTAAGTGGCTGTTATGACTTCCATGTATTGAAAAGAAAGGCATTTGAGGAAATAGGAATGTGTGTATGATCATATGTGCATATTTGTATACACATATCTAACACACACACTCTATATGTGTATTTATATGTTCTCTATTTCCTAGCTGACAAAAAGTAAGGCAATAAAAGAGGTATATAAACTCATTCATCTGTTCAGTATGTGCCTGCTATATTCAAAGCATCATGTTCAGTTCAAAGGATATATTAAATGAGTAAAACAGATTATATAACCAGTAGGCGGGTAACCAAAAATGCCTTATAGCATCCATGTCACCTTCTATTCTCTTTCCATCACCTACATAAGGATGATGGTATCCTGGAGAGATGGAGTCATTTTGACTCATCCATTTGTACTCAGCCCACGTAATGGGTTCACTGGGAAGTCTTATTGATTTTTTCAGAATATTATTTCATTTCAAGCACTCTAATCCTAGATAAGGCATTTGTTACTTTATGGTTGTGTTATTGCTTTAACTGGCCTCAGAACTCTAGTCATTGCCCTTCCTTTTATTCCAAAGACATGACAAGATGAATTTTATTAAAACAAAAGAATAACACCCTCTGCTTTTATCATTTTATCCAGTTTCTCAGAACCTTTGATGACTCTTTTTTTCTTATTTCATTAAGTCTATATGCTATGCCAAATTTAAAGTTCTCTACCATGTTGTCTCTCTTTGCCCTCATTAATCCATTCATTAGTTCATTCAGTATATATTTCTGGGTGCCTACTGTGGGCCAAGCGTTATGCCAGAGCTGAGAAGAATGCAGTGAAAAAGGTCCCTGGCCTTATGGAGTATGCTGTCTAGAAGAAACCTGGAAAGTAAGCCACGGAATTGACAATGACAGAGGGAAGCTTAGAGCATGGTGAGAGGTAGCTTAGGGGATGTGTTTGCACTCTCACTTGGGAAGTAACGAAAGCCTTCTTGGAGGAAGTGGCAGCATGTGAATCCTAGTCAGTGAGGGAGAGGAAGAGCCCACTTACCTGCTAAGGAAGTGAAAAGACAGAGTGGAAGAAGTGAGTGGAATGGCATTCAGGCTAAAGTGGAGAAAGTAGTCTTAGAAAGGAGGAGGAAAGGGTGACAGGCTGGGATATCAATATCGTAGGGTTCTCACAGAAGCAGCTGCTCTCTTTTTGGACGAGTTTTTTTTTTTTTTTTTTTTTTTTCCTCCTGTAAAGCAGGAGTCGAGGAGCTCTGCTTCAGGCGTGGGTGAGGATTAAAAGTGGGAAGTCTGGAGAATGATTTGGAAAAGCTTCTGTGTTATGAGAGAGACAGCACTGTAGGACAGTGTAGCACCAGTGAAGGTGGAAAACTGAACCTTCGCTGTGGTGCTGGAGCATGGGGGCTCAGAAATGAGACGCACCTGCCCTCAAGTTGCCATGAATCCCTACTCTGACACGATGTGTAGGACTTTGGGCAGGTATGTAACATCTCTGATGCTCAGTTTCTTTATGTAGTAGAGATAATATTAGTATACTGGGTTGTTCATGGGGTTTTTGGGAGGATTAAATGAGATAACACATGGAAAGCACTTAGCACAGTGTCTGGTGGGTGGTAAGCACTTAATAAATATTTTCTATTATTGATGTTGTTACTGTGACTATTATACTATTGATTTACCAGTTTGGTCCTTAGCCAGGCTAAGCAACATAGATGTGGCATGCAGAAGGTGGAAAGTTGGATGTACACAGAGCTAGGCTTTTCCAGGGAGACATGATGGAAGGACAGTTGGGCAAATGAATTGATGATACTGGCAAGACAGTGGTCAGATAATGGAATCAAAGCTGTTTATATGAAACAACATACAAATGAGGCTGATAAGTAGGTGTGTGGGAAATAATTCAGTGGAGAGAATAGGACAGGAGATTATGATGAGAGAGTAGGAAGTTTGAGTTTAATATTTTAGAGGTGGTGTGATAAATGTAGTTATTGTATATTAATATTGCCTGTGAGATCAAGATGATTAGACTCGATCATTTGTCCAGTAAAGTCTCTCATTACCTCTTAAACCGTAAGATGTAGGCAGATGAAGGAACTGATACACTTGGATGGGAGTGTTTGCAGGTTGGGATGAAGACAGTGAGCCAGGCACTAAAGTGATAAATGAATGAGGGAGTGATGGGCAAATATGGCAGTTAAAGATGACAATGTTGAAGGGGAGTGGGGTTTTCCGGAAAATAGGAGGAGGAATGATCTGAATGGAGTACTAGAGAATAAGAAAGACGACTCACCCCGTCATCCAACTTTGATCATGAAGGCTCTGGAATGATGTCAGCTTCTACTTGAGAAAGGGAGGCAGAGGAAGCCATGTACTCAAGGATAACCAGCTTCTCTCAAGGCAAAGAAGTTGAGGGGCTGTTCTGGTGGTTGAGGATGGAGAGCAGGTGTGGTCCTAAGATAAGAGTTTTGGAGATATCATGGGAAGCTGGTTAATGAGGCAACAGCAATAATAGCATAGAACATGGGGGAGGGGGAAAGGCTGGGAGCACCTCCAAAGGGATTTCACTTTCTTCTTTGGGATTTTCTGTGTGAAATTAGTGGCAATTCCATGAGGTTAAAGGCATTGTCACCTTTCGATTGACAGGAACAAAATTTTTTTAAAACATAAAAAATACTTGGCCTTGAGTACTGGATTATTAAAGTCCCATTTTGATTTGAATTTTATTTATTTTTAGAAAAATTACTGCTCTACCTTTTCTACTTACTAATAATCAGTGGAGTTTAACCTAAAGCCTGTCAGCTATTCCTGTGACTTGACCTAAAAATATTTATGACAATTTTGTGTTGTGCCAGTTAGCATCCCAGAGATTCCCATAATTCATTTAAAAAAGTTTCATAAGTTTCAGTAGTTATCACATATGCTTTTATATCAGAGAAGAAACTGAAGAAAGCAGATTAACTCACGTGATCACTTTGAATTTTTGAATAAAATTCCTTTTTTATATACCTACTCTCATGAGAGAAATAATTATTTTATTTCTTTTGTTTACAAACATGATACCTGCTCATTATAGAAAAATATTTAAAAGTCTGATAGGGAAAAGGTAAAAGAAAAAAGCAAATATTCCTCTAAATCCCACCACTTGGTGTGTGTTGGGGGCACCGTTCACTTTTAAGGAATGGCTTATAAAAAATGTTGATGTAGAACTCAAGAAGAAGGGCGCCTGGGTGGCTCAGTGGGTTAAAGCCGCTGCCTTCGGCTCAGGTCATGATCCCAGGGTCCTGGGATCGAGGCCCACATCAGGCTCTCTGCTCAGCAGGGAGCCTGCTTCCTCCTCTCTCCTCTCTCTCTGCCTGCCTCTCTGNTGTAAAAAAAAAAAAAAAAAAAAAAAAAAAAGAACTCAAGAAGAAGTGTGGAGAAATGTTATGATATGTGATTTGCGATTTCTGAGTAGTAGTATTTCATTTTTGTCCTCAACACTTGGTCTTTTTATCCTGTAAGTACAGTGAAAGTGTTCTAGCATCCCAATGGCAGCAACTTCCCCAAGAAGCCTCTGGCTGTTTGTTGCTAGTTGCGCCGTGGGAGGGCATCTGTTTCATGCTGGACAACCTTAAAGTCAGGAAAGTCTTTTTTTATATGCTCTGTACTTGTTAGAAAACATTTACTTGTGGTCAGATTTATGATGTTTTTTTTCTTGTTTTTTTTTTTTTAAACCTGATAAATGCCAGCAGCTCAGGATCCAGAGTCTCCTAGTTTAGGGATTATATTTAAGGAACCAATCTGGGACATTTCAGACTCAGAAGAACATTACTCAGTAATAAATTGTTGCTTCAGGGCATTAAACATTATCAAGATTGTACATACTGGTTTCATTTCATTGAAGAATGAGTTGATGTTTAACGAAAACCAAGAAGCCCAGGGCCCATCACTGTTGTTGAGGTTGGGCATGAGAAATCCTGTCCAATTCAAGAGAGCCTCTCGGTACTATGTAGAGAAAGCTCTGAGAAATATATTCCCCAGTGGGATTTGCTGGGTTGGGGATGTGTTATCTTATATTGAGCTATGATCCTCTGAAACACTTAATCTGCTCTCTATGCTTATCTAAGTAGGGAGTGGGAAGGAACTGATGAGAAAAGGTCAGAGTGTAGAAAATACCCATAGTCAGTTATTACAAAGCTAGGTTGCTGTTGGGAGAAGTAGTAGATGGCTTGATTTGGGGGAAAGGGGCAGGACTGGTTCACCTAAAATCATTTATCCCATGAGTCTTCACATGTACCACTATCACCTTATAGAGAGAGAGAGGTGTAAAAACTGCCTGCCTAAGAATCACACACTTGCATGGAGACCCAGAGCTGAATAGGGGAAGAAGCTCAGGTTTTCACGTCAAGCAGGTGTCATCCTAATCCTGATTCTACCAATTACATTGTCTTAGAGGTAGGAAGAGGTGCACTAAGCAGTATGCTCTTTTCCTTCATTCATTAAAAATATGTGACTTTTCTTTCGCCAAAATGTTCTAACAGTCACCTTACTGAAGCTATTGTGCCTGTTCCTAACCTGCAAAGACAATGTATGTATAGCTCTGATTGTAAGCTTTGTGTCTGTTGAGCTCACAGATGTATCTCCAGGGCCTGTCACAGTGAGTGCTCAATAAGTATTGGTTGAATAAAGCGTAGGAAGATGGATGTGTCTCTTTGGAATAACATTGCCTGGCTCAGTAAGACTTCATTATGTCCTGAGAAGAGGCAATGAGATAATTGAGTTGTGGCTAATGTAAGCAACCCAAAATACCTATCAACAGTTGTTGTGTATTTTTTCATTGTATTTTATATTTTCTATACGAGTGGCCTCATTTTTGTCTCACTTCCTTCTGAGGGGTAGACAGGGCAGGGCAGATCTTAATTGTTCCCAAATATAGGGCTTGTTTAAATCGCAAGTTAAAAACACCATTCAACATGTAAACAGTATATTTTTCTATAGTTTTTCAAGAATGCCCACACTTTTACAAAACGAACCTTATCAGAATAGGTAATATGAAGATCTGTGAATGAAGGGGAAATTCCACGGTGTTCTGGGCTAATGATTCCAGGTTGGTAGTGAAGAGAACACTTGATTACTCAGCACTCCAAATGAAGGTCTAGAGTTGACTGACCATCTTTTGTGATGTTTTACTCAAAGAAAGAAGATTGTTTTGATCATTGTTTCCTGAGAGGATACTTCTGTTTCCCCCTGTGAACTCTGGTCCTCCTTCCCAGTTCTTTCAGAAACATCCTCCATTCCCTCCTCTGCTCTGAGAGAGCAGACAATGTCTAAGTCCTGTTTAGGGACTATTACATGTCTGCTTCCCTACTTATGGCAGTGGCACTTATGATTCATGGAATATCCACGAGTTTCCTCACATTTCCTAGCCTTTTGTAGTAAGGCAGGGATATGTGACGACTTCTGGCCCATGGGTTATTGTGGAAATGATGTGTGCCATTCCAGATTCAAGCATTTAAGGGTCCATGTGAAGCCCTCCTGCTTTCTCCAACTCTGTTCTAGTAATATGGAAAGTGTTGGGTTGTGGGAGGCACCTGTCAGTCCAGGCCCCTGAGTCCCTGTGGGGAGCAGGTCTTTCCTCTTCTCCATACACCCCCTCCAACCATGCAAACAAGAGAGAGAAATAAACCTTTAGTATATTAAACTTCTGAAGTCTCAGGGTCAATTTGTTAATGCCTACCTTGATTTACACAATATCAGACTGTACTCTCCTTTAGGGCAGGAACTGAGAGAGAGAGAGAGAGAGAGAGCGAGCGCACACATGCACTTTAAAAATATTTGCATCCTGGGCACCTCACACAGTGCTTGGCATGTGGTAGATGCTTAGAGTATGTTTGTTGAAGGGATAAATTCATGGAAAAGGGGATCTGAATGAATTAATATTTGGCCAAGTTAGGTATTCACATTGAATACAACATGAGCTGTCTTGTCTACTTCTGAGGTGTTGATTGTCCTCTGAGTCCTTCATTACCCCCTGGTCTCCAATCTCTCCCCTTAGACATGTTCTCATGTGTAATTGTCCAGGGTGCTGACTGGCATTCTGGGAAAGAAAAGAGTAGAAAACCTTTGACATTTTCTACTTGGCATTCTGGGAAAGAAAAGAGTAGAAAACCTTTGACATTTTATTTGGTCACTACCCCTGCTCAGCCCATTTTCTCTTACCCTCAGCTATCTTCATTCTTATACTTCTGCCTCTGAATTGTGTTTAAGACAAAACTCCAGCTCTGACTTGACATTTCCTCTGCCTCAGGTAGTTGGGAACAGATAATTATAATTTTGACATCTGTCCTCTTTTCCTGTGCAATGTGTTATAGCAAGCACTTGACCAGAATGATTCCATTTAATTCTCATAACAGTCACTAACTACTCGTATTAACCCTGTTTTACATGGAGGACACTGAGGCACCATGAGCTTGGTCTCTTTGGGTTTTACTGCAAGTGTGAGTGGTGTCGGAGAACTGGAATTCCTGTCTAGGCTATCTGAGGTCAGGGCTTATGCTCCGAGCCTTTAAGCCATTGTCCAACCTCACTGTCCTATTTGGAACCTTTTCCAGAGCTTCCCTGATGTAGGGCCCAGTCTCTGGACTCCACATCTCTAGCACCCTGGCCCTCAGTTACCTGAGGGGCCATGGCTCCCAGTGCCGTATCCTCAGATTCCTTTGCTAGAGTGATTCATTCAGACAGTTCTATCTGGACACTGTGCTAGCTGCCCTGTCTGTTGCTCCATCCTCAGGATCCTTTAAGCTGAGCAGTCCTACCTGAAACCTCTCCTTCCCCTGGCTGGGAGCGATCCCTCAACCATTTTCTTGGCATTAGCCACCCAGGAGGATGTTATTCTGGGGCATACTTTCTGACTTCCTTCTCACCTGTCTGCCCTGAGCTCTTGGGTCCACCTTGTTGATTTGATAGGCAGCCACAAAATCAAATTTCTTGGCTTGTCTCTTAAGTGCTGTTGTCCTTATAGGCTGAAGGACTTCATGGTGCATGCTCTGAATGTCCATAAGACTTGCTCCACATCTCAACAGACATATATATACTGGGTGTTCAGGATACTTTGTGCTGCCTCGAAGATGTTAGAGTCAAGAGAAACCTGAGGCAACAGGTCTTCCATTTGTTAGGTTCTGAATACTCCTCATCAACATATTCTTTAAAAAAATTTTGTTTTGAACTGAGGATTATGGAGGGGAGGGGTGAGGGAGGATGGATGAGCCTGGTGGTGGGTATTAAGGAGGGCACGTATTGCATGGAGCACTGGGTATGGTGTATAAACAATGAATCTTGGATCACTGAAAAAAATTTTGTTTCAATCTGAAACTATAACTTGTATACAGTAAGTGTACACATATGCAGGTACTGCTTTCAGTAAGACCCAGTATAAGAAGTTGTTTCTGGAAGCGAGTTCCCTGACAATTTCTATGAGTTGATTTACCCCATAGGAAGTCTTTGAGTACCTCCAGAGTTCCTGTGGGCAGGGTTTCAGAGGAAGGGCCTATTTTCTTTCTGACTTTATATAATGTTTATGATATGGTTCTATTTTTTTTTTAAACAATGCGTGCTCATTGTGGAAAATGCAGAGGAGTCATTGTGTCCAAGTCTAAGTGGGCTCTTTCTGAAATTTTTGATTCAAGCCTGTGTATGTCAATCTCTGCTCCTCACTTAAATCAGTAGACACTAGACTGACATTTTAGCTAGGCCACTACACTACAGGTTCAGAGTGGCAACTGGGGGCTCTGCTTGGGTTGAATTGTGCCCTGTAAGCTGTTCAAGAGAGGGTCAAAAGTGCAGCTGCGAGCTAAGAGACAGAGAGCCCAAGGAAGCAGAGAGGCCTCCAAAGCAGTGTGGTTGTGCTACCCCGGAGAGGTCCCGCCATGAGCACTGTCCTCACCAATAACGGTGGGTGAAAGTAATAAACAGCACTCGGGTCTGGAATTCCAGACAGCCACAAACATATCAACCTAAATTTAAAGTGGCACTGCTAACAGTACATCTATAATTACATCTTATTTTATTAGTTGCAAAGGATAATTGCATCCAGAAAATTCCCAATACAAATGTATGCTACAGAGATAATGTATATGTTGCTCTGAGAAAACAATGTGGTAGAGAGGTTTCAATAACACTAAGTGATTTTCTAGCACTCATCACTGATTAAGCGCCATGTGGGCTAGGAAAACAGGGCAAGCAGAGCTGCCAGAAGTCAGGATGTCTGAATCCTCCCTAGACTCTCAAATCTTAATCTCTCAACTCTCTGACCCTAATTGCCTTGGGGGTGGGGGGTGGTTAGCTTTGGAAAACACCAGGCAGACAGTTGCATTCTTGGGACTGGATGCTCAGGCAGCTGGTTTTGGTAGAGCTGAGTTTAGGTCGGCCCTGGTGCAAGCACCATTGGCATATTGATCAGGATAATATGCCCTTGTCCTTTCAAGACAGTCCACTGAATTCAGCAGGGGGATTGAATGCCATGCCTTTCCCCATTTAAGCAATATGAACACAGAGCTCTTAACGATTAATAAAATTGTTTTAAGCACAGGCTTTAGGAGCCATGGGATGTTAGAGATCAAATTCTGTTTCTTTGGATTTTATAATTAAAATTCTTTATAATTTTCCTATATTAAGACTGGACTTAGTTTTTTTTTTTTTTAAAGATTTTTTTTATTTATTTGACACAGAGAGAGAGATTACAAGTAGGCAGAGAGGCAGGCAGAGAGACAGGGAGAGGAGGAAGCAGGCTCCCTGCTGAGCAGAGAGCCCGATGTGGGCCTCGATCCCACGACGCTGAGATCATGACCTGAGCCGAAAGCAGAGGCTTTAACCCACTGAGCCACCCAGGCGCCCAAAGAATTTTTTTTTTTAAGATTTTATTTATTCATTTGACACAGAGAGAGAGATTACAAGTAGGCAGAGAGGCAGGCAGAGAGAGAGGAGAGAGGAGGAAGCAGGCTCCCCGCCGAGCAGAGAGCCCGATGTGGGCCTCGATCCCAGGACCCTGGGATCATGACCTGAGCCGAAGGCAGCGGCTTTCACCCACTGAGCCACCCAGGCGCCCTGGACTTAGTTTTTTTAAATATTAATTTGGAAACTATCAAATAAAAAAAGAGGGCATAGTGTTTTCCATAGGGATGCTTAGAAAATATTATCGTTAATGATGAAATTATCCAGAAACTTAAAATACTCATATCTCTAGTAGAAAAATCATTAACAGCTTTCAAATATTTTTCACATAAAATGGCAGTCTTAGCTATCATAGTTTCCATTTTTATTTTTTTTTCATGAGTCATGCCTTTTAAAAGCTGTTGTTAATTTAAGAAATGACGGATTGTTCCCAGAGTCAATGAGGCAGTAATTTGAGATATATTAAAAAACATAATTTTGAATTATCTGATAACAATTGCCTGGAAGTTACATGATGTGTGTATCAGTTGATCAATGAAATACTTTTATTTTCCACTATGGTCTTTTTGGGGGGTGGCTTTGGGATGGATGAGGCAAGGCACTTGAGTTGGGAGAAAGGCATGGATGGAATTAGTATTTTTCCTTTTCATCTTGTCCTACAGAGATCTGAAAGATCTCTGTTCCTCTGCCTTACTACCTTCAGTCAACTGGTAGAAAAAGAAAGAAAGAAGGTGGAGGAAAGGGAAAAGAAAGAAAGTGGAAGAGAGCATAGGTGAGCTCCCTCTTCGCCAAAGAAAATGGAATATGGTGTCTCCATTCCTGCCATACATATGCTATTTGTATATTGGAAGGAGCCTTAGTGATTCTCATGGACCTAAGCAGAATACTTTCAGTGAATGCAGATGTTTCTAGATATGCAAGGAGGGATGTAGGGGTAAACCTGCCTGAGGATTCCAGTTGCTTAATGGGAATGAAAAATGCTTTGATATTTTGGGATGGGCAGTTAGTCCCAGCACCAAGGCCCTTCAGCTATTGCAAAGGGTTGAAATTCTACCATGGTGGCCTGGAAGCCAGGAGCTACATGAGCAAGTAGGGGACAGCATCATAGGAACTTTCCAGAGCCTGTTCTTTGACCCCAGAGAGAATCTATGTATGTGTATATTTATATCTATATCTGTGTCTAGAATCATGTATCTATCTGTATGTAATAAATGTGGGCTAGAAAAATTACCATGATGTGTGAACGATGACATGGCAGGGCAGTCCTTACCCAGGGTGAGATGACTGCAGGACCTCACCTTCTTTTCCTGCTACCACAGATTGGTTTGCCCCCCTCCCTCCTTCTCGCCACCATGCACAGTCCAATGCCTGGAATTCCAACCTGTCTGTCTTTGTTTTCCACTTAACCTCTCTGCTGGTCCAGAGTGGAGCTAGTGATAGCAGAACTCTGGAAAGGGAGAAAAATAGGGAGAGTAGCTTCCCAGCCTTGTTTCTAGCCACTTTATAAACCTATTCCTCTGTGATGGTGTCAACGAATGACTTCCTAAAGGACTTTGGGGGCATGTTTATTTCATCCTTACCTTATTATTCTTTTGTGTTATTTTTATTGCTTTGAATCTCTGGTTTCCTTTCTCTTTCAGTGGCAGAGTCTTTCTGGGTACCTCCATCACTGTGTAAATGGAGCTGTAAAATATTCTGCGGTGGTGAATTCTTAAAATCCCTGTAGATACAGAAGGACATTACTAATCCAAACAGTTTTAAATGTCTACCAAGAAAAGGAGAAAAGCGTATGCTTTTTTTCCCACCTAATTTAATTTGCTGCATGTAAGGTGGCCTCCTGGATAAAGCTGTTTTGGGACAAATTGCTAATCCCGGGGAATTTCAGACCTTCCTACTCCTAATTAACTTAAAAGGTGCTTTAATTCTTGGTTCATTTAATCATTCATCCATATATTTCTTTACCGATAGATTTGTATCAAGCGCTTATTGCATGCCAATTACTGGACTGGGCACTGTATGTACCAAGGTGAGTGAGGCACAGTCTCTAACTTTCAGTGGTGAAGACAGATTCCTAAGTGAGAGTTATGATATGTTCGGAGTGGGATGATAGCGACAAGAACAGGATGTCATGAGAGTCTGGTTCAGAGGGGCATTGGACCCAGCCGAAGGCCATAGGAGGGCTCAGAGGACGGAGTGTGGCCTAACAGACACTTGCAGGATGAGGAAGGTTAAGGAAGGACCCGTTTGACTTGGTGAGTAGGGCGCCATTAGTGGTATCAACTGGATCCATTTCAGTTAGGATGGTGGGAGAAGAAGCTGGATTGAAGCGGATTTGGGGGTGGGTAGTGGCCAGGGAAAGAGGAAGTGGAGATGAAAGAGAAAGGGTGGGAACGGGCTGGACAGTGGGTATGAAAGAGTCTTGGGGTCAGAGAGGTGTTTTATTTCAGGGCTTGAAAAATCTGTGCAGTGATCCAATACCAAAACAAAAGATGAAGGGCCAGGAGGGATGGGAGGGAGGGCATCGTAATGGAGCAGGAGAGGTGATAGGAAAACCTGTCTGGGGGAATGGTCTGGGGGAACCAGCAGGGTTTCCTCCAGAAGGCACTCTGGAAGTTATTCCAGATAAGCAGTTGGGATAGGCCTGGTGTGTAGAGTGAAACTTACTTTTTGGTGTCCCTTTAGTTTAAAGAGACAGAAGACACCCTCCTCCCGACCTCGAAGCTCCTTGGGTAGGATATAAAGCAGAAATCATAGACTCTAGTGTGGATGGAATGAGGTAGGTGGGGTCGAGGGTAACCTGGAGAGTCTGTGTCTTCCTGGGAGAGCAGATGCTTCAGGGCTCCAGCTGTATTTGTCATGGGAGGGTAGGGGGCCAAGAGAGGCCAGAAGTCTGGATTTTCATGTGAAAGCTCCCAATTTAAAAATATTGGCAAATATTAAACAAACAAACAAAACAGCATGTGGGTCAAACGAGATCTGTCTGCTGGCCCAATCTGTTTCTGGGCACCAGTTTGCAACCTCTGATTTGGAAGACCTCTTTTAGGGGTTAAGCTTATTCTAGCATTTTCATGTGACAAATCCATCCTCCCTGAATAACTATGGAGAAAAACATTAATATGGAAAATAACATGGATAGTTGGAGAAAAGAAGCACAATAATGTGTTTAATCCTCCTAAATCTGGTTATATGCTGTGACCTCTCCAGGACTTTAATTTTAGTAAGTTGATTCTCTTATGTCCATGCCTATTAAGTGAACTTTCTTTGTTCACTTTAAAGTTGTATGAAAAGTTGGATTGCTTCAGGAACCAGAAAAGACTTAATTACTTAGCTTATTACTAAAAATAAAATGAAAAACAGTACCTTTTTTTTTTTTTAACTTGGGCTCTTGGACTGCAGGGCAAGTCTGAAAAAAATTATAGATACAAACAGGCAAGATATCTGCATGTGCCAAAGGAAATTGCGAACTTTTGTAATTTATGTTCTGCACGGTTTTGACTATTAATCATACGTTTGTGGCAGGATGTTGATTGATGATACATGAAAACCAGAGAAGATACATGGAAACCTTGCATCAGGGAGGAGCTAAGGAAAGATCCCGCAATTCAGAAATTTGATGAAGTAAGCTACAGACATGCACCAGCACAGTGCCCCGCAAACATCAGTATCTATCAGAGTCACTTGGAGGGCCTGTTAAAACATAGGCTGCTGGGCCCTGTCCCAGGGTTTCTGATTTAGTGGGGCTTTGGTTGTTTGTTTGCTTGCTTGTTTGTTTTTTCGCAGGGCTGTCCAAGATTTGCATTTCTAATAAGTTCACAGCACCAGACGCTGGTGCTGGTGATCCAGAGACCGTCCTCTGACGACCTCTTTTCCAAAACATCTCCAGGCTTTATTATTTACAGATATTATAACTGAACCATATTATGTT
Source organism: Ailurus styani (assembly GCA_002007465.1). Classification (NCBI taxonomy): domain Eukaryota; kingdom Metazoa; phylum Chordata; class Mammalia; order Carnivora; family Ailuridae; genus Ailurus; species Ailurus styani. The sequence goes on from LNAC01000244.1 coordinate 2,289,962, forward strand.
TACATTTACTTAAATTCATCTTGGTTTGCTAAATTGCAATAAATTGCTAAAGTGGATGTATGCTTTTGAACCGCTGGACTGAAGATCTGCTGTTAGTGGTGTGAGAACAGATGTGCTGGTCCAAGCAGGAGAGATTCTTTACCATATATGGCCCAGGTTGTCTAATGTCTTTCGCATGCTGTTGTTTCGTCTGGGGTGGTTTAATGACACCGATATCTTGATTATCAAGCTATTGACTCACAGTCCAACCCCCGCTTCTCCCCCCCCAACCCCCACCCATGTTCTGTGCTTTGTGATGGAGGGATTAGAACTCTGCAGATTGCCTTTCTCTTGGGCCAGTGGGCTCCCTGTTAGGTTCTGCTAATAGGGGGCACTCCAGGGGTGCTGCAAGGATAGGAGAGGAAGGACTGGATCCTTCTGGATCTTCTTGTTTTTGTCAGTGTTGCCCCCAGAAATAATTATTCAGTCGGGCAGTGACAGTTGGTCCTAGTTTCCAGTTCTCCCCCCATTCTCAGAATAAGGCTCATTGGACCCCCTCACAGATAGTGTTCCAGATAGCTAGTGCCTTTTCCCATGGAGACTTGGGTTTTAGATCCACAGTATTCTTCCTCCGAGTCCAGAGACACCAATACTAGTCAAGCAGCCCATTTCCTTGGAAGTCTGGGTCCTCGCTCTTCAAGGTCGCTATTCTAGGCTTCCTGTTTCTAACAATTGCGTTTGCTTCCCTTAGTTCCCCCAGCCTGAGAGGTGGCAGCCGCCTCCAGCAGTAACTCTCTCTCTGTTACCTCAGAGTTCCCTTTTGTTTTTCAGTCCTTCAATATTTGTTTAAATAACTCCTGTATTAAATTCTCTCTGTTCAAAAAGCAGCTGGTGGGTTTTTGCTTTTCTGACTGAACCTGGTAATCAGCCGTGTCCATCTCACTCTGATGCTGGACTGCACACCATGCTCCTGCCTTCGAATTCCAGAATGTGGGTAGTATCTGCTTTAAAAGCCACCCATGAAAAAAAATAAAAAAATTAAAGCCACCCATGGAGCATATAAACTGCTGTGTTTCTCCAGTTGCGGTTCCAGGGAACCCTTGAATCAGAATCAGAATCATTTTGTATGCTTGTTAAAAATGCACTCCCTGGGGTGCCTGGCTGGCTCAGTCAGAAAAGCATGCGACTGTTGGTGTCAGAGTCATGAGTTCAAGCCCCACACTGGGTGTAGAGATTACTTAAATAAATATAAACTTTAAAAAAAAAAAAAAGAAAGCAATTCCTTGGGCCCTGCCCCGAGAACTTCTGCATTTTAAACAAACTTTCTAGGTGAGTTTTCATGGTGGGGGTAATGATTAATTTTGTGTGTCAACTTAGCTAGCTCATGGAGCCCATTTTTTATTATCAAATACCAGCCTAGATGTTGTTATGAAGTTATTTTTAGATGTGATTAATATTTAAATCAATAGACTTTGAGTAAAACAGATTATTCTCTATAATGTGAGTAGGCTTCATTCAATTGAAGGTTTTAAGACCAATGACTTAGGTTCCAGAAAGAGGAGGAATTGGGCCTCAAGACTGTGACATAGAAACTGCCTGAGTTTCTAGCCTGTTGGCCTACTCTGTGGATTGAACACTTACCTGAATTCCCAACCTACTGGACTAGCCACCATAATCATGTGAGCCAATTTCTGTATGTATGTATGTATGTATCTATATATCTATCCATATATCTGTCCATCGATCGATCGATCGATCCATCCATCCATCCATCCATCCATCTTATTGGTCTGTTTCTCTGGAGAACACTGACTAATACATTACAGATGGGGCTTAGGAATCTTCATCTGAAGTAGCCCAGCAGGTGATTATGATGATGAGTTGGGTTGTGAAGCTTCCGGTGAGAGTTTTAGAGAGTGGAGAACATTGTGGAAATGGTCCCCAAGTGCTTTGGAAAAGTTAGTTGATTTGTACATTCATTCGTTAGCTATTTCTCAGGGAGAAACCATGAGCCTAGGAACTATTTCAAGCACTGGGCATATGGCAGCATGCAAGACAAATCTAAGTGACTCTTTCCAAGGTACCAGGTTCTTACTCCAAATGACTCTTAAGATGCATCTTCCTGAGCAATTAAAAAAATAAAGCCTAGTATATATTTTAAAGGTCTTCAGCTATCTTCTTCCCCTACTTTTACATGAAAGCATTTCTCTTATTTTGGTAAAAATATTTTAAACTCAATTCAAGAAGTACTTACTTTGTGCCAGGCATTACATTAAATACTTTCCCCTTTAGGGGCTCATAGTTTAGTGAGGAGAATAAGCTAGCCATTAAAATATAGCAGAGTTGTTCTAAAGCATGAATGTGGTATCCTGACAGGACAGGGAGGGCTCCATCCTGAAGGTGGCTGTAGGAAGCAACCACTTCTTTATGGGCATGACGTGAAGTATTCTTTCTTGAATGGATGAAGTTGTGTTGTTTTGTATAAGGACTGCAGAATCAAGCTGCCAGGGTACTCCATCATTCCACCGTGCACCATAGATCCTGAACTTAGTTTCTGTTGTCTTCTCTTTAATTGGTGCCAGACTCACTGTTGTGTGCATGTGTGGAGTTGATGCGGGAAGTATTGGAAATGAAGTTTTCCAAGGAGATAACATTGAGTCTTGATCCCACATATTTTTTTATCTTTCATTATTTCGTTGGTTTCCTTTTCGCTTTTTCTTTGAAATGCTCTGTACATTTGAAAATAAGTCTCAATCATCATATGTAATAAAATTAAGGTAATATTCTTATTGATAATATGGCATTTTTCTTTGAATGTTGTATTTAGTAAGTGCTAGGTTCCAAGTTTCTCATAAGGAACAGATTTTCCAAGAGATCTCAAAGGGTTGTGCTGCATATTTCATGTGTAGATAAGGAAGAACTGGAGTAGATTAATATCTAAAGAACACATGTATCCTGAAATTAAGACAATTCATTCACATTCAAACACAACTTTAAGTTACTGGATCCTACTTCAAAATATACTTCTGAAGATAATTTTTTGAAATCACATGGCCACGTTCAAATTAATTGAGGTGAAAGGGAAGTTAATGTTTGATTTATTCACCAGTGAAAACAGGAGAATTTATGCATTATAAATTTTTTATGCCACGATATTTGAGTTACTCATCCTTTGTGAAGATGATGCCAGCAAAGGCATTCTATTTGTATCTGAATGTTTGATCCTTAAATCATTTCATGTTGTTAAAGAAAGAAGTCCAAGTTCTTACCATGTTATATTTTAACTCTATTGAAGTTCTACATATACACACATGTACATATACAGATACCCATCACACACACAGACAGTATTCACATATTATAAATGAACGACTTGATGAATTTTTACCAGTGGAGCTCACCTATGTAACCAGCATCTGGGTGGAGACATAGAATATCACCAATACCCCAGAAACCCCTTCAAGCCTTACCCCTCCCACAAGGGTAATCACTCTCTTGCTTCTGACAGCATAGCTCAGTTTTGCCTATTTTATATTTTATATAAATAAAAGGATACATTCCATACTATTTTACTTATGTTTTATTTAATTATTTTGATTTGGAGATATACATTGACTCATATGGGCCAACATTTGAATAAAATTTTGAAATGTTGAAAAGCATGGTTTTTGAGAAGGTTTGTTTTTTTTTACATTCCAATTTCTCCTTCCCAAAAGCTCTGAATTCTTTCTGGGCTTTTCTCTAAACTTTATCACAGCCAGTAATAGCAGAGAGGTGTGAAGAATAGAATATAAAATATTCATTAGTAATTTTTATATTGCTTACATGTTAAAATAATATTTTGGATATGTTTGGTTAAATAAAATACATTATTCAAAATAATCTTATCTCTTCTTTTATAAATGTGGCAACTAGGAACTTTAAAGTTACATATGAGACTTGCCTTATATTTGTATGGGTAGCATTGATTTAAAGTGTCAGCAGGGCTCAGAGGGGCTTAATGACTTGAATAGTAAAGATTCCAACATCCTCTTGCTGGGATCTTCAGCCTTTATGATTCTCCCAGTGGGCAGAATCCTGCTCTAAGCCCTCAGGCAAAAGGCCAAAACATTCTTAGATTTGGGGGAGATGGAGACTTGCTTGCCTTGCTATACCTTTGCCATATCTTTAGAACAAAGTTGCTTCAGAAATGCATCAGTTTCACCAGCAATTTCTGCATTTTCATCTTATCTCATGTCTTGGTTCAAATTGGTCCCCTCACGGGAAGGGCCTTCTTTCCCCTACTCTCCATCAGGTGGTACCTGCCCTTCACCTCTTCTCTATGTCCCCTTCTCATAACTAGAACAGGCATGGATTCCAAAAGAGTGAATTTGGAAAAGTTTGTTATGGGGCATCTGGGTGGCTCAGTCAGTTAAGCATCTGCCTTTGGCTCAGGTCCTGATCCCAGGGTCCTGGGATGGAGCCCTGCATCGGGCTCCCTGCTCACTGGAGAGTCTGTTCTCCCTCTGCCCTCTGCTTCTGCCCCTCCCTCTGCTCCTGCTTTCTCTCTCAAATAAATAATAAAATAAAATCTTTAAAAAAAAAGAAAAGGAAAAATTTGTTGCAAGTCAGTATTTGATTTTCATTATGCATTTTCATGACAAGTCGAAATAGTGGTTGAGGTCTTTGGTAGCCGATCAGTGCTGTTTTACTCATAATGTACCTATAGTATGGAGATAGACACACACACACACACACACACACACACACACACACTATACCTATAGGTATATATATCATAGGTTCACAATTCATTTAGAAGAAACTTCAGTCACTTCTTAGATATTCAAATTGGGTGAAATAGAGAAATGTGCCCTGGACATAGAATCCGTGAAAATGTTAGGTTAGTAATTTTTCCCAACTGGGAAATAGACGGGAAGGCCCAGTCCTTAATGCGCTAAACTTTGCCCTGAGTTTGGTTTCCTTCCTTCCTCCCTCCCTCCCTCCCTCCCTTCCTTCACCAAACGTCATAAGCATCACTATGTTTTCAGCCTCTTGCAACAGTTTTCTCAGTGCTTGCTGTCTGACTGCCAGCGACACACATTTAATGTGGGGTTTTGTTTGTTTGTTTTGTTGTGTTTTTTTTGGACATCACTCTCTCACACTGGGTATCAATATTTTTGTTTAGTTAAGATGGACAAAATTGTGATTTATTAACAAACCTCAGTGGCCTAACACCCTGAATACTGCCAGGTTGCTCCCCAGAAAGGCTGTTCCCCCTGGGACTTCATGAAAGTTTCCTTCATTTGTCCCCACATTATCGACAAAGTGTCCTATTATCCAGCTTTCTAAGTTTTGACAGTCTAGTGGGTTTGAAATGGTTGCTGGTTGTTTTAATTTTCATTTCTCTAATAACTGATGAATTTGTACATCTCTTTAAGAACTTGTGGCCTTTGGGGTTTCCTTTTTTGTAAATTGTTCATGTTTCTTGTCCATTCCTATTGGCATTCTTCCTTGGTTTATTACTGTTGATTTTTAGGGATTCTTAATATATTCTATTGGTCCCTAATTGGTTTTTCACACACATGTTTTTCCTTCAATTTATCATCTGTTTGCTCACTTTGTCAATCAATGGTATACTTGTAAAATTTTGTCATAATGAAATTTTTTATTATTACAATACTTATTTTGCTTTGTACTTTTAAGGTTTTATTTAATACTTCTCCTCCACTTTAAGATCACAAAGATATTGTCCTATATTTTCTTCTATTCATTTTATAAACATTTCTATTTTATTTTTATCTATCGAGTGAGGCAGTTTTGCCAAAGATAGGACCCTATCCTAGACCTGTTTACATCCCTTCCATAATGTAGAGCAGTATGTATCCAAGAAATGTCTGTTGGTTTATTGAATTAAAAAATATCATATTTCTAAATTGCTATCTCAATTGAGGTTTTTTTGGGAATTACTTACATTATGTTCTCTCATTTTAAGTGTGATTGATCCCCTGAAATTATTGTGAGCTTCAGAGTACTTTTAAAATGGTTGGCTCTGATAACTACGTTTAATAATTAGTGCTTTGGAGCTTAAATGGAAGGTTCTTGCTTTGTGTTAAAATGCAGCTATACTGGGAGAGAAGAAATATGTTGAGAGGAGTCCAGGAATCCAGCAAGCCAGGGATACAGCATCTGTGGTGTAGACACCCATTACATCTTACTAGTTAGGATGGGAGACTGGCAAAAGTCCCAGTATTTTGGCTTTTGTCAAATACATGAATTCGCACACAGAAATACACATATCTTTTATTACCTAAGTTCCTGGGGCTCTTTCCTTTCACTTATCTTGGACCAACTCTCCATTCATTTCCCACATTTCCTTCCCATTCAGCTCAAATCTTTCCAAACCTCACTACTGGGTAACAGTAGACTGATTTTGCCTCCCACATTATTGAAATATTAAGGTCATCTGGCACAACCCCTTTCACCTCAACATTGCTGTGCATCCTTCCCTTATCTTGGAGGCACAAGTGCCTCTCCTTTATAAGGCTTAACTTTCCACCTATGTGTTGATTTCATCTCCTTTCGATGATTTTGCTTTGTTAGTTATCCTCTCTCTTTTCTGTCCAGTCTCCCCCTAACATAAATAAAGCTCACTTTGGAACTACTTCTGTGCGGTAAGAACACACACTGGCTTACTTAACATCTACTCCAAGCCCCTTCTTGTTCTGTAGAGTCGTATGTATAAATGTATAAAACCCACATTTCCCAGAGAACCTTGAAGACAGGATCCTGGGTGTGATTTTGGCTCAGTCAGTCAGAGATACCTTCATGAGATTTGGAAAATGGAAGTAAGATGAAACATCATGAGGCCAGACTCACATTTCTGTTTCTTTCATGACAAGCTACAGTCATGAAAGAGTTTAATTTTTCTATAGCAGGAACCTCAGTGTCTTGTGTCTGATTTTACAGGTGTTGAGCAGCAGAGGATGAAAGTTTTTCGGAGTGGATTGTAGCAGAGGTGGTATCTTCTGCATCCAGTAGCCACAGTAATGGTCCAGTTTCATCTAGAGGCTTCCTGATTTAATAGTGTCTTGGTCATGGCAGGCGCAGCAGATTCCTTGATGGCTTGGTTTTATGACATGGCTTTGGGAGTCATTCCTGGAAGCCTAGCCTTGAAACTGTTGTTCCAAAGTTCTCATTTTTTTGGCAGGCCATTTTATAATTTGTCATAAAATGTCCTTTTTTACTTAAACTGGCTAGAAGATTTGGGCCTTGTTTTCGGAGGCTTCTGTATGATAGACTAGCATCCCGTGAATGTGGGTAGTCATGGCACTACATAGCCCACTACTGGGTAGCATTGAACAGTAGTAAAGGGAGAACCTCGTAGGGGCTGAACATTGACTACTGTGCGTGGTTACACTTGGCCTGGTAGAAGAGATTGATTCATTGACAATGGCTAATGGTTTGGCTAGATTCTCAAGCACTTGAAAGGAACATGACTAGTAAGCTGGTGACAAGGACATCTGAGAAAGAGATATGTGGATAGACCTCTCCAAAGGGCAGAGCACGAATATATTTATGTCCTATATGAATGTTCACCAGAGAGTGATCTCAGCAAGGATGATCAAAATAATTAGGTGGACAATATGGGTAGCTCTGTAGAATTCAATCTGTTTCTTTCCCTAGCTACCTTTGTCCTTATTCAATGAGCTCAGGGATAAAGTGGCTAAAGCAGCAGGGCTAGAGGTTATGTGTGGTCTCAGCAACGTAGGAATTTCATGCAACAGAAGAAGTGGGGAATCAGCTATGCTGTAACCTGCAATGGTGGAGACCAACACCTAGCCTTCAATGCGGTATCATTCCCCAGGTGATCAGCCACTGCTGTGGGCAGATTGATTACCCTGGTCCGCCTCTATTGAGAAGGAGCAGCACTTGTTCTCACTAGAATGTACCTTTCTCTGGATACTGATTCAGCTTTCCTGCTGGGAACTTTAAAAATGCTTTATTCATTATCATGGCATTCCAAGAAGCATTACTTCTGAGCAGTGGACTCATAGCATTCAATTCACTGATCTTACCAAGTTCCCTAACACTCTGAAGTGCAGCTGGCCAGACAGAATGGTGAAATGGCTTTGAGAAGACTCAGGTGTCAGCTAGGTGGGAACACCTTCCGTGGCTGAGGAAGTGTCCTCAGAATTGTAAATATGCTCCAATTCAGCAGCTAATACTTGGTGTTTTCTTGCTCATTGGCAGGATTCATGTGCCCAGGAAATCAAGGAGTGGAAATGAGAGTAGATTCTTTCACTATTAACCCTAGAATTCTCTTAGCAAAGTTTCCCCCCCCATTCCTGTGACTTTGAGTTATGTAGGAGACTTAGTTCCCAAAGGGGAATATTTTCCATGTTATCCGGGGGATATAACAATGGTTCCATTAACCTGGAAGCTGAAGGAGCTGCTTGGTCACGGGGGCTCCTCATACCAGTGAATCAATAAGCAATGGTAGTGGGATTACTGTGTTGCCTGGGAGAATTGGTCCTCACTCCTGAGGGTTACTACTGAACAATGGGAGTCAGGAGGAAAATGTCTGGATTTCAGGTAGTTCCTGGGGAGCCTCTTTGTACCCCTAGGTTCAGTGATTAAAGTCAGTGGGCAGGTATGACCACTTAATTCAGGCAGTACTCTAAGAGCCCACACACTTCAGGAATGAAGCTTTGGGTCACACCATCAGGCAAGGAAGTATAACCAGCTAGAGCCCCTGCTGAGGGCAAAGGGAATATGGAACAGGTAATGGAAGAAGGAAGTTATAAATATCAGCTAAGACCATATGGCTAGTTGCAGTAAAGGGACTTTGTTTCTTTTTAGGGGAGAGAAGCTTAGTGTTTTATATTGGACAAGAGTTACATGTTGTTAGGTAGAGGCATGACTTTGAAATTATTTTTATTTGGCAGTTAAGTATAGTTAAACGAGGTGTATGGATGAGGGTATGACTGTGGTGGCTTTGCCATTTGTCAGTTAGGCTGAAACAGTTTCCCAGGATTCATTTCCTCTGTGGTTTTGGGTTAGGATGAGGTTAAGGTTGACTACAAAAGGAATATGTATGAACTTTGGAGGGTGGAAGTGAAGCAGTAGGCCTTGTACTCTGAGATTGGTTGGGGATGGGGGTGGGTACAAGGCACCTACTGCTCCTGCACAGAGACTAGATCAGCAGAGGCTTGATGCTGGCTCACCTTGTTGGCACAGGGCAGACACTGGGCCCACATTCCCCCAGCTCCTATCACATCTCCTCTTTAGTTTCTCAGAATCGCAGGTCAGATGTGTGCATAGCTTCATGGCGAAAGGCACCAATTCCTTCTGTAACTTATGAGTGTCATTGAGGTTGGAAGTGGTGAGAGGCAGATACAGGTTCCAGTTTGTCTTCATCGGTTTCCCTACCTCATACGCATCTTCTGTTTGCCTGCTAGTTCTCAGACCTACGGTGACCTTAGGCCTGCACCAGACACACAGAGGTAATAGCTTTCCACTGGATTCTTTACAAGTTCTATAGTTGCGTAAGATCAGTCCTTTTAATAAATCCTTTATTCCACATTGCTCATAGTGGTATTGCTTCTCTGTTAAACCCCGGTTATACAAATGTCTTCTGTTTTTTTGTTTTTGCTTTCTTTTTTTTTAAAACTAAACCCTGGGGTGCCTGGGTGGCTCAGTGGGTTAAAGCCTCTGCCTTCAGCTCAGGTCATGATCTCAGGGTCCTGGGATCGAGGCCCATATCAGGCTCTCTGCTCAGCAGGGAGCCTGCTTCCTCCTCTCTCTCTGCCTGCCTCTCTGCCTACTTGTAATCTCTCTCTGTGTCAAATAAATAAATAAAATCTTTAAAAAAAAAACAAAAACTAAACCCTGACCAATATAACTTGCAAGGTAATGGTCCATTTTTCTACTTCAGCAGGCAGAGGTTAAATGAATGAATTCACTTAACTTAAAAGTTCATTCTGTGCTCTTTCTTTACCACAAAGCACTTGTTTTCTAATCCCTTATCACTCATGTATGCATCCAGCACGTATGTGAATGTAGCAACAGATAAAGTTGGTTCCTGACCTCAAGAACTTATGAAGAAAAAGGCACGTAAATGTTAAGTTTGATTTTTATTACCACAGTTCCACTACACTGCTCTTTAAAGGCCTTTGAAGATTGACCATTGAAGACACTCTAATTGTCAAATCCAGTTGCTATTTATTTGCTTAACCTCATCCCACTTATCTCCAGAAGCAATGAGGATTGGGCTTTGCTAATTATTTCCCCGAAAGTGAGATCTAAGGGAGCAGGGCTCTTGTTTGTCTTGCTTCCTGTTGTATCCCCAACACACAAAAAAGTATGTGGCATGAGGAGGTGTTAATAAATATTTGCTGAATAAATGATTGAACATATTCGCTCCTTTTAAGTATTTGCTCTTTCATTAGTCTCTGACATATTGTCATCTCTGTATTTCTTCTACTAATCCTCCCTTGCCCTTTTTCACTGGTCTCTCCTCTGTAAATATAGGCCTTCCTTAATATTCTCAATTCTCTGCTTACCTCCTCCCTCTAGATTGTATTTATTTATTAAACAAATACTTAATAGGTATGCATCAGAAATTATGCTACTTTTGGTTCAAGAGTGAGTGAGTTAAGTCTGCTTCTTCTCTGATTTCATCCAGTTGATTTCAAATACCATCTTTATGAAGAAGACTTCAAATATTTAAACTACTTGGATTTTTTTATAGATGCCCTTGGCTCAAATTTAATATTTCCATAACAGAATTTGCTGTCATTCACCAAAATATTCTTACTTATAGGCACCATTATCCTTCTGCTCACCCTTTATCTTTCATAGCCTGCCAACTGTTCACTCTTATTGCTTCTTTCTCATATCCATCCCATTCATTGCTGCTGACCTAGTTTAGCCCTTGTCAGTTCTCACCCATGAGGACTGTCAGCAATCCAACTCTGTTCCCTTGGAAGGCTTTTCATGCCCTCCTTTTCCACTGCTGCGGGGGTAATCTGCCGGAAGAGCTTTCAAAGGCTCCATGTGTTCTGAGCATAACATGTGAGGCTCTATATCTTCTGTCCCTAACTCTCTTGATCTACATTTATCCATTTATTTCACTATTTTTCACCCATCCTGGATTTGTGTCCATTTTTGGTACTTTATTTGCTTAGGGCTGATGCTTCTTCCTCAGTCCGAAATGTCTTTCACTTTCTCTAATTGAAAGCCTCTTGATCAGTCAGGTTTTGACTAATCATCACCCAAGAAATGCACAAGTTAACTCAGAAGGGATAAATCATTAATTTTTCTGATATTCTTCATTTGTGCTTTTCCTGTCTTATAATAGAGTAATTCTTTACTTGTTTTCTGCCCCTAGCAGACTGTCAGCTCCTTAAAATATTTTATCTTTGTGTCTCTGACAATGGCATTTAACACAGAAACTGATGATGGTAGGTGCTGTTTACATGTTTATTTAAATAAATATTCTAGGGCAAGAAGAAAAGCACTTTACTTAGGGAGGAGGATGCATAATGAAAGTATGGAAGGAAGAGTTTCTATCAAGTGGGACCAACATAGTACTTAGAGCCTGGGAGTGTAAGAGACAAACTTTTCAAGGGCTGGCCAAGTGAGTACTGGGATTTTGGGGAGTTTGTATGAGGAAGGGAAGGGAGTTCATATATGCAAGGTTTGAAACACTTTTGACCCCTGTGGTCATCTCATTCTGAAACTCTTGAAAATGCCTCTCACTTTTTGAAAGATTCTAGTCTTGACTAGTTTAGGCATCAGTCAGGTCTATTTTCCATCTTCCTTCATTTCTCTTTGATGCTAGAGCCTTTAGAGCATAAATGAAAAAGAGCTGTCTTATGGAGGGATTATAAAAATCGGAAGGGCTTATCATGTGATGCCTGACTTTCTCTGTCTCTAGAATCTCTTGCGTTTTCTCCATCAATAAGTATATCTTCCAAGTAGAAGTCAAGCATCTCTTTGTAAGGATTATGCATTTGGTTGAATATTATCCTTCTCTCCCTCTCTCTTTACACACACACATACACACACACACACACACACACACACACAGTCACACACATGAAAGACTTAAGCCAATGGACATTGGCCTATATTGTGTTCCTGCTGCGTCCACTCAAAAGTAGACTCACAAAAGGGTTCATTCATAACTCACTGACTCATTGAGGAGTGGCTTTCCTGGGCTTGTATACATGATCAGGCCTCTTTGATCTGGTAACTCTGTCATTTTGAAAAACTTTAATTTTTTCCAAAACAGAAGAAAAATGCAATTTGCTTTGTAGAGCAGAGATAGTGGCGAGGCATGTTATTTATGAGTTATTGCAAAATACCACAAAGAACAGCAGCCCAGGAAGGAAAGGGCAACATGGGCAACCTGGTGACAACTCTCTGGACAAATTGGAAAAGTGTGTTCCAGCAGGAACTGGGATTAACAATGGATAAACCACATCCTCCACAGAAAATATTAAACTTGGGAGTGGAAAGTGGAAGAGATTTCATTTCTTTGTCCAGGCACTGGGATTTTAGAGCCTGCAACCAGAATGATTGTGGTGAAATGTTTAGCGCTAGAAGATGTATTATTATTCTTCTGGCTGCTCATGATGTGGAAGGGCTAATACATTTTAACTTAGGATTATTAGAACTAGATGATCTTTGCAAAAAAGGGACAATTTTTACTGTAATTATTATAAGGTACATTCTGTGGTCATCCTTTTTTTTCTTATAACAAATAATCATGAATAATGTTTACTTACACCAAGACAATTTGTATTCCTAGCACCATTTCAGAAATGTCAACAGTGTTGCACTCAGTGTTAAGAGTTTGGTTATCCAGTTTGGACCTTCCATTTTTGTCTGAAGTGTGTGGTTTAATCCACTTAGATTTCATTTTGGAGGTCAGCTGTCCCTGGCAGCTCAGATAGCATACATATGCTCATGGCTTTCACTGAGATACCAACTCAACTTTAGGTCTTTTCTTAACTAGCAGTTCGTAATCTTCAGATGCAAGACCCAGTCCTGACTGGAATCTTTCAGTAAGGTGGTAAGGTTCCCCACACCCCTACATCCTTCCTGAGAGAGGTTTGGCAATAATACTTTATATATCTTCACCCATAGTATAAGTTTTCACTTAGATCATGTTTTGGGCTCCCAAAGTATGTCTACAAGACGCTGACTGTATTTTAAAAAGAAGTTGGGGGGGTGCGCCTGGGTGGCTCAGTGGGTTAAAGCCTCTGCCTTCGGCTCAGGTTATGATCTCAGGATCCTGGGATTGAGCCCCGAATTGGGCTCCCTGCTCGGTGGGGAGCCTGCTTCCTCCTCTCTCTCTGCCTGCCTCCCTGCCTACTTGTGATCTCTCTCTCTTTGTCAAATAAATAAATAAAACCTTTTTTAAAAAAAGAAGAAGTGGGAAGGAAGAGCTCATTCATGTTGATGTGTTTGTCTATTTGGCAACCTTTCTAAAGATCTTGACTCGTGTTTTGAGCATCAGCTTCACTTTAGCAACTGGCCAGTGGTCAGTGTTATCTTCACCTTATCGAGGGATCCCAGGTGCCTGGAGACATAAGCATCTTACCTCTTACCCAGGCCTGGCCACTTAGCCTGGTGAGGGATTGGAACTCCTGACCCTTAGGCCTTGTTCCTTTAGTCACTAATTATGTCTTCTCCAGGATCCCTTTCAGTTCATTTTCCATAAACATTAGCCAGGTAACAAACAGAAAATTTGACATTGAAAATTTTCCAAAAAATCAGAACTTGTACTTTTTGGCACATCTAATTCTTACAGGGGGAAAATACTTTCCAATAGCATCTGGACATAAGAATTAACTTCCTAATTAGAACAAGGTTTCCTAAAAGTAAGAAAAGTGTTTCTTATTTACTTTAGGTGCCTGAAATTTCAAACTTGAGAGTTTTATGTAAAATGCTTGAAAAAGAAATAGCCAGTGTGAAACATTGGACAGTAACATGACTAGTTAGTCCCTCTGTTGAAAAGGAAAATGAAGAAAGTCCTGAGGACTGATTGAGAAAGACACTGGGTCAAAGGAGAAGAAGAAAATAGAGATAGGGTAGAAACTTGTGTTTTCATATTTTGTGTTTTCCCTCAGTCTTGGCAGATAAAAGATTCCTTGTACACAGGGCCTATAGATCTTAGGAAGAAAATTTTCCCGCGGGTCACCTTTGCTTGTGCACACCTTCCCATTGTCAGTACTAAATCTTCTGTCCCTTAAGATTTCATGTGAAGTCAAAGGGTTTCCTTGGTTTCTACTCCATCCTCTCATATTTTCCTGCTTACTAAGAGCACCTTGCCTGGCAACCTCTGTCCACTAGACCATGGCAGTGCTAGCAAACTCAGAAGAAAGGTGAGGTAAACCATATGTTTTTTCATTTTTTTTAAGACTTATTTATTTATTTGAGAGAGAGAGAGAGAGAGAGAGAGAGAGAGAGTGAGCACTAGAAGGAGGGAGAGAGATTCTGAAACAGACCTGGTGCTGAGCATAGAGCCAGATGTGGGGCTCTGTCCTAGGGCCCTGAGATCATGACTTGAGCTGAAACCAAGAATCAGATGCTCAACCAACTAAACCACCCATGCACCCCTTCATGGGGCTTTTGAACAACGAATTTGATCTCTAATGCATAAGTATCCTTGCTCAGTTCATGAATAAAACCTATCTTTCCTTATTTTAAAAACAATTAATTCACTAGATAACAGAAAATCATCTGCCATGTGGCAATGAAAAGTAAATTACCTTCTGGGCCTCAGTTTCTTGTAAAAGGGGGATTTGACAAATTTATTTCCATTGCTAGAATATGAGTCTACTTTTAGTCTGTTACTAATGCAAACAAATGATCATATTTTCTCTGTAATTGGGCAGGATGATTCTGCTACTTATCTGAGTGGCCTTGGAAGTTGTTCCTTCTCAAGCACTGAGCTGTTGATGTGGAGTTTACTTCTAAGCCACCCACTGTCTTTGATTGGGTGAATTTTTGTTTTATGTAAGTACATATGTATGTATTTTTGTAGTAACTCATTCCTCTATGAACAATGCTTACTAGTTCCTAAAAAGTGTTTGAGGAAGTCATGAGATGTTCATAAAATTCTTCATGACTTTCAGACCAAAAGCTTAATAAATGTAAAGTGTGGTTTTTCCTATCACCAGCTGTTTGCAAATCAGGCCATGCTCTTCATGACAATTGCTTTTGGATAAGGAGTAACAGAGTGAGTTATTTCTCAGAGTGCATTTTTTTTTTCTAAATTGAGAATTTTAAGGGAGTGTTTTGTCTGGTTCCTTAAAGAATAAATTCTGAACTCTCCCTCGTGAAAGACAAGGCCCTACTGGACCTGGCCTCCCCCACTCATGTCTCTTCCTGCTAGTCACTTTGTCTTTGTCTTGTCCTTCGTATGCTCCCAGTGGTTTCTGTGTTAGGGTCTGAGTATTTTCTCTTGCCTCTAACTGGCATGCTCTGTCCCTAGATTTCTGTGGCTGCCTCTTCCTTGTCAGTGAAGCTCTGCTTAGATGTCACCTCCTCAGAGAGGGCGTCGGTGGCCACCTGATTAAAACTAGTTCCCATCCCCACTTCATCCCCAGTCCTGTCATGGCCTACCCTATCACCTGGTTTCATTTTTCTTCACAGCAATTAATTCGAATTAAAATGATCTTGTTCATTTATTTGTTTAATTGGTTTTGTGTCTGTCTTCCCCCTTGTAGAATATTATTTCCTTGTGAGCACAAACTTTGCTTTGGTCACAGTTGTGTTCAACAAATATTTATTCAATGGATAAATGAATACTCTATGTCAGTGCTGTCCAACAGAACTTTCTACAATGATGAAAATGTTCTATAATTTGCACTATCCAATATGGTAGCCACCAAGTCACATGTTCCTATTTTATACTTGAAATGTGGCTGCTGTAACAGAGAAACCGAATTTTAAGTTTAATTTTAATCGATTAAAACTTTAAGTCATCACATATAGCTGGTGTCTACCATATTGGACAATACAGCTCTTTCCTGCCTTTGGTACTTAGTGATTGAATCAGTAGTAGCAAGAAACCAATACTGATATCAATAGAAAGAGCAGTAGCAACTTTTGGAGTGTTATCTTTTCTGTTACTTTCTTTTTACCTCTCAATGGGATCAGTGGAGACAACATCCTCATCTAACAAGCCAAAGCAAAACCATCCTTCGGATGCAATTTTTAACATCCATCAGTGGGAGTAGCAGAGAAAGTTTTATTAGCAGTCCTATACTTTTGAGAGCTGGCCTTTTTATATGTTTTCCTTCTGTTGATAACCTGTTAGTTGTGTGGAGTTAATCTAATAGCTTCTTTAGAGATAGGATATCAGATGGCTTTTGATTAAAAGAGCCTGACTTCATGACTGAATTTAAAAAATGTATGCATCTTTTCAGATGAAGACATTCACTATTATATGGAACTCTTACTCCAAGCTGTAATTCATTCAGGGAAAGCAAAGAGAACCAACACCCTCATTCATACTTAAGTCGGAACAAAGCTCTTTTGTAAGGAAACTGTTTATGTACCCCCAACACTTTCAAGGCATCATTCTGGGTGTATTACCTCACAGGTGATTTAAGTTTTCTGTTTAGTATCACTTCTTTTCCTCAGTCTGTGAAAGGAGGTTGAATGGAGAATTTTTTCCAGGTTTGCAGCTTTCTGCTGCTTAAGCCTGTAGAAATACTCCATGTATTTGAAAGTGTGCTGCTAGGGGAATAACAGTTTTAAGACTGCTGACTTGTCCATCGTTTATCATCATTATATGGTGTCTGTCAACGAAAGCCATTTCCCAGAATTCCATAAGGACTTGCTCCATATAGAAGCATGGAGCCCTGTGACAAGAAAAAGGCATTGCAATGAAGAGTAGTAGGAAGGGGGTGTGTGTGTGGGATAAACAGAAGCTTTTAGAGCTAATTCATGGCTGGCGTCATCTCCATTAGCATTGGGACCGTTTGACGTTGAGTTCGGAGAACATGACCAGGGCTGGTTTCCATCTGTCATGGTGATTAATGGGAGTATTGTTAGGTAATAATAGTTTAATAACATAGTTGGAGCCAAAGAGGCACACAAAAGTGTATATGTAATTCTAAAACCAAGAGGAGCTGTGGATAAAAAAACCACACGAGCCAGGAAATTGGGGTCCTGTTCTTAGCTCTACCACTTAGAAAAGAGCGGCCAGGGAGAAATTTTTCTCAAAATCGAAGAGGGTTGAAGTAGTATACCAATGAGGTGAAGAGAGCTGCTTTAGCTCTAAAGAAGGGCGACATCTTGGTGATTTTAATGTACTATGTCTCAAGGGCTGGAAAAAGTTAAACCAAAAATCTTTTGAGACCTAATAGTTGGGTTAAAAACATCCAATGAATTAAAGAGGAAAATAGGCAATTCCTTATGTGGATAGACTGGATTCAACTATTCCAAAGAATATCTGGATTGTATGATATGTTATGATCTGATACTCAACTCAATGGCTACCAACTATTGGTGTGAAACCTAAATAGTTAAAATTGTCTTGCTTTTGTGAGTCTGCAAGAGGCAAAATCCGTTCAACTTGTAACAAGAGATTTCAGTAAAGTTGTCCTTTCTCTCAGATGGCAGCGTCTGTTGGTGGGCCAGAGACCTGACATGACCCCCATACACTCAGAACCTAGACCATGTGGGCTTTTACTCTAAAGTGTTGGAACTTTTCAAGGAAGAAATCACATTCTATACAGGAAATTGGCAGCATGAGACTATTTACATGTTGGCTCTCCTTCCTGCTAAGCAAAGAGCCACCTAACCTAACAAGATGCTATCCAGTTTTTACTCAGAAAATTCCCACCAAATGGGTCTTAGCATGAATGGAAAAAGCATTCAGAGAGTAAGAGTAGGCTTATGTAAGAGGGGAAGACAGAACTTGGCCAAATGCTCTTCTGGACTGGGTGGCATGCTTTGACCCTGTAGGTTATTGCTCAGTGTTTGGTTTATCATGGTATCAAGACAGTTCAAACCCCGCTGGGAGAGAGGCAGGCCAAGATGCACTAAAGCTAATAGAAGACACTTGAAAGTAAGTAAGGGACTGTAATCCAAGAGAAGGAATAAGAGTTTTGGGTGTGTGTGTGTGTGTGTGTGTGTGTGTGTGTGTGTGTGTGTGTGTGTTTGGTTTGTTTGTTTTTCCCTTAGTGGTTTAGACTACATTTCCTTTCCCCGGTGGTTTGTACTATATTTCTTTCCCCACTTCCAAATGAATATGCTGGGGCTCAGGGAGCTAGAACAAAGCTTAAGACTTCCAGACCAGGGGGGCGCCTGGGTGGCACAGTAGGTTAAAGCCTCTGTCTTCAGCTCAGGTCATGATCTCAGGGTCCTGGGATTGAGGCCCGCATCGGGCTCTCTGCTCTGCAGGGAGCCTGCTTCCTCCTCTCTCTGTCTGCCTCTCTGCCTACTTGTGATCTCTTTCTCTGTGTCAAATAAATAAATAAAATCTTAAAAAAAAAAAAAGACTTCCAGACCAGGTATAGGATTTTATTATATGTTTGGAGAGTTGGTGGCTGCTCTTCAACATCTGTGCCTGAGCCCAGGCAAATGGCTGTGGCTATTTGAAGGTGATACAGGGATAATTCCTATATATCAAAACCAGAGGAGAGATGTTGCTGGCTGGATATCTGCTGTGTAAGCATCTATTTAAGTCTCCACTGCACACAGTTAATAAATAGGGGAGTTTGATTTTGGTGGGAGTGCAAGGTTTTGTGTTTGCTTTTCCTTTTCCTGCAGTCGACTAAGGGGGGGAATTCTGATAAGAGTGGATCAAGGTCAAGGATATTTATTGGCCCACAGTACAAGGCTGTGGAGCTTTGGTGTAATTAGAGAATGAGTTCAGGGTCTAGACTTGCAGTGGTCTCATTTTAGACTTGTTCACCTAGGAAGTTTGTTCTGCCCTAGACAGGCCTGTGGTAGGAAGTCAGACTGGCTCAAGGCCCTGTAAGGAAATTCTTGTTTTCCCTTCATTTCCCTTGGCACATTTCCTTCAACTAACCTTTGCTTGTCATCCGAGTGATAGGATGAACATAAGACTTTGTTGTGAGCTGGGGATCAGAGGCCACTTGACCTCCTTCTGGCCTTGAAATAAATAGAAAAGCTATCTTGGGGTTTGGGGCAAAGGCCTCTGGGTAATAAAAGAGTGTCTTTGCCTGGTCTTTCTCTCTGATTCATGCATTGTTCTCAGAAACACTGAAGGAGGGCTGGGTTGAAGGATTGTGGGTCCTCAGCCATTATTCAAATTTTAGCTGAACAAGACATGATTTATAAAGTAAACATTTCCAGTGTCTACTTTGAGGCTGTTTATATTAAACTCAAATAAAGTCCCACATATTCTTTACTTCAAGCTGTGTGGACATAGATGGATCTATCTGGGGTCTTAGCACAAAAACTGTAAGAGAAAACAGTGACAGTCTCATGATAGTCAAATCAAGAGGATGGATACCTTTTCCTTTTTTTTCACTCTTTTGTTAGATAAGCTGTAAATCACAGTCGGTTGCAATAGTGCAATGAGCATTAGCTCGGAAGTTAGGTCTGTTTGGCTTTTCGTTCTCCCTCATCAAAGTGCATACCCACCTAGGTCTTTCCATTCTACAAATTGAAGAGATTGAAGTTGACAACCTCCACATTCCCTTTCTCCAATACTATGCTGAGATAACAAAGTGGAGGACTGAGGCATTTCCAAAAGGAAATTAGTGATCGCAGTCTCATTTGTTTCAAGTACAAACATGAAGGAACACATACATAAATCTCTACTAGTTTAGCTTAAAAAGTTAAGTTGTAGATTCCTTCTTAGTTAAGTAATTAGAAAAGTTTCCTATCTGCTGTTGGTTGAGGCAAAAGCATTTTGGGAATTTGTGTGTTTTATTTGAAATTTCTATACGATTAGTTTAATTCTGGACTTATTTTTGAAAACCAAGATCATACCATTTCTAGAACTAGTATACATTTTATAATATTTTATGGTCTACGTATTTAGCATCTGTGTTATTCTCTAAAGGCACACTTTACTGTTCTTCATATTAAGCACGTAGTCATTTACGTTCATGTCTCCAGTTCCTTGTTTCTCTTGACAACCTGTTGTTGTCACTGTTGTCTTGTACTTGGCTCTCTGAGACCTCGCGGAGAGGTTAGTTGCAGTGCGTGCCGATGAGTCTATGGGTTTGATTTCCATACAAGCCAGCTGTTTTGCCCTATTCTTTGGCCAGAGCCTATGCCCCGTCTCCATCAGCTTGTCCCAAGTGAACCCAGGAGAATATGGATGGCTCTGCACAAATCTTTAGCCACTGTTGGAAACAACAGTTTCAAGTGGGCTTTTTCCTTCTTATGATGGATCAGTAATGATGAGGTCATTGTTGCCAGGCTAAGAAAACATGAGGGTTTGCCAGGAGAAATCACTTTGGCATCCCCCCAAAAACAGAGTCACTTGCAGATGGCTGGAGAGAGAAGCAGAATGAGACAGCATCTCTTCATTCTCCTGTCTGCTGTCCTTTACACCCTTCCTGATTTCTTCTAGGCAGTGGATGTGGGACCATGTTTTATGGCTGGTTTACTGAACTGATGATGACCAAGTCCCATATACCATTACAGAGCAAAATGCTAGCCCTCCAGTGTAGCAGCACCAGAAAAAAGGCCCCAAATGTGACCTCTGTTTTATGGCTATGATTTATTTTATGCTTTATGCTACTGCAGTTTCTTGACTGCAGAAAGTTCTCCCTTATTTGCATGTGGTGATTATTTGTCATACTGTGAAAATGTGAGTTCTGAAGTTTCCAGAGCTTTATTTCTTCCTGGGCGGGAATTCCTTAGATTTTGTTCTAGAATTTTTCACTAAGAAATTGGTGGAAGAATATGGGAAAGATACCATTGTTTGTCATGAAGGAGAGGGTTCTTGTGATTTACCATTAAAATTTTTCCCAGAGGAAGAAAAGTAGCAAGCCAAAATTAGAGAAAATGTTTGAGTATTTTTAAAGGTGTGAAAGTGTAGAGGTATATTAGAAAAGACCATCTCCCCTTTCTTGTTGGTATATTGACTTTTAGTTTTAGCTCAGCCACTATTTGTTTTCCCTAGGTCAAATTGCCTTCCATTAGAGCAATTTTAACTGAGCACTCAAGACAGAAAACTGAGGTAACAGGTTTTTCCTCAACAGAAACTTTTTTTTTTTTGATACGTGACATTTTACCTTTCTAAAACCCAGTGACTTCATGGGCACGGTGTACACTGATGCATCCTGGAAGTTAATTCAGCATGAATTCTTCGCTAAGGATTTTCCATACTCCACATTTTCTTCATTTTTGTTGTTGATTATATACCCCAGTTTCTGTTATGCAAAATAAAGACACACCATAAAACATACAGTGTATGTAACCTGACCAAGTGAAAATGCTCTTTAGAATTTTAATAAGTGGAGAGTTTTTTTTATATTTTGTTTTGTCTTTGCATTCTTTGTGGAAAAAACTCCAAAACCAAAAAAACTAAAACTTGGCCTGGTCATCTTGCCCCTCAGTAAGATCTGCTGGGAATTTGGCTGTACCTTTTCACTGGTGAAAGTCTTTTATAACCTGGCTAGGAATTAGGCAGCTTTTAAATTTGGCAGCTTTCTGGCCCCCATTAAAGACTCATTTAAATCCTTTCTCACTTGAACCTGAATTTTAACTACTCCTCGTGGATTTCAGTGAGGATTGCTGTGGAATTAGATGAGGGTGGAAATTAGATTAATGTAAAGGAACAATGGAAAAAACACCATATTAGATCATTTATACCTCACATATCTAGATTTTATGGTATTCATCAAATTGCTAATAATATAGAAATGAATGGTTAACCTGACAAAAGGTGTCACAAATGACAAAATTGGTGCATACTTTGGAGAACTGTAGTAACAATAAAAACATGCATAGTTTTATGGCTCTGAAACAAATTGCCTATATCCCCTGAAGCCAGGTTTAGTTGAAATGACTAAACTAATTAGATAAGAAGGAGTGAATGAAAATAAATCTAAACATCTAAGTCAGGTGAAGAAAAGCTGTATGTAAAATCTGTATGCTCTATGTATATGAAGGTCTTTTTTAAAGGTATGTGAGAAAGGGGATTGCAAATTAGGTCTGATGCCACATATACTAAAAGCCAAAGTTTTCAAACTGTACAGTATTGTTTGGCATAAAACATTCTCTTTTCCTGGCCCCCTCTGCTCACTCCTAAACACAAAACCAATACTGTTTATCTCCTCGGAGCTGGGTGAATGTAAAAGACAAGTCATTAATTTGACCCTGGCTCAGGAAAATAATGACTAGTTATTAATGCATAGTTCACTTCTTTGGAAGAACACTTGCAAATTTTAAAAAAAGATCATATAGTAAACTTGACTTTTTCTTTCGTTTGGTGTTCAGGTATATGAATTTTAACACATTTGTATGTCTGTGTTACCACCAGTACCATCAGGTTACAGAACAATTTCATACCCCTAAAAACCCCCTCATGATCTCCCTCTGTGGTCACACCCTTACTCCATCTAGTAGACATTTTTAAAGTTTTTGTGCAGAGTTGTGTGTTGACGAACACACATCCTTAAGTCCTCACTTCTGGCTCACTGGAGAAGTATATTCTGTCTTTTTCTCTCATCTTGGTAGTTTGCTCATCTGTTCAGTAAGTCTTCCTGAGAGTGCTATGCAATTGTCAGTTTCTCTAGAAACTGGGCTGTGACTGGGCTGTGTCTGATCACCTGATCCAAAGGTAGGCTGTGCAGAACATTTGCTGGACTAGGACTTCATATCACAGGGACTGAATTTCTGGGAAGTAGCAGTAGTCCAGGGAGGAGCCTGTGCTGAGACAGGTGGGATTTACACCCAGGGAATGGAACAGGGAAAAGGACATCGCAGGCTGAGGAAGTGCCTGAGCACAGCACACAGGTGAGGAAAGTGTGAGACACAGGGGAAAACAGCAGGCAGCTCTGTGGGGCTGGTAGGAGCAACATGTTGGGGGGAGAGTGGAACATAAAACTCAAAGGTTATGGCAGAATATGGATTTTATTTAAACTGACGGTGGGGTAACATTGACTTATTTTTGAGCCGGTCAGAGTTTTGCTCTGAACTGCGTCTCCAGAAGAATAGCCATGGAGGACAAACCAGGCTCTGGGGGCCAGGAGTACATGAGACAGCCAGAAAAAGATCCCAGTGATACCAGAATTGCTTCTTTAATTGCTTCTCAGTGAGGGTGAGCTGGGCCTTGGTATCAGAACCCTCTGCACAGGTGTTATGCTTGGATTTGTAGAAGCATGAAGTGCAGCATGCATATTGTTCTTAAAACATCCTTTGGTCACCTCTATTAGGTTTGGAATCAAAGAACCCTTCTAGATAGTGTTAAAGAGATGTACTAAGTAGTATTTACTTGATTATTTGATTCTAGAGTCCAGTGTCCACAGGGGGCAAAACTATTAGCTTCACAAGACTTATTCTTGTACGAGTGGGCTACACACCATACATAAAACAAAAAATAGCAAGCATTGTTGGGAACTTTATTCATTCATTCATTCACTCACACACTCACTCACTCAAAAAGCATGCTTCAAGCACATGGCCATATGTAGGATGTGGACTCTTGGAGCCCAGCCTGTTGGCCAGGCTAGCCTTCAGAAAACTGGAATAGCCATTTCCGGGCCTTTTTAGCTTAAGTTTGGCCCTCATATTTTCAGAGAACTTTCCACCATTATCAACATCTTTTTGGACATTAGTCCTTTTTATCTGCTTTCTTACATTTTATGCTTGCTTCTCCCATTTCCCACCAATCTCCTGTATCTGATCCAGACTCTCGAACCTTGTGTTTGCTGGCTGTCTGCATGATCTGCCTGGTTGTTTCTTGCCTACCCAGCCCATTACTTTTGCTGATCCTTACTCTTGCCCATGTCTAGCCTCTGATGGGCTTACCTGGTGCTGACTTATGACCTATTTCTGATGTCACCTCACCGGGGCATGTTAAAACTGTGGACCTCTGGTCTCATTTATTTTGGATCCCTGATTCAACTTTGGCCTTGACTTCAAGTTCCATCTTCTGCCGTTGTTGGAATTTTCACCTGGGTAATATCTGATTGTTTCAGGCCTCCAGCCCCACCCCACTCCAAAAGAAGTATGTCCCTCCAGGATGTGTCACAAATATTGTCCTCAAATTCATGAAGAGTTGGGTTTGGCACATTTGGTTCAGAGAATATTTTTTTATTCTGTTTTAGTTCCAGATTAATAACTAGAAAACCAGATTTGGTTTTGCTTTAGATAGATCCAGAAGAGTTCTGGGAAGGGGGTGGGGGGAAGAACCTTGGTTAAAAAATGAGTTAAAAATATTTTCAGCTCCGAGGCCAGAAAGTTAGAATGGTTTCCTCTAGTTTGAAATTCACGATATGATTAGAGCCCTTGAAACTCCCTCAATCCCAGACACACCCCTTAACATGACTTTCCCCTTTCTGAAAAAAGTGTCTGTTCTGAAGGTGTCCTGGTGGCTGTAGGGGAACATTGTCCCACTGGGTATTCCCCCTACAAGTGAAGCTGTTCCAGGGAATGTTGAAAATATGTGGGTAGGACGAGAGGAGAGCTATTTGCAGTTAGATTTCTCCATGTCCCTGGTTTACTGAGGACATCTCTCACTGAACACACGAGCCCACTCAGGGTTCATCGCTTGTTCTGCTAGCATCTGTCAAAGACTCATAGTGAAATTACAGACCCTGGGCTGAACAAAGGCTGGCTCTCCTGGGAGGGAAGCGGTGGGTGTCAGTGAAGATGCATGTCTTACTGAGCAGCAAAAGTTGGGAACATCTCTGCCTTGTGTGCAGTTACAGCTTTGCATACACACAGAGGACCTGATAAAAAGCAGGTGTGCTTTGAGGCA
This sequence comes from Ailurus styani, assembly GCA_002007465.1. Taxonomy (NCBI): domain Eukaryota; kingdom Metazoa; phylum Chordata; class Mammalia; order Carnivora; family Ailuridae; genus Ailurus; species Ailurus styani. The sequence continues at coordinate 2,314,857 of LNAC01000244.1, forward strand.
TCAGAAGGAGGTAGGTGATTTAGCGTGCCGGCTGCACTTGAATGATGCCGTCTGTGGTTCTCTCCACTCAGTAGAGCCACCACTGACCAAACCAGGGGCTTCATCCCTTCCCGACATGGGGTGAAGTGGTCTGCCTTCATGCTCTCATTCAGCTCCTTGCAATGGGCTCTGCTCTTCTCCCCACTTTCTAGATGGGGAAACTGAGGCTTGGAGGTGTTAAATAACTTGCCCAGGGTCACAGAGGTAGCACACATGGAGCCTGAATTCAAGTCTATTTCTGGTTAGAAAACCATAGCTTGTAAGCACTGAAATTAAGGAATTAAATATCCTTGTACCTGAAATTGTGATGACAAGTGAGTTACTTACTCGGATGAATGAAGTGCCCTTCAACTAAAAAAATAATCAGTTTGCTATTTGCAATCTTTCATTTCTCCCAAAGAGGGGTGCTTGAGGGTTAGGAAAGTTAACTCTTCCCAGGCTGGCGTGCCCTTTCCTCCTCATCTTTTGGTCCCACCTCACCGGAGCGCATCCTTAGAACTGTCAGGCCCTTGCTCCTCTTCTGTTCCTGCAGCTTCCATGGGCCCTGGAAACACGCTCCTGCCCCAGGGCTCTTGAAGGAGCTAACTGTAGAGAAAGGAAGGTTAGAGCTGGGTAAAGAGAATCCAGGGTGCTGGGGTGGAGGTGGATGGCAGTATTAAACAGGTTGGTCAGGGTTGGCCTTCTTGGAATGATGATATTTGGGTAAAGGTCAGAAGGGTGTGGAGGGTGTGGAGGGTGTGTGTGTGTGTGTGTGTGTGTGTGTGTGTGTGTGTGTGTGTGTAGTGTATCTTACCTCCCAACCAGACTGTAAAGTCCTTGACAAAGGTCATGTTTTATATTATTTGGTGTCTTCTATGCTAGGCTCATAGGTGGGCACTCAAGATACAGTTATTGAATTTAGTGCAGTTACCAGGAATGAGTTAGGTATGAGTGAATAGTGAGGTGATTTTATTTTTCTTTAGGAGTCTTTCTTTCAACAAATCATATATTCTCATTTGTCTTATCTCTGGCCATAAAAGTAATTTAGGCTTAATGTAAAAAACTATGAGAATCCTAAAGACATAAAGAAGAAAATAAAAATCACTCACAATTCCGACTGTCAATATAATCACTACTAAGCATTTTGGTGTATTTTCTCTCACATATGCAAATATGTAAAAATTTAAAAATTAGGCTCATATTTAGTGAAGATATTTAAAAAATGGAATGACCTACATATATCAGGGGCACTGGCCCATTGCAACCTTTTTGTGTTGCAGGGCAGGGCAGGCTTGAGGGGCTCCAAAGTGCGGGTGGTGTAGCGGGGGGACTTGGGGGTGGCAGCTCTCCGTCAGCACTAGTCCACGTGGGCAGCACCAGTATGTGTTGACTGACCACCTGCCCTACAGGGAGAGAACACAAACAGGGGGAGCAGCAGGCAGAACAGGCAGAGGGAGAAGCAGGCTCCCCGCTGAGCAAGGAGCCCAAGGTGGGACTCAATCTCAGGACCCCAGGATCATGACCTGATCCAAAGGCAGACTCTTCACCAACGGAGCCACCCAGACATCCCAAGTTTGTAATTTCAAAAGTATTTTTATTTACTTTAGTTATAGCACTATAAGCATCAGTGAAAAAATACCTATATGCTTTTAATCCTCCTTATCTTGGGAAAAGGAGCCACAAAGATCCTGCTTTTCCTCGTCCTCAGCTCCTAGCAGTTTTGATAGCCTTCTTGCCTCGGTTCTAGCAGTTGCCTGGCTTGCTGTGTAGACTTCTGAGAACCAGGACATTTGGGAAGGAAAAGATGACAAGAGCAAAGTAAAGGAACTTGACAGGTTGTGAAATGGGGTTGCTTCCTCACTGCTGCTGCAGGGGTGCTCTGGTGCGTCATGACGGTGCCCTGGAATGGTGATGCCTGACTCTCGTCTCCCTCGGCTGCCCTTCTGTCTCATGACTGTCTCCACAGCTGCTGCTGCCAGGGCCCAGGCTGTTGCCTCAGTCCAGAAGCTGAAAGCTCACGTAACCTTTTGAAGAGTCCTGTATAAGTAAATTGAGTCCTTGTGATGAAGACTAGTTGAGCAAACAATGCCACACAATGTGGCTACGCACATTTCCTAGGATGAAAAACATCTCCAGCCACAAAAAGAGTCACGGGAGAGGAGACACAGGTCTACTTTATTATGTGGGTTTTGAAATTAAACCAATTGTTTAGAGTAGAGGCGCTGAAGTTCTGCAGATTCAAAGAGTGAATCCAATTTATTTATTCAACAAACACTGATTGGTCATTCATTAGATGCCAGGCACTGGGCCAGGTGCCAAAGACAGACAACGCTCCTATAGTCATAGAGTTTCATGGTACTGCCAGGGGAGCTTATTAAATGGAGATGGAGCTGTGATTATGCATTTTTACATTTCATAAATGTGAATAGGAGTGTACAGTTGTTTCTCAATGAAACATTAGTTTTAATTTTACTTATTTTAAGTCTTGTGCTGCTTCCACATGGAAGAGTTCTTTATTTTTCCCCAGGAGTTCAGTCCAGTGTGTAATCACACATTTACATGTGTATTATACACATTGCAATGTACTATTAGGCTTTAAATCCTCCAAGAGGGATGGCTTTTAATGTGCTGAGACATTTAGAGTTGGAAGGGTATTTAGAAAAACCCTGCAAAGTCCTGTGCATTATCAAATGTGGAGAAAGAGTAAAATTACATCATGAGAGAGTGCACACGTGCCAGTTCAGCCATGTCCCTCCCCCGTGGGGGTAAAGAGCCTGAAGAATTAAAGAGAGATGCTCACCTAGAGGCCATGATCCACTTCTAGACCGCATCCTGAGTTCCTAGAATCTCAGAATTCCCTAGCTTATGGGCCTTGAACCCCTTACCAGAGCCTGCAAAGGCTTCTTCCATACATCTGTCTTTTTGAGTGTTGACTGTGCTGTCACCATGTGCTGGTGTCTCTATCCATGCATACAAGACCCCAGGTGTAAGGTGGAGATGGAGAAAGAAGGTTGTTGGACACCCACAGATGTCAGGTATGAGCCTGGCTATAGCTATGGCAGTTTTCTCACTGGCTAAAGAGAAAGGTAAGGTGAGGTAGTGTGTGTGTGTGTGTGTGTGTGTGTGTGTGTGTGTGTGTGTGTGTGTGTGTAATCTTTAACTAAAACTTTCCCCTTTACTATCTGGGGTGACTCTCTGACAATGGAAGAGAGATGCCTTTTGTAAGTAGTGGATTCTGCTTACTAGTGCATCCTATACAGTTAAAGAATCTTTGGAGGAAAAATAAACTCAAACATTTATTTTGTGCATCATTGTATTCCTTGAAACAATGCATTACATCTTAATCCTGCATACATTCTTAAAATGAGAACTCCATCTGGGAGGCCTAACCTTCCATGGAAACGTCTGTGTTACACATGTCCATCCAACCCTTTGCCAAGTGCTTAATGGAGCACGCAATTGTTGGTAAGATACGCTGGGGTTCTCTGCAGAGACCTGAAAGAGTGGGGTGCTTGGGTAGCCTGGCACGCATGTCATTTGGATCCAGCCTCGATCGCTCGAGCCATTTGCTTTAAATAATTACCGTTAGACCCTCTTCTCTTTGTGTTGTGTCTTCTATTTTCAGTGCCATTAAGTTTGAAGTAACCGAAGATATTTTACTCTGTCGTTTTTCCAGTTTTTCTTTGGATATATTCCTGCCATTGAAGTTGAAACTAGACAAGGGTTACAGATCCTTAAATCAATAACCTAATGAGTTTGTCCACATGTTGCTCTGGGAAATACAGGAAGTGCGTTCCACTAAATCTTCCTTTGCAAGGTTTATGTAGTCCTAAAGTCACAAGTCGTGGCAGTTTCCCTTGCTTGGGGACCGGCTGCAGAATCGGGGACTGTCAGAGCTGACAGGGCTCTGAGAGGTCATGTGGTGTCATTGCCTTATTTCTTAGGTGAGGCATGAGGATTCAGAGAGGGCAAATGCTTGTCCCAGGTCTCAGAGCGGGTACATGACAGGCTGCAGGCCTGGACTTCAGGACATGCTCAACCTCTTTAGTTCATAGGAGTGCAATGAAAGATCCTGTGGTTCAAAGACATTTTTTTTTTCTGGCTTCAGAAACCTAAATAAAACTCAACAACAGTATTTATCCTGAACCTTATGTGCTTGTATAATGAACCATTTTGAGTAAATTAGGAGTTTCACTTAGGACTGATGCTACTCTAGGCTCATTCTGCCTTTTACATAAATAGTCAGTTCTTGTTATTTGCAGTAATTATGTCCTATAAAGTCACTGTGAGCATTGAAATAGCCAACACTGAAACATATTTCTGGGGAAATACAGGTTTGGGTTCCTACGACATTGGTCACACTTTCATCACCCAGTCAATATATAACTTTGTTTTATGTGTGTTTCTGTTTAAGACAACTTATTTAATATATATTTCTGACTCATTAACATTAAACTCATGGCCAGCAGAACTGTAACTCACACCTGACCTAAGCTTACCTAAAATGTATTTTCTCTGTAAGGCACATCATATCAACCTTCTTGTGTGTGGGAACACCAGACAGCACGTCAGCATCATGTGTGGGGGCCATTTTAAACCAACAGATAATCACGAAAAGTGCAAAACACGTGACACTAAATAGACTGTAAAAAGGATACTTGCTTATAGTAAACAGGTGACCTAGGAAGGCAGAATGTTGACTTGTTTGACCTCAACTGGGAATGTGTATGTTGGGGACTCCCAATTTTTCACCATTCCACCCATGTCCAAAAATGACCACAAAAGTCCTGCATTGATTTTAGGGTTACAGACAAATTTTAGTAGGTGAATTTGCAATAGAGGATTTGTGAATAGTGAGGATCAGTTGTATCTACAAGCTTGTGCATGTCACCACATACTGTCATCTCAAACATGAACTTTTAGCCTTCAATTCTGGTTCTACTTGGAGTACTTTCAACTCTGCATTGGCGGTGTAGTTATGGTGATAGCCCTTCAACAGGCTCCCATGAAAGCCATTTGTTTCAGTGTCCCAACTTCCTAAGAACTCTGCTGCTGAAAGACTCCCAAAGGCACATCAAGGCCCCTGTTCCCTTAATCACAGAACCTTATCAAGAATGGGGTCTCGGGCGCCTGGGTGGCTCAGTGGGTTAAAGCCGCTGCCTTCGGCTCAGGTCATGATCTCAGGGTCCTGGGATCGAGGCCCGCATCGGGCTCTCTGCTCAGCAGGGAGCCTGCTT
>LNAC01000244.1:2320234-2358259 GCA_002007465.1 Ailurus styani
AAAAAAAAAAAAAAAAAAAAAAAAAAAAAAGAATGGGGTCTCAACCCATGCATGTACCCTTTTCTCCCTTTAATTAGGCTAGCTTCATACGACTGAAGAGATGGGTCTTTCTCAAGGCTTGTTCCAAGGATCCTGCCTCATGTCTGTTTTGCCCTCAGAGTTCTGTCTTCAGCCTCTTTTAACCTCAGCCTCACTTAGAAGCACTTATTATTCCCATGGTTAATCACAGCCAGGTCCCAACTTCCAGATCCTTAGCTCCTGTTACACCTTTCTTCTGAGCAGTTCTGTTACTCTAGTTTCCTCCTTGACATTTCCATCAGAATGACACACCAGAATCTCTGCATGTCCAAGTGTTTGCATTGCCTCCTGCCCCATCCCAATGGCTCCTCCTTCTTCCTCTTGGGTCCTTAGCTACTTGGGCTGTTGTCCAACCAGGCATTCAAACTTGAAGTTGGAGTTATCCTTAATTCCATCCTCTCCTTTGTCCCCTTGTCGGATAGCCTACAAAGTCCCATAGAGTCTACTTCTGTACTGTCTCCCCCATTTGACCATGTCTCTCTAATGTCACTGCCGTAGCTTTATTCCAGTCCTCACAGAGTTTGGCTCAATGTCATGGCTTGCATGTCTCTAGTTCACTCTCCACACTGCTCCTAGGGGATCTCTTGAAAACACACATTTATGACCATATCACTTCCCTTCTTTGAATTTTTCAGAAACTTTCCATTGACTACTGGGTATAATTTAAATTTAATAAAGTCCTTTTATAATTGGACCACTGTTTTCATTCCTGTTTCATCTACGTCACCCCCCTTTTAACTGTGTGATATTGTGACATAGTAAGAAATAAATTTGGTCTTTGTCCCGGGTCCCTAACACAGGAGCTTCTAAAACCCTTGAAATTCCCACAGTAATAGAGGTGAAGGGAGCATCTTTTGTTGTTCACCATAAGCCCCTTTCAGCCATACCTAGTTTATGTTAATGGAGTGACTCTTACTGGGTCCCTAGCTAGCTTCAGAATGGGGGCTGGTTGCCAGGGGAAATCCATGTGGTTAGAAGTTTGGAAATTTCACTCCAACCCTTTAACCTCTGGGGAGTTCATCACCAATGCCCAGTGGTTTAATCAGTCATGTCTACATAATGGAAACTCCATAAACCCCCTAAATGACAGAGAGCTTCTAGATTGGTGAACACTCCATGTGCCAGGAGGGAAGGGTAGCATACCGCAATTTTATGGGGATGGAAGCTCCTGCACTCTGTACCCTTCCTGATCTCACCCTTTGTATCTTGTCAAATGGCTATTCATTCATATCCTTCATAATGTCCTTTATAATAAACTGGTAATAGTAAAGAAACTTCATGGGTTCTGTGAGCCATTCTAGAAAATGATCAAACCTGAGGATGGGTTTGCGGGAACTCTGATTTATAGCCAGTTCATTTGAAGTACTGGAGGCTCAGGACTTTCTATATTGGCATCTGAAGTGGGGGTAGTCTTGTGGGACAGAGCTCTTAATCTCTGGGGTCTGTGCTAACTCTACCCGGGTAGTTAGTGTCAGAATTGAATGGTGGTGTTCAGAGAGTCAGAGAATTGGCTCATGTGAGGAAAATCCCCCCCCACATTTGATATCTGTAGTGTTGTGAGTAGAAAAAGATTGTAACCAACTACATTCTATGAAGTTTTTAAAATACCCCATGCTCTTCCTGCCTGCTTGCCTTTATGTGTACTCTGCTCTTTGCCTGGAATATTCTTCAAGCATTTGTTCACCTCGTGAACTACTACTCGTTCATTAACACGTGGTTCAAGGTTTGTCTTTCCTGTGAAGCTTTCCTTGACATCCACAAAATAGTTAGTTGTCCCTTTGACTGACTAGAGACCCTTGAACTAACCTTAATGATCTCACTCTGTATTGGAATTTTAAAATAATGGGTCTTGTTTTGGACATGTTGTATTTTAGATGCCTGAGGTGGATCCATTGAGAAATACTCAGTAGGTAGTTATGCAAAGTCAGGACACCTAACTCCTATGACATGAAGCAAATCCATCAAATCTAGGATTATGTGACTCCCTAAGAGCTATTATTTCATTTTTGTAGGAGACATTTCTTTTCTTCCTGCGTATTGGTTATTTTGTGGCTACACTCATATCTGGGCTACAGCAAATTAATTTAACAAATAAATGTCATGAGTTAAATTTTCAAGTACTCTTTCCCGAGTCCAGAGTTACAATATCTTCTGAGAGAATATTGCTGATTTCATGCCTGCTTTTGCCTATTACACATTTATATTATCCTGCTTTTTCTCCATGACGTTTCCATGCACAGCTTTGGGAAAGCTGTTCTTGGTCTCATTAACCCCATTAAGGAGGACTACCATGTTTTGTGATCACTAAGAGACCATTGCTGAAGTCTGGCCTCACAGGTCCTGGCCAAAGGGCAGAATGGGCAGTTCTGAGCTGGTTATTCAAGTCAATAGCACTGCACTTTTAGCAGTTTTCTTTTCTTGGAAGAATGAAACAGTGCAGACTGATTTATCTGGTTTCATTTCCATTTCAGGGAGCAAACTATCTTTCCTACTGCTTTTTTTTTTTAATTTCTAATTTTTTTTCTTTAGTTTTCACCCCTTCAAATTGTGTTACACAGCTTGCTGCTTCCCTGGGAAGCCAACTTTGGAAATGAAGATGCCCGTTGGTAGAGGAAATGGTCTCACTCTTCAGACAACTGTATCCATTTGTGGTCACAGCATGGAATACTTCCTGAAAATCCTTCAAACTTCTCATTTCACTTTTTTAATTCCAATTTATACTTTTATTATGAAGATACTCTTTTAGTAAAACTCATCTAAATATTGACCGTGTTCTATAGAAAAAAATATCAGTTATATCCACGAGAAATTAAATAATTCTTCTTGAGTCTCTCTTTTCATCCTGTAAATTAGAACCTGTCTTTCTAAAATTCTGTTTAATCCACCGAATGGCTCCCTTGTCTTCAACTCCCTCTCACTCTCTGATGTCTTTTCCTCCATATTTTAGGCAATATTAAAAAAAACCCTATAATCAATCATTCTCTGATTCCCTTAGTTACTTCTACTCACTCAGCAAACTTTCAAAGTGAAGTGAAATTAAATAAAATTTACAGGCACTGCCAAATTCCAAACCTACTGACCTGGCCAAATGGACTTATGAAAATGTTCTCCAGTATAAACTTTAATTTTTTCCTATTGGTTAAAAATTCTTTCCAAAGGATGTCAGACAAATAATACAAAAGGAAACATCTTTAGGTTTAACTAATATTTTAGACAAATCGAGATTCTTAGGATGGAGACCGCTATTTATTTAAATAAAGAAACAGAAAAGTAAGTACCAGATGAATTCTATAGAATATAAGATACATTTGTAATGAACAAAAAATCTATTCCATTAGAACCAGCCTTTTGTAGCTTTTCTAGCCCAAAGAGAGCAAGTCGGTCATCCTTGTGAATTTACAGGTTAAGTTGAAGTGGAAGCATTTTACCTGCTTTATTGTACTGATTGATCATAAGTGCGACTCTCAGGCTGGACAGTCAACAGGACAATTCTTTCTTTCTTTCTTTCTTTCTTTCTTTCTTTCTTTCTTTCTTTTTTTGACTGTGAGAATTTTTATTTTTTAAAATTTATTTTAATTTATTCCAATCTTTTATTTTTTTACTTTATTTTTTCAGTGATCCAAGATTCATTGTTTGTGCACCACACCCAGTGCTCCATGCAATATGTGCCCTCCTTAATACCCACCACCTGGCTCGCCCATCCCCCCTCACTCCTCCTCTCCATAACCCTCAGTTTGTTTCTCAGAGTCCACAGTCTCTCATGGTTCATCTCCCTCTCTGATTCACCCCAATTCACTCTTCCTTTCCTTTTCCTAATGTCCTCCATGTTATTCCTTATGCTCCACAAGTAAGTGAAACCATGTCATAATTGACTTTCTCTGCTTGACTTATTTCACTCAGCATAATTTCCTCCAGTCCTGTCCATGTTGATACAAAAGTTGGGTATTCATCCTTTCTGATGGCTGAGGAATATTCCATTGTATATATGGACCACATCTTCTTTATCCATTCGTCTGTTGAAGGGCATCTGGGTTCTTTCCACAGTTTGGCGATTGTGGACATTGCTGTTATGAACATTGGGGTACATATGGCCCTTCTTTTCACTACATCTGTATCTTTGGGGCAAATACCCAGTATAGCAATTGCAGGGTCATAGGGTAGCTCTATTTTTAATTTTTTTGAGGAATCTCCACACTGTTTTCCAAAGTGGCTGCACCAGCTTGCATTCCCACTAATGGTAAAAGACGGTTCCCCTTTCTCCACATCCTCTCCAACACTTGTTTCCTGTCCTGTTGATTTTGGCCTTTCTAAATGGTGTAAGGTGGTATCTCAATGTGGTTTTGATGTGAGTTTCCCTGATGGCTAGTGATGATGAACATTTTTTCATGTGTCTGTTAGCCATTTGTATGTCTTCTTTGGAGAAGTGTCTGTTCATGTTTTCTGCCCATTTTTTGACATGATAGTATCTGTTTTTTGGGTGTTGAGCTTGAGAAGTTCTTTATAGGTCTTGGATATCAGCCCTTTGTCTGTAGTGTCATTTGCGAATATCTTCTCCCATTCCGTGGGCTGCCTCTTTGTTTTTCAACAGGACAATTCTAACCAATCAACGAGGATGGTTGGGAATTACTAGAGTTTTTTCCATGCCAGTGTTCAAAGCTCTGTTTACTTTTAGGCTCTGTTACAGTTTCATCAGATATATGTTGTGTTCTTTCTGCTAAGAATAATAAACTCATTGCTCTGTGTATTTTTAAAGCAAAATAAATACTAATTTATCATCCCCAAGATTGATATTGGCATTATCACTATATGAATTGGAATAAAGAGCTGTAGATTTGGGGTTGCCAGTATCTTCTATCTCTCAGTATACTCGATTAATTGGAAAGGACAGGGCAAGTCATATTGGGAGAAGGAAAGAACAAAAGTCTTAAAATCTGATAAGGAGGATAAGAGAGATACATGAAAATATAGCTAGCTAACATAGCATCTAATATGAGCCAGATTAGTCTTGTTCTGTTCTCAGTTTATTTACATTGGAATGGTACAGTTTCATCAAATGAGATTGGTTTTGAAATAATTGATTTAAAACAAATAAGACATTTTAGTGGAATTTCAAATTGATTTAAAAAATATTTGGCTTAAACTCTTGGAAAGTAGGTCATATTCTTCTTTAAATGTTATTCTTAAAAGTACAGTATATCATGTCTTTTTAGTGAATATCGGAAGAAACCTTGAATGGGATAATGGCAAGTCCCACTTTAGGTTTAGTTACCACATGTGAAAAATGCGGTAAGCAACTAGGTAATTTATGAAGTTCCTTTCAGCTAGCTGTATCAGTCTAATATGGTGCTGTGCCTGAGAGAGGAAAGCAAAACTAGGAGGCTCTTCAAAGTAATATAGGATTTAAAAGACTGTTTTGCCTCTTGAGTGAATAAAAACCACAACATGTTATGGGGCATATTAAATAGAGAGATCACTGTTAACAGAATAACTGACATAGGATTCTATGTGTGCCAGTATTCCATCATGTGAATTAAATATGACTAAAAGACAGGCTGAATTTGGTTGTCCCCCTAGCCCCAAAGAGAGGAGACTAGAGTTTCACACTGCTACCTTTTCTAAGCCAGTCTTGATCCTATAGTTAATTGCCATGTTGATATCTTGAGGGTTCAACTATATCGCAGAGGACAGAAACCCTGCTTCTGTCAACCAATAAGATTAAAGTGTAATGTCAAGAGAAAGGGTCATTATTTGTTTGGGCTCCAGGGTAAATCACTAAAGTCACGGTGCTCCAGTAAGAGATAACGCTAGACCAGAAATCCTGAAATAATGGGAGCAATTGCCTAGAGGGCTTTTTTCACCACACCACCCCCCCCCCCTTCCTCTGGTCTCAGCTTTGTTAATCAGAAAAAGAGAATCAAGCTTGGACCAAGGACTATGGTTCATATTAAGAGGAAGAATACTAGTTTTTCCATCTCTAATTTCTATGATTGTGCAAATCTAAATTAAAAACATTGGGAACATTCAATATGTTTGCCATGTATTTTTAAGCCACAGTAACAACTCAATGTAGTACATTAGGTACAGAGGAAAGAAAAAGAATAGCTTAACACCAGCTTTATGAAATTAACTGGCTCCAAATAGAGAGCTAGCCACCTGGTCAGGTTTCAAGTTTTTGTCTTAAATATTAATATTCTAAGAAAGAAAACCAATTCTGAAAGAGTCCAAGGAAATCAATGATTCTTCCAGCATATGCTTGTTTTACATAAACAACTTGCCCCTCACAACATGAAAATAATTTTACATATGTCTACTTAATGAAATGTGTTTTGGAAACAGTCTTATTTCTTTCTCAATACCTCATGATGTCCAGTCTATTCTCAAGATCTCTCTATCTCAATCTCTCTCTCTCTAGTAATAAGCTATTTACTGTTTTTACTATCTGGACCTGTATAGCCCCAAAATTTGATTATGCACTTAGCAATTCCAAGGTACCTATTTGTGTGTGTGTGTATGTGAAGGGATGAACAGATAGAAAATGTGATGATTAGTGTCATCAGATGTTTAAAAATAACAAGTACCCAGAACTTGAACAGCAAAGTGAGTAGTGCTTCCATTGAAGTAGTCACCTTTGGAGATTAAATGTTTGGAATATGATGTCCCTGCTCTAAATAATTTTGGAACCTTTCTTTTGGAAAGTACTATGGAACCAATGAACGGGAAATGCCAAAAAATTACTGTCATGATTATCCAGTCTTCCTTTTGTACTAAAATACATATTACCCAGCTTGGTCATCCATCTTGTTTGGCAGGCTGGACTCCTTTATTAGTCAGGGTTAGGCAAGAAGCTTACTGCTGGCTCACATAGTGTGTGTGTGTGTGTGTGTGTGTGTGAGAGAGAGAGAGAGAGAGAGAGAGAGAGAGAGAGATATTGAGGAGTTTTTAATAAAGGATCTATTCACAGAAGATGTGAATAAGAAATGGGAAACCAACAAGGAATGGGGTAGTCCTTGTGCTTCTTGGATCTGAAAGGGATTAAAGGAGGGGTTTGCTATTAGAATGCAGAAGGAGATGTGGGTGAGAGCTCTCCCACTGGACCTGGGACGTTAAGGAGGAAGACAGCCACATTTCTGAGCTCATTCTCCTCTTTGCTTTCAAATATCTGATGGTGCTCCCCTTTGGCCAAACTTAAGAGAAAGCCAGAGAGCTAGGGAACCTTTAGAGAGCCCATACAGATCAGTCTCCCAGGACACAGAGCAGAGTGGAGAGGCATGGAGAATAGTTCTGGAGGAGCTAATGGAGGATATCCAGCACAGCCATTAATGACTTTCATCTGTTAACAGTAATCCAAATCACTCCACTGAGGACTGTCAGGAGGATGGGGTAGCTTCTGAAGGCAATTCTAAGAGAAGCATCCCTTACGTAAACTGCGTATGTAAACTCACTAGAAAAAGCATGCAGCCAACAGAGGAAATGAATAGTCTTTTAGTTCATTCATTACAATTCAGCCTTATTTTTTCACGGCCATGTCTTGTCTTTTGACAGAAACGCATTTGAATGGCTTTTGATACATTCAGTCTACGACCTTTTTATAATCCTTATGGTAGAATATATGTATTCTTTATTGAGGCTTATAACAGAGAATGGAAAAATACAAAATGACAAATCAGAAGATATATATCTTTTCTTAATGGAGTTACCTGCATACATTGGTTATGTACGTGAGTGAAATAAGGTCCTGAAAATCTAATAGGGATTGGGATTTGGGAATGGGAGATTAAAAACAAAAAATAAGTATGTTTATAATAATCCAGATCTGCCTTCTATTGGCAGTTTTTACTTCATTGAACCTATTTTAATGCCTTGGCAGGCTCAGTGATGTTTTATTTTTGCTGGAAATTAGGAACATGGGCGGTAATCATGAGTGCCAAGAACAGAAAAGACAAATTATACCGAGTATGCTCTGGAAAGCATCGGAAGTGTTGGTCCCCAAGCTTTGACTTGCTGGATTTGTGTGTGGATTACCTAACCAGACTTCTAATTCTCTGGTATAGCCAGGTCATCTTTCATTCAAAATAGGAAATTGAACATTTTTTTCTATGAACATTATGTCAATTTTTGATCTTGGTAATTCACCAGTTATTATTCATGGTCACTATCATTGTCTATTGAATAACAGTGGCTCAAACATTTTAAATGAGATACCAGGAGAAAGTATTTATTGTACATTCTTTCAGGTGAATTGGAGCAGAATAAAATGTGTTACTAAAACTGGTCTTTGTCTCTGAGAAAACTCCAGGTTCAGATGGTTTCAGTGGGGAATTGTAGCTAATATTTAAAGAAGAAATGCCAGAGTTACACAAGCTCTTTCAGAAAATGGAGAGGATAGGAAAACTTCCCAACCTGTTTTATGCTGCCAACACCACCCCAATGCTAAAATGTGTCAAAAATATTACCAAAAAAAGCAAAACAAAGAAAATTGCAGACCAATATCCCTCATGAACATAAATACTAAATCCTTAATAAAATTTCAGTATATTAAATCCAATCAATCACATATAAGAAGGTACTGCATAAAAACAAAGTGGCAGTTATCCCAGAAAGGCAAGGTTACTTTAAGTGGTCAAAATCAATGAATGTAGTTCACCTTTTTATCAAAATAAAAAAGAAAAATGGTCATTTCAATAGATACAAAATTGGTCTTTTGCTTTTCTTTATATACATTTGAATTTATGTTTCTTTCTTTTAAAAAAAGGAAAGGAGAACAGAAAATAAAGAAAGGCAAGCTCCATAACTTAAAAAACTCTGTTTAAGGTTATTTACCCATAAAGAACAGACTTGATTTTTTTAAAAATAAAATTTATAAAAGTCCTAATAACTCACATATCAGGGATAAATTGGACCTCAACTTGGGTCAGGAATAAATTTCACATCTATATTGCTCATACCCACAGAGTTATGCTTTCTTTCCATGTGTCATAGATCCTCAGCCTGCAGAAGGTGGACCTCCACAGCATCTGTCCAAATCAAGATTCTGAAATCTGAGAGGTTTTGGATGTGGTCGGTGTCAACCTAAAAGGGGATGGGAGAGGCATCCAAATTAGGGGTGCAGTTCAATGGAAAGCAACTTCATCCATGCATACATGCACTTGATGGCTAAGTATCTACTTCATGCAAGGTACAAAATAGATGAAACCCATTTCCCTCATGGAACATATATTCTATTGGGATTATATACAGTAATAATATGCTTACCTTTCTTTTATATATCAGACATCTAAGGACTAAGTTTTAGGCCTGCCATAGGATTGATGGTTTATGAGTGGGTCAAAATATAATTTCTAATCTTGTTCATTTTATTTTTGGTTAAAGAAAATCTACTTTCTTTATCTCCCTTACTTTTTCTCATCTCAATAAAGAGCTCTGCATGTTTCAGGAGTTGGCCCTACTTTTCTTCTTGGCCCACATGATCACTAAGGAACCTTGATAGAACATCTGTTTCTCTGTCACAGAACAACTGATTCCAGATGGTAAAGCTTGATCATTTAAGAACTATTGTTGTAGACATTTTTGTGAATGGTTTTGATGAGTTTCTTTGTCTTCTTCTTCTTTTGGTTTCTTCTTGTTGTTCTCCACTGCCTTCTCAGTTTTGAGCAGACGAAATTTTAGGCCTTGTTGTCCTTGGATCTTTACGTAGTCAATGCATCTTTTGATCAATCTTACTTAGTGTTGTAGAAGAGCATGGAATTTCTTTGTTATTTTTCTCAGTAAAGTTTCAAAGAAAGATTTGAGAGTCTATCAATGTAGTATAACTATTCAAGCAAGTACAATAATAGAAATTTGGCTGAATTCTCCAGTAATTTCTGTAGATATGTCATTACTTTAGACCTCTAGTATTAGGAGTGACTTAGCATGACATATGACATAGTACATATATGACATGATACAACGTATTTCCCAGTATAATAATACAGAAATGCTTATTTTACATGTATAAAACTATTTTTTTATATGGAGGTGAAATTTGTATTAAATCCTGAAAGAGGTGAGTAGGGACAGTTTCTTCCAATGATGCTGCTATTGTTTTCTTGTTCTATTTTAGTTATTAATTCCAGGATTCCTCTGTGATTTTCTGAAGTTTTTTAGTTTGAAATCTGAAGCACTGTTATTTCTCAAGTTTTTTGAATTTCAACCAAATATGCGTGGTTCTTGACATCTAATTATTCCTATATATGAGTTCATAATGATGATTAGGCTTTGTCTTGTCTCAATGTTTTTCTCCTAAGTGGAAATTTATCTTTATAACCTAATACCATAATAGTTACTTAATTTACTGTTCTCTATCAACATTACCTGTTACACTAAATACTGACTTTATATTAATCACTATCACCTAGATTTCATATTTGGCTCTGTACTGGGTCAGATTCTCTTCTGTATTCCAGAAAATGATTAGATTCATAATGACAGGGACAGAAACTTTTGTTGGATGGATACTCTCTTAGCTAGACAGTACAATTTAATTCTCAGTTATGTATTTGTATTTTATCTGTGAGAAATGAAAATCAACCACCATCTGGAAATATTCAGTTTTTATTCCAGAAGTAGTTAATATCGTGGTACCTAAGATTTTTCTGGAAGCCCATTCTCCCTGCATGTCTGGTTAAACAATAGCTGAACTACAAATTACCCAGATTTTAATAACAGTCAATAAAATAAATTAATTGAGGACTGAGGTAGTCCAAAGAAATTATACAAACTTAAGTGCTCTGTCATATATTTTTAGGTAAAAAGTGTTTACGATTCATAGACGAACCAAGCTAATGTAATTAAAGATTATTGACTAAAAGCTGGCAGGCAGCCAGGAAAGCAACATTTGCAGAGATTACAGTAGTCCCATCTTATTTGTAGTTTTACTCTTCGTGGTTTCAGTTACTTGCTGTCGACTGAGGATGGAAGCAGATGATCCTCCTTCTGATGTATTGTTGGAAGGTCATTAGTGGCCTAACCCTAAGTTACAATGCCTATGTCATTCACCTCACTTCATCTCAACATACAGGTTTTTTATCATCTCACGTCATCACAGGAAGAAGGGTGAGTATGATACAAAATGTTTTGAAAGACAGAGAAAGAAACCATACAGACATACCTTTTATTATAGTATATTGTTATAACTATTAGTTATTTTTGTTAATCTCTTACTGTGCCTAATTTGTAAATTAAACTTTATCATAAGTATGTATTTATAGGAAAAAAATAGTCTATACAGGGTTAGATACTATCCATGGTTTCATCCACTGGGGATCTTAGAATGTATTTCCTACTATACTGTATCATTATTTCTTCCAATAACATTTTTAGGTAAAATGTTACCTAAAAATTCTATGTTTAGTTGTCATATTGAATGTCATAGTTGACATATGTCATAGTTGAATAAACTGATGATAATTTGTCCAAGATCAGGCAACTAGTTAGGAACAAGACTAAGATTGTAATTTGGGTTTATGGGATGACTTATACAAGCATAGCAGTCCTGGCTCTACTTGGGGACTTTCTACTTTGAAGATACAGAAACAAGGGAAAGAGGAAACTATTGGTCATCATGACGTTTAAAAACAAAAAAATTTTATAGAGTTTATCAGTACTGGGAAAAATGACAACAAATGAGTAATTTTACTAGACAGGAAGAGCAGAGAATCAAAACTCTTCCCAAGACCCCTCAACTCACCTTTGGAAGAGGATGAAAGCTGGTATGTGGCAAATGAAACTACCAGCATGAAGTTTGCCAAAAAGTCAAAATAGTTTGCATTGTCTTTTTGCTATTGTCAGTGCAATTTCTCTAGTGCAAGGAAAAAGACTATTGAACCACATAATTCGTGATGTCACTTGTATGAACTAACAGCATTTCCTGAAGTGGGTATTCTAGCCTCTGAAAGCAAACTACTTATTCAGGCCAGACAAACGAGCTCTTCTCAAGTACCGTGCAATTCACTTTCCTTGAAGCTGGACTCTGTCCTCTCCTCTGTCCTTTGATGGGCAAAATCATGTTCAAAATCTAAACACAGTGGTGCTACCTGCGGTTTCATTTCTTCTCTTTGTATTTTTGAATATTGTAAGCATTGATTTTAAATACTTTTCACATGGATCTATTTTCTCTAATTCTTGAGGTGTCAATTATCCCATTGTTTGGTGTTCGTTCCTTTCATGATTTGTTGTGTTTATTGTTAGCTTATATGCAGCAGAGGTTGCTTCTGGGGCCCCTTTGTACCCTGTGCTTCCGGGGCCCTATGTTCTGGGGCCCTTTGTATCCTAATAGAGTGTTTTAGAGTTGGTATCAGTCAGGACTTAAAAGATTTCAATGTTTCAGATTATTATTTATGTTGTTGTGTTACTCTTGGGTCTCTGTGCCACTTGGGAGTGGAATTTAGACTGTATTTGAGGATGAGTTGGGATTAAGGCTTTGATGACTCACAAATAACTCTTCTTTTATCTGCTGCCTCAGGAAGATAGGATTCTTGAAGCTAACTGAGGTTAGTGCTTTGAGGTATTTTATTCCCTCATTCCTTTATCTCACATATGGGGCAGTCTTTTATGCTCCCAGCTTTATTCATAGAGCACAGTTCAATCCCCCCATTTTTCTTAGGCCTGAGTTCCTATATTGTGCCTCCCTGAATACTATAAGCCCTGACCTGTATCTAAGACTAAACATTTGTGGGTCATTTGTCTTTAGCTCTTCACTCTGGTTTTGAGTTCTCTCTTTTCTCCCTGGCATATGGAACTTTCTCTTTCCTGTTTTCACTCTCAGCTTAATTTTCTCTTATACATAATACAGTTTTTTAATTCAGCATTTCTATGTGTTTGTAAATGGAATGGAAGTATCCTGGGTGTCACCTCAGTCTACCATACTGATTGGAAGTTTCCCAAAACTGAGTATGTAATGTCTTTATTCTATTTTAAATGTTCTAGCTACCAATTGTCTTTCCTAAACATTTTGTTATGCTAAGCTCTCCGTTGCACTTAAGAGATAGTTATTTTTATATATGGTGATTGCAAAGTGTGTGTATAATATGCTGGCTCATTAAAGAACTTATTTAATCACTGTTGTAGTTAAATAGATATTAACTATAGCCTAGAAAACGATGGGAAATGTATTTAAGTTCAGAATTTACAAGAGGGCTCTTCGAAGGGTTTAAAGCACAATTCACAGAATGCCTTAGGGTTGAAAGTTACATGGACTCTTTTGAACAATGAAACTTTGCAAAGGATATGTTTTAGTGAGTTTTTTTTCTTCTTTTTTTTTACACTGAGAGTGAGAGAAGACTGGAGTTATACTTGCTGTATATAAAACCCCCCATAGGGCGCCTGCGTGGCTCAGTGGGTTAAAGCCTCTGCTTTCGGCTCAGATCATGATCTCAGGGTCCTGGGATCGAGCCCCGCATCGGACTCCCTGCTCAGCAGGGAACCTGCTTCCTCCTCTCTCTCTGCCTGCCTCTCTGCCTACTTGTGATCTCTCTCTCTCTCTGTAAAATAAATAAATAAAATCTTTAAAAAAATAATAAAACCCCCCATAACCCCTTAACAGGTGTTCAAGAATACAGAAAACTACTGTTATGCTCTCCTGTGAGACCTCTTATGTGTCACACTGGTTCAGGTAGAAGGGTAGGGTAGAAGATTACACAGTTAAATTCATCCTTTTTTCCAGCTTCAGAGTCAGAAAAGAAGTAGATTCCCATTTTGGGTATGGAAGCAAATGGCTTTGACAATACTTTTTATTACATTTTTCTTTGTCCCTTTCTTTCCCCATGGGTCTTGGGAGGAAGATTTTAAGGTTTCTTGTACATGATTCAGGTCATCTACTTTCAGGTTAAATTTAGTTTTTTGTAACTTATGCCCAGTGAAAAGCTTTCTTTGGTATACTTTCTAGAAATACAATGCTGACAAGTAAGGAGGAGCAGAAAGCTGCACTTCTTTGGAATGGACTATTTCAGAACAAAACAGAAACCATGTGCCTATTTCAAGGATATTTGAAAAGAAATCATGGAACACATCACATTTTTACTCATTTTGGGTTTAATGTTAGTGGGAAGGAAAAGGAAGGTTAAAATAACTGTCTAAACCTGATAAGATTCTTGACCTGTTAAGAATTTCTCTCGAGATGCAGGAAATGAGATTATCATCTTTTCAGAAGGGTCAACACCAGGGGAAGGGTTAGAAGAGTGTGCAGCAATCAAAATAAAAACAAAACACACCCCCTCTTCTGCCCTAACACCTCATAAAATTAAAATCCCAACCCAAACAATGAAAACCCAAGAGCTTTAAACAAAACCAAGTACACTGAAAAATCCCAATAAAAATATGTAGTATTATATAAAAAAATTATCAGGATGTTTTGAAAGCTGTGGGACATCTGGCAAGGGGTGGGAGTAGGGTGTAAAAAGGTAGAAAAAGTAAGGTTCTGTGGTAATAATAGGAAGTTTTCAAAGCCTCTGGAAAAAATCTTCAGGGCAGGGCCTCTGAGTTCTACTGTGTATAGTAAGACATTTTTGCCAATTTTGGTTCTTTACTTTTGGGGCTCATCCGTGAATCTATTATACGCTAAGACCTAATTTTATTTTATTTTGCTTTATTTATTTTTCTATTTAAATTCAATTAGCCAACATATAATACATTATTAGTTTTTGATATAATGTTCAATGATTCATTAGTTGTATATAACACCCAGTGCTCATCATATCACACGTCCTTCTAAATGTGCATCACACAGTTACCCCATCCCCTACCCACCCTCCTTTCCACAACCCGCAGTTTGTTTCCTGGAGTCAAGAGTCTCATGGTTTTTCTTCCTCTCTGATTTCTTCCCATTCAATTCTTTCCTCCCTGTTGCTATGATCCTCTATGCTATTCCTTATATTCCACATATGAGTGAAACCATATGATAATTGTTTTTCTCTGATTGACTTATTTCACTTAGCATAATGCCCTCCAGTTCCATCGATGTTAATGTAAATGGTAGGTATTCATCCTTTCTGATGGCTGAGTAATATTCCATTATATATTTGAACCACATTATATATATGAACCATTATATATATGAACCTTCTTTATCCATTCATCTGTTGAAGGACATCTTGGCTCCTTCCACAGTTTGGTTGTTGTGGACATTGCTGCTATGAACATTGGAGTGCATGTATCCCTTCTTTTCACTACATCTGTATCTTTGGGGTAAAAACCCAGTAGTGCAATTGCTGGGTCATAGGGTAGCTCTATTTTTAGCTTCTTGAGGAACCTCCATACTATTTTCCAGAGTCACTGTACCAGCTTGCATTCCTACCAGCAATGTAAGAGGGTTCCCCTTTCTCCACATCCTCGCCAACATTTATTGTTCCCTGTCTTGTTAATTTTAGCCATTCTGACTGGTGTGAAGTGGTATCTCATTTTGGTTTTGACTTGTATTTCCCTGATGGCAAGTGATGTGGACCATTTTTTCATGTGTCTGTTGGCCATTTGTGTGTTTTCTTTGGAGAAGTGTCTGTTCATGTCTTCTGCCCATTTATTGACTGGATTATTTGTTTTTTGGGTGTTGAGTTTGAGAAGTTCTTTATAGATCTTGGATACCAGCAATGGACAGATCATCTAAGCAGAAGGTCAACAAAGAAACAGGGGCTTTGAATGACACACTGGACCAGATGGGCTTCAGATATATATATATATATATATATATATAGAATGTTCCATCCTAAAACAACAGAATACTCATTCTTCTCAAATGCATATGGAACTTTCTCCAGAATAGATCACATAGTGGGTCACAAATCAGGTCTCAACTGATACCAAAAGATTGAGATTATTCTCTGCCTATTTTCAGACTACAGTGCTTTGAAACTGGCACTCAATCACAAGAGGAATTCCAGAAGGAACTCAAACATTTGGAGGTTAAAAAGCATCCTGCTAAAGAATGGATGGATCAACCAGGAAATTAAAAAAGAGCTTAAAAAATTCATGGAAACTAATGAGAATGAAAACATATTGATTCAAAAACTCTGGGATACTGCAAAGGTGGTCCTAGGAGGGAAGTACATAGCAATACAAGCCTCTCTCAAAAAAATTAGAAAAATTCCAAGATATGCAAGCTAAACTTACACCTAAAGGACCTGGAGAAAGAATAGCAAATAAAGGCTAAACCAAGCAGGAGAAGAGAAATAATAAAGATTAGAGCAGAAATCAATGAAATAGAAACCAAAAGAACAGTAGAACAGATCAACAAACTAGAAGCTGGTTATTTGGAAGAATTAATAAGATCTCTGGCCAGACTTATCTAAAAGAAAAGAGAAAGGACCCAAATTAATAAAATCATGAATGAAAGGGGAGAGATCATAACCAACACCAAGGAAATCTAGACAATTTTAAGAACATATTATGAGCAACTATATGCCAACAAATTAGACAGGCTGGAAGAAATGGATGCATTCTTGGAAACTTATAAGTTACCAAGACTGAAACAGAACAAGGCAGAAAATCTGAACAGACCAATAACCAGCAAGGAAATTGAAACAGTAATCAAAAACTTCCCAAGAAACAAGAGTCCAGGGCCAGATGGCTTCTCAAGGAAATTCTACCAAAGATTTAAGAAGAAATAATACCTATTCTACTGAAGCTGTTTCAAAAGATAGAAATGGAAGGAAAACTTCCAGTCTCATTCTATGAGGCCAGCATTATCTTGTCCCCAAACTGTACAAGGACCTCATCAAAAAGGAGGATTACAGACCAATATCCCTGATAAACATGGATGCCAAAATACTCACCAAGATACTAGCCAGTAGGATCTAACAGTACATAAAAAGGATTATTCACCACTACTAGGTGGGATTTATTCCTGGGATGGCAGGGTGGTTCAACATTCACAAATCAATCAACATGATAGAGCACATTAATAAAAGAAAAGACAAGAACCATGTGATCCTCTCAATTGATGCAGAAAAAGCATTTGACAAAATACAGCATCCTTTCTTGATTAAAACTCTTCAAAGTATTGAGATGGAACATATCTCAATGTCGTAAAAGCCATCTATGAAAAGCCTACAGTGAATATCATTCTCAATGGGGAAAACTGAGAGCTTTTCCCTTAAGGTCAGGAACAAAACAGGGATGCCCATTTTCATCACTATTGTTCAACATAGTACTAGAAGTCCTAGCCTCAGTAATCAGACAACAAAAAGAAATAAAAGGCATCCAAACTGGCAAAGAAAAAATCAAACTTTCTCTCTTCACAGATGACATGATACTTTATGTGGAAAACCCAAGACTCCACCCCAAAATTGCTAGAATTCATACAGCATTTCAAATTGCAGGATATAAAAATCAATGCACAGAAATCAGTTGCATTTCTATAGACTAGCAACAAGACAGAATAAAGAGAAATTAAGAAGTTGATCCCATTTACAATTGCACCAAAAACCATAAGATACATAGGAACAAACCTAATCAAGGAGGAAGAGGATCTGTAATTTAGAAACTGCAGAACACTTATGAAAGAAATTAAGGAAGACACAAAGAAATGGGGAAAACATTCCATTGCTCATGGATTGGAAGAATAAACATCGTTAAAATGTCTATGCTCCCCAGAGAAATTTACCCATTCAGTGCAATCCCTATCAAAATACCATCGACATTTTCCACAGAGCTGGAACAAATAGTCCTAAAATTTGTATGGAACCAGAAAAGACCCTGAATAGCCAGAGGAATGTTGAAAAAGAAAACCAAAGCTGGGCACATCACAATGCCTGACTTCAACTTATATTACAAAGCTGTGATCATCAAGACAGCATAGTACTAGCACAAAAACAGACACATAGATCAATGGAACAGAATGGATAACCCAGAAATGGACCCTCAGTTCTGTGGGCAACTAAATTTTGACAAAGCAAGAAAGAATATCCAATGGAAAAAAGACAGTCTCTTCAATAAATGGTGTGGGGAAAACTGGACAGCCATATGCAGACCAATGAAACTGGACCATTCTCTTACAACATACACAAAGATAAACTCAAAAGGGATGAAAGACCTAAATGTGAGAGGAAACCATCAAAATCCTAGAGGAGAACACAGGCAGTATCCTCTTTGACCTCTGCCTCAGCAACTTCTTGCAAGACATGGCTCTAAAGGCAAGGGAAACAAAAGCAAAAATGAACTATTGGGACTTCATCAGGATAAAAAGCTTCTCCATGGCAAAGTATACAGTCAACAAAATTAAAAGGCAGCCTACAGTATGAAAGAAGATGTTTGCAAGTGACATAACAGATAAAGGGCTGGTAGACCTAATTGTAAAGCATATATGAAATTCTTGTACAGGGAAATCAAAATGAAGTTTGGGCAATGCCTTGTAATGAAGAGCACAGTTTTTGCCTTTTTAAAGCTTGGGATGCATTTTCATTCTTGTCAGCAGAGATTTGTCTGCAATTCAGCTGGTCTGTTTCCAAGGAGAAAAAAATTCTGAATAATAAATTCTTTTAATTTTGTAAAATCATTTCATTGTAAAAAATAAGGTAGCAGACAATGGTTTTAGGCAAAATTATGGGCAAAGTGATATTGTGGATCTGTGTTTGAATATAGCCATATTCTGAACATTTCTGTGGTACTGGCACAACCTGCAAAAGGCTTACCACCTTGAAAAGAAGGAGTCTGGGTGGAGTCTTCTAGATTTTCTGGTTTGGGAGTCTTCCTCTTTACTGAGTCAGAATTTTCTATGTGCCAACTCATGTGCCAAGTTGAATTATCAGGTATGTATTCTTTTTCCTCTCTCCTTCAAGAATTCAATTGCATGTTATATTTTTATACATGTAATGACAACAACAAAAAACAACAAATGAACTTTCTTGGAGGGATAGAAGGTCTTTGGAAAACCTGAACTTTCTCTAGCTCACATCTTCTTTCCACAGTTCCTCAGGCCAGAGGTTTGGGATTTCCCTTTCCCTACACTAAGCTCTTTCTTCCCAGAGTAAAAAACTCATGGCCTTGTTACAATGGAAGAAGAGGTATTCTCTATGTACTCTGGTAGAAGACAGGCGCTATGTAACATAAGTCTTCTAGGTAGAGATTTTTGTTGTCTTGTCTGAAACAAACCTATGCACATATGAACATGAATATGAGGATTGAAGTGGAACATATAGTCTTACCAATTCTTACTATTCCCAGTATTTTCTATTAGGTAACTTGGATTTTAAATATAAAATATGTGCAGTATTCATTTGGGAAAGGGCTGTAGAGATAAAGTAATTTAACCTCCAACACTTAATGATGAGAAACTGAGGTCCAGATAAAATGAGTCTAGAACCAGGAAGTCCCATGGTTTCTTTTACAAATTCTTTTAGTTTCTATGTTTGATTAAGGTTTTTTGATTTGTCTTGTTTTTTTGTTTTATGAATGAATCCAAAGGCTGATTACTCTGGGACAGAAAAAATTAAGTGTCAGTAATTCATAATCTCTGGGAAGCCTATTATCCCACACATATTGGCATCTCAAGGCTAATAATGCAGAATGATTATCTACTTAATATACTTGTGCTGTTCTTTCAAAAGAATTGTACAGGGTTATTTCTTCAGCAATTACTCTGCAGAATTAAGTAAACTCAATAAGATTCCTATTTATAACCCTTGCCCTGTAACTCTCGTCCCACAGTTCAGAGCTTAAGTGTGTATTGTTTGGATTCTTTTGATAATAGACATCTGACATTAAGGGAAGGTATCTCACAACTTAACAAAATGTCTGGGTTTTGTTATGGAATGATCTGTGTGAATCTCTTGGTGATACCAGGAATGGGAAATCTTCCAGGATGATTTGCTTCTACTTGGTGACTAAACATAGAAAGCTTTTCTCCAATATGGCGAATATTGAGAAATTTGGATTTTCACAGTTTATAAAACCTCATTGTAAAAAAAAGTGATTATATTTTGCACAGTACTTTGAACAAAGGAACATTTCAAGGGATCATTTGTGATTATATTTCTATATTATAGTGGTTCTTAACCGGGAGCAAGTTTTCCCCTCAGGGGACATTTGGCAATGTCAAGAGGCATTTTTGGTTGTCATGATTTGGGGAGGGGAAAAGTGTGCTACTGGCATCTAGTGGATAGAAGCCAAGGATGCTGCTAAACAACTTAATATGCACAGTATAACTTCTTTCCCCTTTCCACAGGGTAACATTTACCAGCCCAAATGTCAACATTTCTGAGGTTGAGAAACTAGTTATCATACTTTCTTATTTCTTACTATTTAACAGTTTGTGTGATTTGTGATGGCAAGCTAACTGCTATTTATAAACCACAACATGGCTGAAACCCAACACATGCTAAGCTCATCTTTTCAACATTTTTCGACGTACAGTTTTACAGATCAGAGAATGTACTGCAAGGCAAGCGCTTTGTCTCCTCCTGACTTCAAAATATCCTCCTGTGAGAATATTTTGAATCCCTACCAGCATTTTACAAACATTGAAATTGTGCACACTATGCAACTGCAAAAAATGTGACATAAGAATTACTTAAAAAGCAAAATAAAATGGCTGATCCCTTCTCTTATCCCCCCATAAGTATATTAAATTCAGCCTGGACTATCACTTGCCTTTTAGTCATTAAATACAATTAAGCAAGAATGAGAGGGAAACAGACTCCATTCTCTTCCTTCTCTTAAGTCTATAAAACTGTAATACATTTGGGATAAAGTATTTTGCATTTTATGACCACTGTATTATAGAAGAGGAATGTCAGATATCTTTATCTGATTTATTAAGTTACACATTTCCAGGATCGGCTGATGACTGGAGGATATTTGCCCTTTCCCACATATTTGAATAGAAAAGGAACAGATATATTTGCCTCCTTGCCATATTCTGAAATGTTCCTTTGTAGTTATGTTAATACCATTTTCATAGATCTGCACTGTACTTGTTTCCATAGTAACCATGTGACCCTATAACTTTAAATAAAAATTTTTTTTATTTATTTGAGAGAGAGAGAGACAGAGACAGAGACAGTGAGAGAGAGCACAAGCCAGGAGGAGAAGGAGAAGCAGACTCCCTGCTAAGCAGGGAGCTGGACGTGGGGCTTGATCCCAGGACCCTGGGATCGTGACCTGAGCTGAAGGCAGATGCTTCACTGACTTAACTACCCAGGTGCCATGACCCTATTTAAAAAGATGATCTAGGGCGCCTGGGTGGCTCAGTGGGTTAAAGCCGCTGCCTTCGGCTCAGGTCATGATCTCAGGGTCCTGGGATCGAGGCCCACATCGGGCTCTCTGCTCAGCGGGGAGCCTGCTTCCTCCTCTCTCTCTGCCTGCCTCTCTGCCTACTTGTAATCTCTCTCTCTGTGTCAAATGAATAAATAAAATCTTTAAAAAAAATAAAAAGATGATCTATTTTTCCCCCATTGAATAAAAATTTCTTGCCTTTTTACTCTGTGGGGGTTTTAATTTTGTTTAGTTTGGTTTGGTAATTTTTGGTTTGGGAATGAAAGCAAGTGGAGGAATGAGAGGATGTCACACACATTGACTAGAATTTGTGTCCAACTCTAAGAAATATATATGAGTTCCCTTTGTGTTATATAGTTCTTCTCTATATTATAGTCATCATGGTATAATGGACTATATAGAATGTCTAAGTGTCTAGCCCATTCAGAATAATGAAAATTATCAATAATAATACCTAAGATCACTGAAGAAATCCTGCATTTCTTACAGATGACAAAGATAAAGTTTGTCTTATATAAGGCTTCCTTTTATAAAGAAGAAAGCTTGACTTGCTTGGCCAAGAGCTTTTAAGTGGCCGAGCAGGGATTTCAACTCACACAACCATGCTTTTAATCAGATTCCATGCACTTAATCAGAAGTTGATAGTTTTTCATTGAAGTATAGCAAGACATGCTCCAGTTGATGGTGCAGGATCATCTGTTTCCTTGACGTTGGAAGGTTTTCTCATTGTTCCACTAACTGCCAAATTCAGCACTTTGTTTTCTGTTCTCATTTGCATCTATAACTTTTCAGCATGTGACATAGTTGAGCGCCCCTTACTCACTTCCTTTCTTTAACCTTCTCTCTGACTTTTATAACCAATTTTTCCATCTCTTTCTCCATAAGTCTTTTCTAATTAAAGTTCTATTATCACACTTTATCCATATTAACCAGCTTTGCTGGGAAAAAAAACCCAAATTTCTGACTCTTTAAGCCCTATCCACTTTTCCAATCTCTGATCCCATATTTCCAATTCTGACTGCTAGTTAATTTCACTTGGCTTTCCTCAATCATCTTTAATTCAGCAAGTTCAAAACAATAAACTGAAACCAGCTTCTCCCTTTGGCCTTCCTATATCTGTGGATAGTTCTATGTTCTCTGAGTCCTCAGGTTCAGAACCTTGGTGTCTTTTCCAAGTCCTCATTTACTGTCTCCCACGTCCAGTAAATTATCAAGTCAAATGGAGTCCTGTTGTGCAATATTCTGCAATCAGTACTCTGTTGTCCATCCCCTACACTGACCCCTGCCTAAATCATAAGGACACCTTTCATCTCTTCCTTCTGTCCCTTGAACTTTCCATTCCTGTACATTTTAGGTTCTTTGGTTAGAATATTCTTCATGTGATCATCTTCTGATCATGTCGTCTACCTTCTTAAAACCACCAGATGTTTCTAATTATACTCTGGGTTATGTGCATGTGCATCTAGTCTCTTCTGACACCAAGAAAATTAAACTACTTGTCATTACTCAAACATGTTCCCACAGATTTCAGCCTGTGTCTTGACTCGTGCAGACACACAGACTTCTGCCATTGAAATTCTCTTTATTCTTCAAGTTCTGCCTCAAATATTGCCTCATTCACAAAGCCTTTCTTAATTCTCAATCCCACTTATGGTCCCTATAGTTTTCCGTCATCCTCATGCTATTTTGTGTCTATGTTATGCCAACTTTCCTGCATGTTTTCATAATTTTTGTTAATTTACCTTGTTCTTTTTGCTTTCTTTTAGTGAAACTAAAAGCTTCTATAGGCAGGCATTATGTTTTACTTACCTTGGTGCCTACTCCTCCCTAGCACCTGGGACAGTGCCTGCAACATAGTGGGAACTCAATGACTATTTTTTTTATTTTTTATTTTATTTTATTTTTTTCAGTGATCCAAGATTCATCGTTTATGCACCACACGCAATACTCCGTGCAATATGTGCCCTCCTTAATACCCACCACCTGGTTCACCCATCCCCCCCTCCCCTCCATAACCCTCAGTTTGTTTCTCAGAGTCCACAGTCTCTCATGGTTTGTCTCCCCTTCCGATTTACCCCAATTCACTTTTCCTTCCCTTCCCTTAGAGTCCTTTGTTTTATTCCTCATGTTCCACAAGTGAGTGAAACCATATGATAATTGACTTTCTCTGTTTGACTTATTTCACTCAGCATAATTTCCTCCAGTCCCGCCCATGTTGATACAAAAGTTGGGTATTCATCCTTTCTGATGGCTGAGGAATATTCCATTGTATATATGGACCACATCTTCTTTATCCATTCATCTGTTGAAGGGCATCTGGGCTCTTTCCACAGTTTGGTGATTGTGGACATCGCTGCTATGAACATTGGGGTACAATTACAGGGTCATAGGGTAGCTCTATTTTTAATTTTTTGAGGAATCTCTCCACACTGTTTTCCAAAGTGGTTGCACCAACTTGCATTCCCACCAACAGTGAAAGAGGGTTCCCCTTTCTCCACATCCTCTCCAACACTTGTTTCCTGTCTTGCTGATTTTGGCCATTCTAACTGGTGTAAGATGGTATCTCAATGTGGTTTTGATGTGAGTTTCCCTGATGGCTAGTGATGATGAATGTTTTTTCATGTGTCTGTTAGCCATTTGTATGTCTTCTTTAGAGAAGTGTCTGTTCATGTCTTCTGCCCATTTTTTCACTTGATTATCTGTTTTTTGGGTGTTGAGTTTGAGAAGTTCTTTATAGATATTGGATACCAGCCCTTAATCTGTAAAGTCTGTGTTTTCTGAAGAATGTCAGTCACTATAATACCTTGCTTTCAAGAATCTGCCTGAAATTTTGGTCCCAACTATGTCATGAATAGCAAGTTCTCTGCTCTTCAATATAGACTGATTTTTTGAAGAGAACAAATTGCTTCCACTACTATAGAATTTATGTCAAATAACTATTTGTTGAACCACAGTACTGCTAGTGGGATGTCTGACACAGAGAGAAGGGAATTTGTGTATGGAAAGGAGAGTTGTCTGATTTCCTGATGCTTCTGGAAGGGCTTCTTCAATGTATCATTCACCATCTGGCACATAGTTAACATCTTAGATTTCTCCATGTCTCTGTAGAGCAATGTTTTTTTTTCCTGCTGAGTGGTCAGAGAAGTCTTTAGAGTTGTCTGTTGAGATTTCACTGAGACTTCATCTAGTAAAAAATCAGGTTGATTGGAAAGTAAACACCACAGAGGTCCACTTGAGAAAAACAGAGCGGAGAAAACAGGAAATTCTGGGTTGATGGGAAGTACCTACTTATGTGAGCTATTGACTGAGTTGTATACAAATGTTCTCAGCATAGTGCTAATATTAAGCAAGGCTTTATGAAGCATTTCATTTTTCCTCTTCCCTTCATATTTTCTTATCCCCCCCAACTCCAAAAATTCTTCAAAACCTGCCTGGACCAACAATCCATTGATTCTTTTTAAAAAAGACTCATTTTTCTTAAGAGCAATTTTGGATTCATAGCAAAATCAAGAGGAGGGTAAGTACATTTCCCATATACCTTCTGCCCCCACATGAACACAGCCTTCCCCATTATCAACATTTCCCACTAGAGTGGTATCTTTGTTACAACTGATGGATCTACACTAATATATCATAATTACCCAAAGTCCATAGTATACATTGGGGCTCAATCTTATTGTTGTACATTCTGTGGGTTTGGACAAATGTATAATGACATGTATCCATCATTACAGTAATCGTACATAGTAGTTTGCCCTAAAATTTCTCTCTTCTCCACCTATTCACCTCCTTACCTCCAAACTCTGGCAACCACTAATGTTTTACTGTTTTCATAGTTTTGCCTTTTGCAGAATGATATATATAGTTGGAATCATGCAGTATGTACTTTTTTGAGATTTGCTTCTTTTACTTAATAATATACATTTAAGTTTCCTCCACATCTTTTAACTCATTTCTTTTTAGTGCTGAACAATATTCCACTGTTTGGATGTACCATAGTTATTAATTCATTCATCTTCTGAAAGGTATCTTGGTTGATTCTAAGTTTTAGCAATTATAAATAAAGCTGCTATAAATATCTGTGTGCAAGTTTTTATGCAGGCATGTTTGTTTTAAACTCCTTTTGGGAAATACCAATGAGCCTGATTACTGAGTTTTTAATTCAGTATGTTTAAATTTATAAGAAAATTTTGTTTAAATGTATATGTTTAAATATATAAGAAATTTTATAAGAAAATTTTAAACTATGTTCCAATCCCATCATCATTCCCATTATCAGTAAATGAGAGTTCCTGTTGCTCCTCATCCTCACAAACATTTGGTGTTGTCAGTGTGTTAGATTTTGGCCATTCTAGTAGATATGTAGTGATATCTTGTTGTTGTAATTTGCATTTCCCTGATGAAAAATGATGTGGAGCATCTTTTCATATGCTTGCCATCTGTATATGTTCTTTGGTAAGGTGTCTGTTAAAGTCTTTAGCCTATTTTTTAATCAGGTTGTTTGTTTTCTTATTGTTGAGTTTTAAGAGTCCTTTGTATATGTTGGGTAATAGTCCTTTACTAGATGTGTCTTTTCTAAATATTTTCTCCCACTCTGTGGCTTACCTCTCATTCTCTGTCTCTCTCTCTCTCTCTCTCTCTTTTAATATTTTGTTTATTTGACAGAGAGAGATAGAGCAAGAGAGGGAACACTGGATCTACACTAATATATCATAATATATAGATCTACACTAATCTATAGATCTATAGATTATAGTAGGGGAGTGGGAAAGGGAGAAGGAGGCTTTCCCGCAGAGCAGGGAGCCTGATGTGGGGCTCGATCCCAGAACCCTGGGATCATGACCTGAGCTGAAGGCAGACGCTTAATGACTGAGCCACCCAGGCACCCCTTACCTTCTCATTCTCTTGACATTGTCTTTTGCAGAGTAGAAGTTTTAAATTTTAATTAAGTCCAGCTTATCAATATTTTTTTCATGGATTGTGCATTTAGTGTTGTATCTTGAAAGTCATTTTCACATCCAAGGTCATCTAGGTTTTCTTCTGTTATCTTCTAGGATAGGAATTTTTATAATCTTCTTTGAATTAGTTTAGTCCTCTTTATAAAACTTTGGTTAATTTTGAGTTGATTTTTGTGAAGTGTGTAAGGTCTGTGTCTAGATTTATTTTTTGCATGTGGATGTCTAATTGTTCCAGCACCATTAGCTGTAAAGACTTTGCATTGTATTACCTTTGCTCCTTCATCAAAGATTAATTGATTATATTTATGTGGGTTTATATCTGGGCTCTCTATTTTGTTCTATTGATCTATTTCCTTATTCTTTTGCCAGTATCATAGTATATTAATTACTGTAGCCTTATAACAAGTCTCAAAGTCAGGTAGTGTCAGTCCCCCAACTTTGTTCTCCTTCAATATCGTGTTTGCTATTCTGGATCTCTTGAATCTCTATATAAAATTTAGAATCAATTTGTTAATATTCACAAAATAATTTGCTAGTATTTTGGTTGGTATTGCACTGACTCTATAGATCAAGTTCAGAAAAACTGATATCTTGACAGCCTTGAGTCTTCTTATCCACAAATGTAAAATGTCTCTCCATTTATTTAGTTCTTTGATTCCATTCATCAAGTTTTTATGTTTTCCTCATATTTATTCTGTATATGTTTTGTTAGATTTTTACCTAAGTATATTTTTTATGTGTTTTTAATTTTAAATTCCACTTGTTCATTACTGGTATATAGGAAAGCAATTAACTTTTATATATTTACTTTGTATCTTACAGCCTTGCTATAATTGTTTATTAGTTCCAGGAGTTTTTTGTTGTTGTTGTTGATTGGTTCAGATTTCTACATAGATGATAATGTCCCCTGTGAACAAAAACAGTTTTATTTTTCTTTCCCAATCTGCATACATTATATTTACTTTTTCTTCTCTGATTGTATTAGCTAAAATTTACAGTATGATGTTGAAAAAGAGAAGCTGAGGGGACATCCTTGCTTTATACCTAATCTTAGTGGGGCTTTGAGTTTCTCATGGTTAAGTATAATGTTAGCTGTAGTTTTTTTGGGAACTAATTTTTATCAGGTTGAGGAATTTTCCCTCTATTTCTAGTTGACTCCGTGTTTTTATCATAAATAGGTATTTGATTTTGTCAAATGCTCTTTTGCACCTATTGATATGACCATGTGATTGTTTTCTTTTAGCCTGTTGGGGTAATGGGTTATGTTAATTGATTTTTTAATGTTGAACCAGTCTCGCATAGCTGAGACCAATCCCACTTGGTCATTGTGTATCATTATTTTGTTGGATCTGATTTGTTAATTTTTTGTGGAGGATTTTTGCATCTATGTTCATGAGAGATATTGCTCTGTAGTTTTCTTTTCTTATAATGTCTGTCTGGTTTTGGTATAAGGGTAATACTGGCCTCCTAGAATAAATGAGAAAGTATCCCTTCTGATTCTATCCCCTGAAAGAGATTATAGAGAATTGATACAATTTATTCCATTAATATTTGGTGGAATTCACCAGTGAACCCTTCTGGGGCTGGTGCTTTCTGTTTTGGAAGGTTGTTAATTATTAATTCAGTTTCTTAACAGATGTAAACCTATTCTGATTGTCTGTTTCTTCTTGTGTGATTTGGCAAATCATATCTTTGAAGGAATTGATCCATTTTATCTAAGTTATCAAATTCGTGGGCATAAAATTGTTTATAGTATTCCTTTATTTATCTGTTTAATATCCACAATCTGTAATGATGTCTACTTTTCTCATTTCTGATATTTGTAATTTTTGTCTTTTCTCTTTTTCTATTATTTAGCCTTGTGAGTGACTTATCAATTTTATTGATCTCTTAAAATATCGGGTTCCATTTTATTGATTTTCTCTATTGGTTTCCTGTTTTTGGTTTCATTGATTTCAAAAATTCTTATTATTTCTTTTCTTCTGCTTACTTTGGCTTTAATCTTCCCTTTCTTTTTCAGTTCCTAAGGTGGATAATCTACCATTTTTAAGGTGTCTTTCTCCTATGTCTGACCGATGTCTTGGTTTCTTTTCTGAGTTGAACTGTGTCCCTTCCAAATTCATATGCTAAAGTCTTCCTAGTACCTCAGAATTATACTTTAATTGGACCTTTATAGAAATAATCAAATTAAAGTAAGGTCATCAGTATGGGTTCCAATCCAGTATGACTGACATCCTTATAGAAAGGGACATGTTGGGGACAGACAACCACAGGGAGAATGCCATGTTAACATGAAGATAACCATCTAAAAACTAAGGAGAGAGGCCTGGAACAGACCCTTTCCTCATATTTCTCAGAAAAAACCAACTCTGCCACCCTGATTTTGAACTTCTGGCTTCCAGAACTGTGAGAAAATAAATTTCTGTTGTTTAAACCACCCAGTTTGTGGTACTTTGTTACAACAGCCTCGGGAAACTAATGTATCCCCTATTGGCAGAGATATCATTGTCTGTCATCATTATTACCCCACAAATCACTTATTCCACTTTACGTTTGTCATACTTGTCTGGAAGTCTACCTCTTCCTTACCATTCTGGTTTAGTCTAATTCTTTGTCTACTCTGACCTGAACTTTTGCAGCAGAACACCATGAAAGCAAAATACATCCATGCCTACTGGTCTCACTTGTAATCCAAGTTGGCTAACCTCAAGTGGTCCCACAGTGACGCTCAGCTACCATACCACATTTCCTTAGTGTCCATTCATGCTTCTACTATCTGAAATGATGACTATACACCTTTTGTTATCTTTTCAGTTTCTAACATCTCCTTTCCAATGATATGCTCTGGGTGATGACCTTGTTACCTAGCTCACTAAGAAAATGGAAGAAATTAGAAGAGAACTGTGTGTTCCCCACCATACCCTAATATCCCCGTATGTGACTGTGTTTAGAGATAGGACCAATAAAGAGGTAATCAAGTTAAAACAAGGTAATTAGGGTGGGCCCTAATCCAATATGACTGTTGTCTTTATAATAAGAGACGATCAGGACACAGACATACACAGAGGAACGACTGTGTGAAGACACAAGGAGATTCTGACTGGTGTGAGGTGGTATCTCACTGTGGTTTTGATTTGTATTTCTCTGATGCTGAGTGATGTTGAACACTTTCTCATGTGTCTGTTGGCCATTTGGATGTCTTTGGAGAAATGTCTGTTCATGTCTTCTGCCCATTTCTTGACTGGATTATTTGTTTTATGGGTATTGAGTTTGAGAAGCTCTTTATAGATTTTGGATACTAGGGATGGGGAAGGAGACAAACCATAAGAGACTCCTAATCACAAAACAAACTGAGGGTTACTGGGGGTGGGAGGGTAGGGATAGGATGGATGGGTTATGGACATTGGGGAGGGTTTGTGCTTTGGTAAATGCTGTGAAAGATGTAAGCCAGATGATTCACAGACCTGTAACCCTGGGGCAAAGAATAAAATAAAAAAAGATGCAAGGAGAAAATGGCCATATAAAAACCGAGTGAAGGGGCGCCTGGGTGGCTCAGTGGGTTAGAGCCTCTGCCTTTGGCTCAGGTCATGATCTCAGGGTCCTGGGATCGAGTCCCGCATCGGGCTCTCTGCTCGGCAGGGAACCTGCTTCCCCTTCTCCCTCTGCCTGCCTCTCTGCCTACTTGTGATCTCTCTCTCTCTGTCAAATAAATAAATAAAACCTTTAAAAAATGGTAAAAAAAAAAATAAAAACCAAGTAGAGAGGCCTTAGAGGAAACCAGTCTTGCTGACACCTTGGAACTCTATCTTCCAGAATTGTGAGAACATACATTTCTGTTGTTTAAGCTTCCTAGTCTATAGTACTTTATTATGGTAATCCTAGCAAACCAATACAAGCCTATGAACATAGTGTAATTTCTCTCACCTTAAACAACCTGACTCTTTCTTGATCCTCATTTCCCAGTAGTTACTTCTTCTTTCCTCTGTTTCTTTACAGAACAACTTTGAGCTTTTTTATTGGCTCTCCACTTCCTGTTCTCCTAGTTTCTCTTCTACCTCATTTTCTGATCCCTAAACATTATAGTATCCCAGGACTTATTCCTTTATCTTCTCTGCTTTTCTCTCCATACTTATTCCCTATGTGAATTGATTTAGTCTCATGGCTTCTAAACACAATCCACAAGCTAACAATCACTTAGTTCATCACTCCTGGTTGTATCTCTCCCTGTATATCAGGATATCATAAAGCGGGGAGGGGCACTGCTTGTCCATCCTTAAATGAATATCCAGTTGCACATTCAGTACTGCTACTTGGAAGTCTATCAGCCACCTTGAACTTAATATGACCCAAAATGAGCTCCTTATTTTCAACTTCCATTCCCTAAAAAACCCAAATCTTTGCTCTCCCACTGTCTTCTGTATCTCACAG
The DNA here is from genome assembly GCA_002007465.1 of Ailurus styani. Lineage (NCBI taxonomy): Eukaryota > Metazoa > Chordata > Mammalia > Carnivora > Ailuridae > Ailurus > Ailurus styani. The sequence continues at coordinate 2,350,936 of LNAC01000244.1, forward strand.
AAAGGTACTCCATCCTTCTAATTGTCCATGCAAATGACAAACAAATAAAACAAAACAAAAAAACCTTAAAGTCATCCTTGAATCCTCTTATTCTGCTCATCTAATCTACGAGCAAATCCTGTTGGATTCACCTTCTAAATATATTCAGAATCTGACCACTCCTTACCACCACCTCCACCATCACTTCTCTGGTCCAAATCCTCCATCTTCTCTCATCAGATTATTGCAATTGCCACCTAACTTTCCTGCTTCTGTCTGGTGGTACTTGCCACTGCCCAACCCCTTCATTTTAACCTCAATATGGCAAGTAAAGTGATCCATTAAAAATATAAGTCAAATTGTTTAACTGTTTGACTTTGATTTCTCCAACAACTTCCTCACTTAGAATAAAGACCAGAGTTCTTACTATAGGCTTTTAGGTTCTGTAATCTGCTCCCCTACTCCATGAACCCATTACATCTTATATTTGTATTCCTATATACATTTAACCACTGCTTGGTCTTACCACAGAGATAAACAATACACACATGTACATATTTACAAAATGGTATATTAGTTTATTCAAAGTTTTATAACTTTTAAAAACTAACAGTAGATTTCCAGGGAAGATGGTGAAGTAGGAGGATACTAAGTTCACTTTGTCCCACAGATACAACTAGGTAACACTCATATCAGTGCAAATAACAGATTTGACAGAACAGATTCTCTACAGCTAACTATAGAGAAGTGACCACAATGAAGAGGATAGGAAGGCCAGAGGTATGGTTAGGAGCCAAACAGACCTGTGAGAATGTCTGTGGGAGGGATGGACTGGTGGATTGGGGAGGAGAGAGGACTGGACCCCAATACCAGAGCAACCTGCATGGGAAGATGAATCCCCATGCCATTTGGCTTTGAAAATCAGAGGAGCCTAATAATTGGCAGGCTTAACACCTGGAACTTTAAAAATCAGCAGGCTCTACTCTGGGAGGGCAGAGTCCCTGCCCTTAAAGAGACAGCACAACTAACAGCCCTGCTGAAATACAGTAGAGAAGCAGCAGTTGAAAAAGGCCTGGGATGTATGGGAAGGAGATTTATTAATCTCAGAGCACGTACTGGAGTAGCAGGGATCATTGGGAGACTTCTCCAAGAACAAAAGAGCTTGCAGGCACCATTTACCTCTCTTACATACCACCCTAGATACACAGACACCTATGGGAACCAGCATAGCATTACACTCTCAACCTAGTTTGCCGACACCTTGCACCCTGCACCTGCATTCTTGTGCAGACAGGCCCCCACCTCAGCAGTTTCCCAGGAAGCTGCAGCTCTCCTGCAGAAGACCAGTGGGGACCTTGCTAACAGTGTACCCTGCTCCCATGTTCTCCTGAGGACTCTTCCTGTCCATCCCAGCTTGGGAAGGCATTTTCCAGGTGGCTGCAGGTCCCCTCCCACAGTGGACTGGCTCAGACCTTGCTGGCACTAGGTGCCTTGTCCCTGCTTTCTCCTTCAGACCTGCCCACTCCAATATGCCCTTGGTTTCGTCCTACTGCATCTTGGCAAATGCTTGGTCTGACTCAACTCAAGCCTCAAACATCCCCGACTGGCTCTTTACAACACAGGGACCAAACCCTGCCAACAACAGGCAGAGAGGGCCATTGTACATGTCTGGACTAAAGGCAAATATGGCCCAGACACAATAGTAGGGTGCACACAAGACACATAGGAGGTACCTTTAAGGCATCAGGTTCTGCTGGACAGGAGACATTGCACTGCAGGGCACAACAGGACCTTCTCTTCAAAAGACCATTATTCTCATAATGAGTTTCCTAACACATAGAAATAGAGAGATGGACAAAATGAAGAGACAGAGGAATATGTCCCAAATGAAAGAACAGGACAAAATCACAGCAAGAGAGCTAAACAAAATGGAGAGAAAGTAATATATCTGATAGAGAATTTAAAGTAATGGTCATAAAGATACTCACTTGACTTGAGAATAGTGGAGGACCTCAGTGAGAACCTCAAAGGAAGAGAAAGAAAACATAAAAAAGAATGAATCAGAGATGAAGAACTCAATAACTGAAATTAAAAATACACTAGAGAGAATAAACAGACTAGAAGAAGCAGAAGAATGGATCACTGACCTAGAGGACAGAGTAATGGAAAGTAATCAAACTGAAAAAATAATAAAAGATGAAATAGACTAAGGGAACTTAGCAACACCATCAAGCATAATAACATTTGCATTATAGTGATTCCAGAAAGAGAAGAGAGAGAAAAGGGGGCAGATAATTTATTTGAAGAAATAATAACTGAAAACCTTCCAAATCCGGGGAAGGAAACAGGAATCCAGATCGAGGATAAAGAGACCTCCCCACTCCCAATCAACCCAAGGAAGTCCACACCAAGACACATAGTAATATACACAGTAATTAAAATGTCAAAATGTAGTGATAAAGGCAATTTTAAAATCAGCAAGAGAAAAGAGAATAGTTACATACAAGGGAAACCCAAAAATCAGCTGATTTTTCAGCAGAAACTTTGCAGACCAGAAGAGAGTGGCATGATATATTCAAAGTACCTAAAGGAAAAAAAAACAACAACAAAAAACCTGCAACCAGGAATACTCCATCCAGCAAGGCTATTATTCAGAGTAGAAAGAGAATAGAAAGAGATAAAGGGTTTCCCAGACAAACATTAATGGAATTCATGACTACTAAACCAGCCCGATGTGAAATGTTAGAAGGGACTTTTTGAGTGGAAAGGAAAAACCATAGGGAGGAGTAAGAAAAGTAAGAAGGACAAAAGCAGTAAAATTAAGTATATCTATAAAAATCAGTCAAGGGATTCACAAAATAAAAGGATACAAATTATGATACCATATACCTAAAATGTAGGGAAGATAGGAGTAAAGAATGGGTTCAAACTTAAGTGACCATCGACCTAATATGAACTGCTATATGCATAAGTTATTATATATAAATATAATCATGACCACAATCAAAAACTGATAAATGATATGTATGTAAAAAATAAGGAGAAAGGAATCCAAGTATATCACTAAAGAAGGCCAAAAAACTGTGACAGAAGAGAGCAAGAGAAGAAAGGAACAGAGAGGAACTACAAAACAACCATAAAACAAATAACAAAATGGCAATAAGTGCATATCTCTCAATAATTACTTTGACTGTAAATAGACTAAAGGCTCCAATCAAAAGACATAGGGTGATGGAATAGATAAAAAAGCAAGACCCAACTATATGCTGCCTATAAGAGACTCATTTCAGACCTAAAGACACATATAGATTGAAAATGAAGGGATGGAAAAGCATTTATCATGTAAATGGCAGTGAAAAGAAAGCCTAAGTAGCAATACTTACATCTGACAAAATAGACTTTAAAACAAAAACTGTAAGAAGAGACAAAAAGGGACATTATATACTCATAAAGGGAACAATCCAACAAGAAAATATAGCAATTGTAAATATTTATGCACCCAACATTTGGGAATACCCAAATACATAAAGTAGTTAAAAACAAACATAAAAAAAAAAAACCTAGTAGTTGGGCGCCTGGGTGGCTCAGTGGGTTAAAGCCTCTGCTTTTGGCTCAGGTCATGATCTCAGCGTCCTGGGATCGAGGCCCGCATCGGGCTCTCTGCTCAGCAGGGAGCCTGCTTCCTCCTCTCCCTGTCTCTCTGCCTGCCTCTCTGCCTACTTGTAATCTCTCTCTCTGTGTCAAATAAATAAATAAAATCTTTAAAAAAAAAAAAAAAAAAAAAACCTAGTAGCAATACAAAAATAGTAGGGGACTTTAACATCCCTCTTACATGTATGGATAGATCATCCAAACAGAAAATCAACAAGGAAACAAAGACTTTGATAGATACATTGGACCAGATAGATCTAACAGATATATTCAGCACATTCCATCCTAAAATAACACAATATACATTCTTTTCAAATGCACATGGAACATTCTAGAGAATAGATCTGAGATTATGCCACAAAACAAGTCTCAACAAATTCGAAAGGATTAAAGTCATACCATGAATCTTTTCCAACCACAACACTATGAAACTAGAAATCAATCACATGAAAAAATCTGGGAAGAGCCCAAATACATGGAACTTAAATAACATGCTACTAAACAACAAATGGGTAAACCATAAAATCAAAGAGAAAATAAAAAAATACATGGAGATAAATGAAAATGAAAACATAGTAGTCCAAAATCTTTGGGATGCAGCAAGCTGTTCTAAGAGGAAAGATTATAGCAATACAGGCCTACCCCAAGAACATGAAAAATCTCAGATAACCAACCTAAAGGAGCTAGAAAAAGAAGAACAAACAAAACCCCAAACCAGAGGTACCTGGGTGGCTCAGTCAGTTAAGCGTCTGCCTTCAGTTCAAGTCATGATTCCAGGGTCCTGGGATTGAGCGCCATGTCAGGCTCTCTGCTCAGTGGGAGTCTGCTTCTCCCTGTCCCTCTGCCCCTCCCCCTGCTTTGCTCTCTCTCTCAAATAAATAAATTAATAAAATCTAAAAATCAAAAAACCAAAAAAAAACCCCACAAAACCCAAACCAGTAGAAAGAAGGAAAAAATAGAGAGTAAACTTAAAGAAAAGGAATAGGAACTAAAAAAACCCAATAGAACAGATCAATGAAACCAGGAGCTGGTTCTTTGGAAAGATTCCCCAAATTGATCAATCTATAGCCAGATTCAGAGAGAGAGAGAGAGAGAGAGAGAGAGAGAGAGAGAGAGAGAGAGAGAACTCAAACAAAATCAGAATAGAAAGAGGAGAAAGAACAACAGACACCATAGAAATACAAAGGATTATAAGAGAATATTATGAAAAATTTATAAGCCAACAAACTGGACAACCTAGAAGAAATGGATAAATTCCTAGAAATATATAAATTTCCAAAAGTGAATCAGGAAGAAATAGAAAATTTGAACAGACCAATTACCAGCAATGAAATTGAATCAGTAATCAAATACCAAAAACAAAAGTCCAGTACCCGGTGGCTTCACAGATGAATTCACAGGTGAATTCTACCAAATATTTAAAGAAGAGTTAATACCTATTCTTCTCAAACTATATCAAAAATGGAAGAGGAAAGAAAGCTTCAAATTCATTTTATGAGGCCAGCATCACTCTGATACAAAATCCAGATAGAGACACTACAAAAGAAGAGAACTACAGGCCAATACCTCTGATGAACATAGTTGCAAAACAAACAAAAAACCCCCCCAAATATTAGCAAACTGAATCCAACAACACATTAAAAAATATCATTCACCACAATCAAGTGGGATTTATTCCTAGGATCCTAGAATATCCTAGGATATTCACAAACCAATCAATGCGATACATCACATCGGTAAGAGAAAAGGTAAGAACCATACAGTCATTTCAATAGATGCAGAAAAAGCATTGACAAAGCATAACATCCATTCATGATAAAAACCCTCAACAAAGTAGGTTTAGAGGGAACATACCTCAAATAATGAAGGGCATATATGAAAACCCCACAACAAATATACTCAATGGTGAAAAACTGAGAGATTTTCCCTAAGATCAGGAACAAGACAAAGAGGTCCATTCTTATACTTTTATTTAACATATCTAGGTAAGGATAAAGTGAAACTTTCACTATTTGCATATAGCCTGATCCTATATATAGAAAACTGTAAAGACTCTACCAACAAACTACTAGAACTGATAAATGAATTCAGTAAGGTTACAGAATACAAAATCAACATATAGAAATCTGTTGCATTTCTGTATACTAATAATGGAGCAGCAGAAAGAGAAATTAAGAAAGCAATACAATTTGCTATTGTACCAAAAAGAATAAAATACTGCAGAATAAACTTAGTCAAGGAGGTGAAAGCTGTACTTTGAAAACTATAAAAACTATAAAACATTGATGAAAGAAATTGAAGACAATACAAGCAAATGGAAAGATATCCCATGAGCATGGTTTGGAAAAACAAATATTGTTAAAGTGTCCATACTACCCAAAGCAATCTACAGATTTAATGCAGTCCCTATAAAAACACCAACAGCATTTTTCACAGAACTAGAACAAATTTAAAATTTTTATGAAACACAAAAGACTCCAAATAACCAAAGCAGTCTTGAAAAAGAAGAACAAAGCAGGAGGTGTTGCAAACCCAAATTTCAAAGATATGCTACAAAGCTTTAGTAACCCAAATAGTATTGTACTGGCACAAAAATAGGTACATAGATCAATGGAACAGAATAGAGAACCTAGACATAAGCCCATGATTATATGGTTAATTAATCTTCAATAGAGGAGGCAAGAATATACAATGGGAAAAATACAGTCTCTTCAACAAAATGGTGGTGGGAGAACTGGACAGCTATATGCAAAAGAAGGAAACTGGACCATTTTCTTACACCATACACAAAAATAAACTCAAAATGGATTAAGGACCTAAATGTGAGACCTGAAACCAACAAAATCCTAGAAGAGAGCACAGGAAGTAATTTCTCTGACATTGGCCAGTAGTGACATTTTTCTAGATATGCCCCCTGAAGCAAGGGAAACAAAAACAAACAGAAAAACTATTGGGACTATGTTAAAATAAAACTTCTGCACAGCAAAGGAAACAATCAACAAAACTAAAGACAGCCTATGGAACAGGAGAAGATATTTGCAAGTGACATATCTGATAAAGGGTTAGTATCTAAAATACATAAAGAACTACACAACTCAACATACAAAAAACAAATAATCCAATTAGAAATGGGCAGAAGACGTGAACAATTCTCCAAAGAAGATGTCCAGATGGCCAAGAGACACATGAAAAGATGCTCAGCATCACTATTCATGGGAGAAATGCAGATCAAAACCACAATGAGATATCACCTCACACCTGTCAGAATGGCTAAAATAAAAAAACATAAGAAACAACAAGTGTTGGCGAGGATGTGGAGAAAAAGGAACCTTAAGTTCCCTCTTTGTGGGAATGCAAACTGCTGTGGCTGCTGTGGAAAACAGTACAGATGTTCTCAAAAAATTATTTTTTTAAAGATTTTTATTTATTTGACACAGAGAGAGACATCACAAGTAGGCAGAGAGGCAGGCAGAGAGAGAGGAGGAAGCAGGCTTCCTGCTGAGCAGAGAGCCCGATGCGGGCCTTGATCCCAGGACCCTGGGATCATGACCTGAGCTGAAGGCAGAGGCTTTAACCCACTGAGCCACCCAGGCGCCCGGATGTTCTCAAAAAATTAAAAGGAGGGGCGCCTGGGTGGCTCAGTGGGTTAAAGCCTCTGCTTTCGGCTCAGGTCATGATCCCAGGGTCCTGGGAT
>LNAC01000244.1:2358342-2424368 GCA_002007465.1 Ailurus styani
TAAAAAAAAAAAAAAATTTATTAAAAAAAAAAAACCCTTCCCCCTACAAAACAAAAAAAAAAAAAAAAAAAAAATGGAGAACTACCATATGATCCAGTAATTCCACTACTGGGTACTTACCCAGAGAATAAAAAAAATACTAATTCAAAGGGATAAATGCACCCTGATGTTTATAGCAGCATTATTTACAATAGCCAAACTATGGAAGCAGCCTAAGTGCTTACTGATAGATGAGTGAATAAAGAAGAGATGGTGTGTGTGTGTGTGTGTGTGTGTATGTGTGTGTATGTGTGTATATGTATATACATATATTTCATATATATGTATATACATATATGAAATATATAAATATATACATATATGAAATAAATATTTTAATAAATATCCATAATTATATATTTATAAATAAATTAAAAACAATATATAAATAAATTTGTATGTAATAAATATGAATATAAATAAATATAAATGTTAATAGCATGAATATATGTAAGTTTATATTTATAAATATATAATAAACATGACTATATTTATAAATACATTTAAATATATGTATGTAAATTTATATTTATTTATATATAAATATGTATTTGTATAAATATATTTTTATAAATATATATTTCATGAAATATATAAATAATGTAATATTAGTCATAAAAAAGAATGAAATCTTGCCATTTGCAACAACATGGATGAATCTAGACAGTATAATGAATACTAAGTGAAATAAGTCAGAGAAAGACAAATACCATATGTTTTCACTCATATGTGGAATTTAAGAAACAAAACAAATGCACAACAACAACAAAAGGACAAACCAGAAAACAGACTCTTAACTATAGAGAACAAACTGATGGTTACCAGAGGAGGGGAAATGGGTGAAATAGGTGAAGGGGATTAAGAGCACACTTATCACGATGAGCATTGGTTAGTGTGTAGGATTGTTGAATCATAATAACGTACACCTGAAACTAATATAACACTGTATGTTAACTATCCTAGAATTGAAGAAAACTGACAATAGATTAACAAGACCTTTCCAGGACAAATCACATCCAGCCTTATGAATTTTTTTCCTCATCTGTAAAATAAACCTAGTAATACCTTCTTCATCAGGTTGGTAGAAGAGTCAGTACAGCCTAGTGGGTTCAAATTCTGGCTCTGCTACTTTCTAGCTATGAGACTTTGGAAAAATAGAAGCCTCTCTGTGCCTCAGTTTCCTTATATGTAAAATGGGGTGATAATACCCTGTAGGGTTAAGAATGTAGTAAGTGAATGGATGTAAAGTGCTCAAGAGCAGAGGCTGAAACATTGCCAGGGCTCTGTAAAGTTTGGCTATTACTATTATTAGATGAGGATTAGCTATGATAATGCCTGTGAAAGTGATTTATCACATTGCATAAATGGAGGGGAAGTTTTAAGTGTGTATGTATGGTGTGTGCATTTTTTGTCCTTACCACAGCATTGAATAGTGGTTGAAGGTATGGCCTCTGTAGCTATCTTGTTTGGAATCAGATTCTGGATCTCTATGTACCTGCTGTGTGACCATTCCCAAATTACTCGACCTCTCTCTTCCTAAATATCCTCACTTATTTGTAAAGTGAGGATAATAATAATAATAGCAATACTTCCCCTGTTCTGTAGTTTTGTGGCATAAGTGCAATAGTACATATAAAGTGCTTTTCCCAGTGGCTTGGCAGAGTAAGCACTTAATGAATGTTAGCCATTATTATTAGTTCTTGTTATGATGGCTCCGTATAATCGAGGCCTTCATGTACCAGTTCTATTAGTTCCCCAAATTTTACAGCACAGTCTGACCTCCTGTGTCCCTTTTGGCTAGTCAAGTGGTTGGTGAGAGCCTGAATAACAAGTTCCAGCCTGGGATTTAGCTTATTCTGCCTCATGCAAACACTTAATACTAATCTGGATTTTTCCCACCCTGGTTAATCATTACTTTTCAAAAATGCTGACCAAATCTGAAAATAATCTTCAGTTCTGTCATTAATTTAAGAAGTAATGTTTTCCAGTGTGGCTAGCTTTCTCAAACCACTCTCCCAGTGAATTACATTCATTACTGTGGTGGGTATTCATTTTTGTTAAATTAATCTTTAAGAGTGAGTAATGACCATAAGAATTGGAATATTTTTCCTCTGTGAGTGGGAATGCAGTTAGAAGTTCAATGTGGGCTTGCCAAAATAGCAGAGACCTGTGGAACAGGTCATGCGGCTCAACGACAGTTGTCATTGCTATTACCTTTAAAGCAGTTGTAGTGTTACTTGAGGTGATATCCTGGTAGGTCACCAGTTATGTAGAATCTCCAGCGTGCTTTGCTGAAAATGGTGGTAACCTTTGCCTAATAAGTGTCTCTCATTTGTTACCTACACTGAGATTGGGGAAGGCTTAAATGTATCATGGCAGGGAGAGAGAGGGGCAGTTAACTCATGATGGATCAAGGAACTCCAAAAACGTCATTTATAGTTGCCACATAAAACAACTCCATTTCTATAAATATACTTTAACACCTAAACTACTCTATTTTTTTTAAGAAATGTATCTCTAGCAGATATGCTTACTTTTATATGCAGGATATTTGATCAGAATATTAATTTATGTTGGGGCACCGGGGTGGCTCAATCGTTTGATGGTCTGACTCTTGGTTTCAGCTCAGGTCATGATCTCATTAGTCACAAGACTGGGCTCCGTGATGGTCTCCATACGCAGCAGGGAATCTGCTTGAGGATTCTTTCTCTCTGCCCCTCCCCCACTCGTGCTCGCAGGCTCGCTCGCATTCTCTCTCTCTCTCTCTCAAATAAATCTTAAATAATATTAATTTGTGTTTTATTGTTGTTGCTGTAGCGTTTTTCTTTTATCACCATAAATGTAGTGAGGCATTTATGTTCCCTTAGCTCAGGGACTTTGGGGTTATAGGTCAAGAGGGTAAATTTCCAGGCATCCACAAGGCAAACACCTGTCTCATCTTTGGCTTCTGAAAGCCTGGACTTATTGAGAGAAATGATGTTGGGTCCTCAGTGAGGAGAAGCCAGAGGAGAGTATTTCGAGAAGTGGAAGCCATTGCAGGCAAACCATGGGGAGGTTAGAGTCGCTGAGCTGAGCAAGGATAGGGTTTGCCTGGAGGCTGTTTGAGTTTGGTGCAGGAGCCCCCCTGTGAGGGAATTGGGAGACCTATAAAGGGTGGATTCTGCTCTTCAGCCTTGAAAACTGCAGTGAGGCTCTCTGAGGATCAGTGCCTACCAAGAGGGTATCTCTGCATTTCCTGGGAACCACGAGGCATCAACTAGGAGAAAGGACAGTGGAATGATAGCAGTTCCAAAACTGATACCTCACTTAGTTTCCTGGCCCTGGGAAAGCCCTCAATTTGAGTAGGATTCCTCTGAGGGTGGGAAGGGATTCTTAGTACTGACTAGAGCTTGCCACTGGGTTCACTGGGGGGAGAATGAATGACTTAGAGAAATAAATGAATCTGAGATTTCTTGTCTCCAAGTGTTGTAGAAGGAAATCCTTGTTGAAGGCCTATCCTATAGATAAGCCTGTAACGGAATGTGGTAACATTGAATGGAACCCAGAAATTACCATAAAGTATAGTAGCACAGGTCAGGCAAGGTGCTCATTGTGAAACTGATCATGTAAATAAAGGCAAGGTCTGTTTCCCTCTTTGAGGGCAAATCTAGCCATCTTTGTGTGATACTGTGCAAAAGAAAGCCTCTTAACATGACCCTGGACCAGGAGAGCTCAAATAGACCATGAGGACACATGAGTTCTGTCCTCTAACAGAGAGGCACAGAGAATGGGGCATTGTTTAAAGGAATAGTGAGGGCTGGGGCAATGTTTTTCAGGTGAATCTTGAGAAGCATTTGTTTTGGGGAAAATATTTCTCACTCCAAAGTCAGGAAACTTCTTGCTTCTGTGGTTCACCAGAAAAAGGTAGAAAATGTGGGTTTGAATAGAAAATGCAACGTTAATTTGACAATACTGAACACCACTTAAAAAAGAAGTTAAGTGAAAGTAGTGCACTATCCCAACCATATCTGCATCCATTTAAATGGTGAGCAAACTCTGGTCTCAAGACTTTACTTGCAGGGTTCCTTGCTTCTTAAAAAAGAGCCAAGGACCCTTTTGGCAGTCTGGTGATGCCTATGGATGCTTTCTCAGAATGACATTTAAAAATGCATACTAAAAAATACATGAATTTAAGAAGACACAAATTGTATTGAAAGGAAATTACTGAAGTATTAAGAAAAACAAATAGGAGTTACGCTACATTTTTACTTCTTTGTTAAAGGCATCAGATAGCAATATTTAGCAATGGCTCTAACAATAAGCATAATTTTAAGTAGTGGTGAGCAAAAGGTAAATTTTGAGAAGTGTGAAAATACCTGTGGTTTTTTTTTGTGACCACAACAAAAGAACTGTAAGAATGAAAGAAAATACTAAGTTTCAGGTAGAAAATAGTGAAAATAAAGATTAATTTCAAATTAAATTAAAATGCATTGATTTCCCAAATTCCATCAGATTAAGAAGCTCCCGCTAGCATTTTGATGGCAACGGATAAATTTGTTATGATGTGTGTGTGTGTGTGTGTGTGTGTGTGTGTGTGTGGTGGGGATTTTTTTTTTTCAATTTAGGAAAACTTTGTGTTTTCTTTTATCGTTGGACCATATTTGCCACCTCTTACGAGCTGTTTCTTTGGGATAAGTTCTTAGAAGAACTTTTATTGTTTTCAAATGAAACAGTAGTCTATAAAACACCTCTATGAGAAAAGATTTTGAAGAACATGTTGCTTTAGAGAGAGAAGGCTGTGGTGAAACCCTCTGGGTCTAGAGAAGCTTCGGGTTTTTTCCTGGAGCCGCTGGATTTGGCGATGAGTTCAGCCACTCCGGAGTCAGAAGAAATGGAAGCAGTGATCCAGAACAAAAATGAAAAGAAGTTTTAAAAGGCTTCTGCCTGGGAGAGGGAAAGGGGGTCAGGGGTCAGGCTGCCAAAAGAGAAAAGGCCTGTGCCTTCTGATTTATTCCCTTTTAGGGATGGCTGGATCCCTTCGGAGCTAATGGCTGTTTCTCGATCAGAGTAAGCAGCAGTACTGGCAAGCTACAGTATCGCTTTCATGAGATTTGGAGATTCTCAAAAGGAGAATTGAATGTCTCTTAAGTTTCTCTTTGAAGTTCTTCTGAGTAGTGGCCATGCCTATTATTTTGCATGAAGACCAAGCAACATGGTCTTAGCTGCTTTTCTGTAACGGTGATAGAATTCCACTGCCGGCATGTGGAAACATGTAACAAACTGTTGTCTAAGCTTCCCAACTGAGCTCCTTCAGAGGAAGCCCCGTGCTTAGATACCTATCTGAAGTGTAGTTCTGTATACTGTCGGTCTCTCTCATTCACATCCACTCACCCATCAACTTACAAAAATACACATGTATGTGGTTCTTTGTCAGTTGCACATAGATTCTGTTATTTTTATCTGTTACACTTGTATTTCATATTTTTAAAGGAAGATTAGGGGAAATAGTTTTGGAACAAGCAAATGTCAAGTATTTCAAAATGATCAATGCTGTTTTAAAACAAAACAGAAGCATGATCTCAAGGTGACTAATGCAGCTAAAGTATAAAATCACAATATCTCTGTATGTGGGTATAAGCATGAACATCCCATGTTACTTATTATTAGAGAAAAGAAGCTTTTTAAATATTTGAATGGTATAAGCCGGTGCCAGATAAAGAAGCAAAATGTTGTGTGTAGCTTAAATTCTAGGTAACACCTCTGTTCCCAAATATTATGGACTGTTCCCTCTTGTAGCATTAAGCTCTTGGTTCTAAGCAGTCTGGTATCAAGCATAAACAGCCTCATTCAATGTATCCAACAAACTTGGGGTCAGAAGAACCTCCTCCAGTAAAGACTGTGGAAGTGAATATATGGGCAGGGCTGTGGGAGCCTCATCTTAGAGACACTTAGTAGTGGGTTCAAGGTCACTGGAAGGAGAAACAAGCACTCGTTGGTCCTTGAAGTTTCTTTCTTGTCAGGATGCATGAGAACAAGTTTTAGGATTGGGGGTGCAGTTCTCTCCTCTTCTCTAGAAAGTTCTTTTCAAATAAAATGTTACCTTTAAAAGTCTATTATGGATGGGTCACTCAAGGTATCTTACTTTACAGGGAATGAATTGCTAGCCCGCAAATCCAACTTCATTTATCTCATCTTCAAGTTCTCCATTCTGAGGATTTATGTCTTTGTATTTCTTTAAAAGTGGAAATTTCATTTTTCTCCTTCTAATTGGGATTCTAGGAAACAGAAGTCTTCTTCCTCTTTAATTTACCTTTCTTCGTTTTGGATATCTGGGTACTTTTTTCCTTTTCTTTTTAATGATTATTTGCTTTAACCATAGAGGCAAATACTTATACTGGTCATTCATTTGGAAACAGCCAGTAGGAATCTGATTGCAAATCAGCAAGGTGGCTGCTTTTTTCTCTCCACTTGGGAAAGTAAAGATTAAACTAGCCTGTGCTTCCTTGGTAAACAGACTGAATACAACTTTGAATCACTGTATACCAGTGTACTTACATCAATTATTTAAGGGTTAGGTTTTTCTGGAAATGAGTAAATTAGAACATGAATTTCCTTCATTGGACTTTTGTGCAAATGACAACAGGAGGAAAAGAGAATTATCTGACTCACAGAGAGACAGCCATTGTTTATAGACTTCCAAAGAGCAAAGAGCATTTTCCCAGACCTGCTGTCAACGATATTCATTCTTTGGGGAGTAAAATGAGTTGATGACCAAGGATTATTCACCCTACTTTCAGGATAGAAAGACTAGAGCTAAAGGATACACAGCATGCAACCAAACATCTTTGGGTGCAGTTGTGCTCAAAACGAGATGCAAATTCCTCATCTTGGGCTTATATGGTGAGCCATGCTTCAAGTCGGTTGACTGTGAGTTGTCCTTTCACTTGCTTAAAAAAAAAAAAGCAGGACATATTCTTCTCAAAGAAGACCTTGTGGTTCACATTTGGAGGATTGTGTGACCATTTCCAAGCAACATGTGCTCAGAGTCCCTTGGCATTATGGCCAATTTATTTTTTATTAAGTCACTTAGTGGTGGTCCTGATAAAGCCATAATTCCAAGTGTGCTATGGTGGTTGTATCAGACATTTCCAGCACCAACCAGAGAAAAAAGACTCATACTGCTAATGTAGGGTGAGGCTAGTCTTGCTTGGTCTACTCAATTACTCACAAATCCTGACATAGCCATTTGGACAGTGAATGCACCTCTGGGAGACTTTAATATTTTTCTATTTATATGTTAAATAACTTACCTTTTTTCCCTTTATTTATTTATTTATTTATTTATTTATTGGGAGCAACTACTAAAGTGTTTTTTGTTTTTTTGTTTTTGAGTATAGTCAACATACAATGTTACGTTAGTTTCAGGTATACAACGTAGTGACTCACCAATTCTTTCCATTACCCTGTGCTCACCACAAGTATAGCTGTTTTGTATAACATTTTTCACTTTCTTTCCTAAGTTACATTTTCACCTAAGTTACAGTTTTTGGGCAGTTAAATTGGATGGTCACATGCAGGACGTCTTTAGATAGTCCATTATTGTCTTTAAAAACAAGTAAGTTTTTACAATTATTATCACAAAAGTGACATCTACTCATTGCAGAGGATTTAGGATATTCAGAGTTAACATTTTAGAGCACACACACACACACATATCTTTGTACTCATTTATTTTATTTTTTAAAAGATTACTTGAAAGAGAGAGAAAACAAGCATGAGTGGGGGAGGGGCAGAGGGAGAGGGAGAATCTCAAGCAGACTCTGCACTGAGCATGGAGCCTGACACGGGGCTCAATCTCATGACCCTGAGGTCATGGCCTGAGCAGAAATCAAGAGTTGGATGCGCTCAACTGTCTAAGCCACCCAGATGCCCCTATATTCTGTATTTTAAAATGAATTTGGTTTTTACTATGCCTACTATTTTGGAAGATTTTTCATATAACAGTATATGGTGAACATTTTTCTATATCTTCCATGTAATTTTAAAGACTGAATATTTTATTGTATGTAAGTTAAATAATTTAGAAAATACTTTTTAGACATTTATATAGATTATAGTTTCAGCTATTAAAAGCAATGCTTCTATGAACATTTATAGACAACTCTTTGAATGTATCCATACTGATTTCCATCGTATAAGTTCCAGAAGTAAAAATGTTGAGCCAGAGAACATGAACACTGCTAAGGTTTTATCTGTATCTTTTCAAATTGCCTTCCAGATCTACCCCAAGTCACATCTCCACCAGCCACGTAACCCTGGTCTTTTCTTTATTTGACCTCTAGCTGGTTCACCTGCTTTTCCCTTTTGACCTGATACTTTACAGAATTGCAGCTTCAGGCTGATATATTTCCCCCTATTTTTCATGCTCTCCCTGAATGCAGGCACAACCTCAGAATCCTCCTTAATACAGATTTTTAGGCACAAAAAATTGATCGGAATGGTCCCACAAGAGGAAACCTATTTGCCGTCACTACTTTATGTCCAAAGTAGGACTGGTCAGAGACCAGTCAAGCAGTGGAATCTCATGTCATACTCCACCATCTAGACTTGGCAGTATAGAGGGCAGGACAGGACTGGAGCAGAAGACCAGCTTTAGTGGTTATGTGTATACTGAGAAATCACACCTAATGGTAAGGAGAATCGATCACACCTTCTCCTTACCGGAGTACTGCTCTGGTACTCTGGTACTTTAGGAGTACTGCTTATAGTCTTCCTTTCAAGGTTTGTATATAGTCTAAGGATCTGTGGGTGGCAGAGGGAAAGCCAGAAAGATTCCTCAAGAATTAGGGAGCCAAAGAGGACTCCATTAGGGAAGCTTCCCACTCTGTTAGCTAACTGAAGACAGCAGTGAGTTTTACAATCTGGGTGAAGCTGCTCTGTCTTTCCCTGTGTCTGCATATTTTGTTACAACTTTTCCAGAGGTCTTACTTAGGAGCTGCTGGGACACATGAACTGCATATAGATGTGAGTGATCAGCACTGGGCCAGCAGCAAGGGTGACTGATTCAGACATAAGCCCTTACTGGTATCTGCTGGCTGCTTTCTTCTCTCCTGGATGTTCACTCACTAATCGCCAGGAGAACCAGACCTTTTAACCTCTGTCTTGCACCCATCTCTCTGTCACTGCCGAGAGTGACCCTGTGGGACCCCAGGGACCCTGTCTCCCTGGGACAGCTTCTCTGGCCAGGCTCGGACATTGGAAAGCAGGAAGGCCTGGGGATGTAAGAGTCAGCTTGTGAGTTAGAACAAAACCAAACCACTTTGCAAATCAATTTTTAGCTGCTTTAGCTCCCACTTTGTAAAGCATTTCTCAACAGAGTTTTCTTGTAACAATGAAATGTTTCTTCTGCCAACATTTAAAAATCCTTTTAATGATTGCCTTATTTTTCTAAAAAAACTATGTGCACATAATAATTCAGGGAGAAAAAAAAACAAACCTTGACGTTTTGGATCTTCAGCTAGATTGGCAGTAGACTTATAAAAGACTTTTTAAATTGTAAAATATGCTGGGAAGTGGAGAATGTTTTTATTCCTAATTCATACATTCTTTTTAAGAGAATACATGTTTTCCCAGACAACTTTTTACCTTCTTATCCTCCTATTAAACCTATACGCAAAGAGGCTGTGGTTTGACTGCAGAGGTCTGAAGCCCCCGGTAAGGGCAGCAGCCTAGCCTATGTTTGGTGCAATTTCCCTTTCCCTTCCCTGATCCTCTTCCCTTCCTCCTTCCTTTTACCCTCTTCTTTCCATCCCCACTGCCCTTTCTCTGATTCAGTTCTCGAAAGTTCTGCCACTTTTCACTGTGATTTAGCATCGTTCTTGATAATACTAAACTTTTTTTTAAGATTTTATTTATTTATTAGAGAGAGAGAGAGAGAGAGAGAGAGAGCACAAGCAGGGGGAGGGGCAGAGGGAGAGGGAGAAGTAGACTCCCTGCTGAGCAGGGAGCCTGATGTGGGACTCGATCCCAGGACCCTGGGATCATGACCTGAGCTGAAGGCAGACGCTAAACCGACTGAGCATCCAGGTGCCTCGATAGTATTAAAGTTAACCAAATTTACAGTTTGACTGAAAACAAGCTTACAGTTTGTGTTCTGTGTGTGTATGTGTGTGAATAGCATCATAGTCTCCTAAGTGTGTTCCCTCTCTCACTTGACCATTTATATGAACTAATAACTGAAATCTGGGAAAGAAACAAATTTCATCTCTGATAGGTGGTTTCATTGCTTGAGATTGGAATCCTCTACTACAGGATGAAACAAGGCAGCTTTCAAGAGAAGTTTCATAAGGGATATTTGATGCACATCTTTTTTTTACATCACCAAAACTTATCTATTCTATAATTGGAAGTCTGTACATTTTGACCAACTTTACCCATTTCACCCCCTCAACCCCCTGCCTCTGGTGACAGCCAATCTCTTCTTTGTACCTAGGAGTTCGGTTTTTTTTTTTTTCCACATATAAGTGAAACCATATGGTATTTGTCTTTGTCTGATTTATTTCACTTAGTATGATACCCTCAAGGTCCATCTGTGTTGTTGCAAATGGCAGGATTTTCTTCTTTTTTTAAATGGCTGAGTAATATTCCATTGTATATATGTTTACCACATTTTCTTTATCCATTCATCCATCGATGAACACTTTTATACACATTTTTGTATATCCTATCTTCACTCTCAAAACACACATCACCTCTCTCTCTCTCCCTCCCTCCCCACCATTCCTCCAGACCAGCCCATTTTATAGCTCTAAGTAGCATCTTTTTGTGTGTGAATTTAGATCATTGTCAGACTTTGATCTCTGACTCTAGTTCTAGTCTCACTTCTGAACTCATGTTTACATGCATCTGGGGATGGAGAGAAAGGGGCCATGACAATGTTCATTTGCCCTTCCTGGAATGCTGATTTTTTTGGTACCTAGTAAATGAGTTGGGTTTGTTCAAGCAAGGCCAATAGTTAGGGGGTGTTGAAAGCCGGGCACACTACATGTTAATGTGGATGGGGATGAAAGCCAATGTTTGTACCAGTTTTTCTCTCTTCTACTGTGTACATGATCAGAAAAAAGAGAGAAATTTCCTAGAAACTAAAAGCCAATAAAGCCTCATTAAAAAAGGAGCAGTTAGATATTTGAATTTGTTCAATTAAAATTCAGTTAAGGTTATATTATTACTATCTTTGGAACAGATTATTACTATCTTGTTGAACAAAATAAATAGTGTATCCCAGGTAAAACATTCGTTTTACTTAAAACAACATTTTAAGCAGACCAGAAGCACCCTTTCTCTTGTAAGTAATTGTCATGATAACTACAACAATTTTTACAAAATTGTGACACTATTAAAACTTTGGAGTAGTAAAATCAAATTTCTTTAAAAAATATGAATATTAAGAATAATCAGCCTTACATCTTTGTAAGCCTAAGGCTAACAAATATTTATTTCAATATTCTTATTTGAATCTCACAATACACCAAAGGGGTATGGCAGAAGTTATTAAGCATATCTTGTATTTTGGGTTCAGTTTCAGACCATCGCAATAAAGTGAAGCAAGTCAAATGAATTTATTGTTTTCCTAGTGCATATAAAATTATCTTTACACTATAATATATACATTACATGTGCAATGGCATTATGTCTATAATAACACAGCGTATATACCTTAATTAAGAAATACTTTATTGCTAAAAAAACACTAACTATCACCTGAGCTTTCAGTGGGTTGTAATTTTTTTTTCTGGTGGATGGTCTTGTCTTCTCCTCATGCTGATGCTTGATGTCAGGGTGATGGCTGCTGAGGACTGGGGTGACGGTGGCAGTTTGTTAAAATAAGACAGTGATACAGTTGGCCACACTGATTGACTCTTCCTTTCATGAATGATTTCTCTGTAGCGTGTGATGCTGTTTGATGGCATTTTACCCACAGTAGAACTTCTTTTAAAACAGGAGTCAGTCCTCTCAAACCCGGCCGCTGCTTTATTAACTAAGTTTATGGAATATTCTAACTTCCTTGTTTTCATTTTAACAAATCTTTACAATATCTTCACGAGGGCTAGATTCCATTGCAAGACACCACTTTCTCTGCTCACGCATAAGAAGCAACTCCTCATCTGTTCAAGTTTTATTATGAGATTGTAGCAATTCAAATATAATAATAATAATGAAAAGGTCTGAAATATTGCCAGAATAGGGCCACAAAGTGAGCAAATGCTGCTGGAAAATGGTGGCAATAGACTTGCTTGATACATGCTTGCCACAGACCTTCAATTTGTAAAAAAAAAAAAAAAAAAAGCAAGATCTATGAAGCGCAATAAAGTGAAAGGCAACGAGATGAGGTATACCTGTATCTCCTTGTGCTAGTTAGGGTTAATTAACTTTAGTTGCCATAGGAAGTGAACTCTAAAATCTCAATGGTTTAACAACACAGATTTCTTTCTCGGTTAAGTCTGATGGCAACCGGGCCACCCTTCTCTCTCAATCTTGTAGTTATACCAGATTGAATATCTGAAACATACGGTCTCTGAGGTTGCTTCATTCAGATAAGAGAGAAAGAGATGGAAGGGGTACCTTGGTTTATACTTGCCTTGAACTAGGGGTGACCCCAGGTCACATGCTTTCCTGTTTCATTGGCTTGAAGTAGTCACATGGCCTCAACCTCATGGCAGTGAGATTGGGAAGTATCTCCGGAGAGCTCCACCATTCTCTGCCACACACAGTTTTATAAATATGAAAATCTTAGTAATTAATAACTTAAATAAATCCACACAGATATTAAATGGAGAAGCTGGGTCTTTATGCAGGTCATTTGACCCCAATTCCAATGAACGTACACAATGGTGTCTCTCTACATAATTTAATAATGTAGCTAGTTTGTTACATAATCTCTCATTTAATCCTGAAGACATTGAGACAATGGTATTTGTGCACGTTTTGGGGAAAAAATATAAGGGAGGATTCTGATTCTTCTTGTTATAAATATTATATGGAATCCCACTTTATTTAATTTTTTTGAGGGTGGGGGAGGAGCGGAGGGAGAAAGATGGAGAAAATCTTAAGCAGGCTTCACCGAGCACTGAGCCTGACATGGGGTTGGATCTCAGAACCCTGGGATCATGACCTAAGCTGAAATCAAGAGTCAGACACTTAATCAACTGAGCTACCCAGGTGCCTTGGAATCCCACTTTAACGATGATATTTAGTATATGGATCACTTTGCAGGCTTGTTTCTTTCTTTTACTCCCCATGTAAGCAGATCTGAGATGAGGCAGTGTGGTGGAGTGGAAAGACTTCTGGTTTGGGTGCCGGATAGATCTCTGTTCATATCCCTGAATCATCACTTACCAATTATGTAATATTTTGAGCGAGTCATTTAATTTCTATTGCTTTCATTCTCTTCTTCTGTAGACTGCTTTTTTTTTTTTAAGATTTTATTTATGTATTTGACAGAAAGAGAGAGATCACAAGTAGGCAGAGAGGCAGGCAGAGGGAGAGGGGGAAGCAGGCTCCCTGCTGAGCAGAGAGCCCAATGTGGGGCTCGATCCTAGGACCCTGAGATCATGACCTGAGCTGTTGGCAGAGGCTTACCCCACTGAGCCACCCAGGCACCAGTTTTATGTAGGCTTCTTAAAAGTATAAATAATGATAACTTTTATAAGGTGCCTGGAAATGATTGCTATTCAATAAATGCTTTTCTTTTTGTGTCCCTTAGAAAGCAAGTTCATGAAGCAAGATATTTTAGATACATAGGATGAAATGCAAATCAGACTTAGTGCAGAGAAATTTTATCAAATCTTTAAAAAAAAGTACAAATATGAATACTTAAACAATGGGAAAGAGTGCCTGAGGTTCAGCCATGAAAAGCAATGTGCAGAAATTCAGAGATGTATATAGCCACTGGCTGGATTTGTGAAGTTAGACTATTTCTGGCTGATCTGTATTTCTTGGAGCTGGTAAGTGTAGGTTTGATGGGCCATCTGGTACTATTTGTCTCTGCATAGCCCCCTGTTTTATTATTAGGCAGGAAGAAACAATAGGATGATAAAAACTAATTGCAGCGGTGATGAACTTTCTATATGAAAGCCTGAGGCTGCTGTTAGTTGGTGTAACCAGAGGGCTGCTTGGGAAGTATCAGCGCTGGATTGCTGAAGGGTGTCAGTGGAGCTTTTTGTGTGTTTGATTTGCAAATCCTAACCAGCTCCTCCCATATCCTAAAGTCATTATCACTTGAGGCTAAATATCTTCTAATTTTCTCGGGCAACAGAAATAGAGCTAGATTTGAAACATAGTTTGGCAGATATCTTCATAGTTGTATGGAAAATGTGTATATTGACATGTGGAATCCAGCAGAGAAATACAAACACTTTCAGATTTCCCTGCTTTGAACATTTTCAGAGTCCAAGTCTTAAGATTAACTCGAATCCGTGTTGCAAAGGAGTTTTAACCTTATCCTTTCCCCTCTGGAGGGGTGTGGTCACCCTGGTTTGTTGTGTTATAAAGAGTGAAAACAGAATTGTGAGAATGGCATACAAGTTGAAATTCAACATCTCTCAGAATGACTTTTTATAAAACTTTATGACTTTTTATAGAAATTGGCAAAAGCAGATCTCAAAAGCCCTAGGTAATGTGTTCCAGGGCCTTATAACTCTTTTGATTGGAGGAGTCAGGGATGTTGTAGCGAGCAAAATGGAGTCTCTCGTGTCAAGTTGGGGCCCGTGTCAAGCAATGACGCAAGCAGTTAAGGTACTGCCTCTAGGAGACATCGCTGGGACAATGTCGGCTGACGCCCCAGAACTGATAACGAGCAGAACCAGAGGAGGTCTGCAGGGACCCAACACTGAGGAAATCCCTTTTAAAAAGGGAAGGATTTTGGCAGCAAACTGTCAGACTCTTCAGACATGACCCCTCTATGTCTGACCACTTAAAAAGGGTGACTGCCGCCGAAGGCTCTGCTGATGGATCTCCAAACAGAATTGAGAGTCTTCCCTGCCTGAGCATCAGAAGCAGTCAGTGCCGAGAGCTGGCCCAGACCAGACTGAGGCTTTATCTCAACTGCACCTCCACAGACTGACTTAACTTCTTGCACCCTCTGTTATCTTGTTTGTTGTGTGTTCTTTCCTGCTCTGTGTGCAGTGTAAGAAGCCAAGTTTAATCACATGGTGAGACGTCATTGAGCTTAGAAATCTGAACCTGCTTTATAACTGTGATTTAACTTTGCTTTATGATTGAATAAAGCTGATGTTGTGGAAGGACACAACTCGTGTGTGTTTCTTCACTATGTGCTCATGACATATGTGATAGTCAAAAGGGCTTTCTCAGAAGTGTGATGTGGATTGGATATAAAATAGTGACTGTAAATCCCAGAGCAGGAAAAGTGCTAAAGAGATGCATTGTTGCTTTCTATTCACAGAACTTACTATTATAGTTTTAAAAAATAATTTTAAAAAGTTCTGCTTTTTGTTAAAGAGAATCCCGAGTGTTCTGGATTTATGGGAAGATACCATTTTGTGAGTTAAGATGGATTTTTGTTTTTGTTTATTCCTTAATATTTCCCTCCTAAAGTGTCAAATGATGATCATGTCCATTTTGCTTTTTAGTTTTTTGAATCCCAACTCTAGGTAATGTTTTAGGTTTGGGGGACATAAAGGTAAGAAGACAGAAGAGCTGTCTGTTCTCAGGGAGATCACATTCTAAGACTCAGTCCAAGCAGACAGTGTGGGTTTTGTGTCACATATATTTTTCACTGGATCGCTGGCCTCTTTCATATCACTGTTCACTCCTATATGACTGATGGTTTCTTATGTTCATTCATTTTTTAAACCTTTCCATCCATTTATTTATTTATAGCCTAGAACTCACTTAGTACTTCTGAGTAGACAACTTGCATCATCACTGAAGACAAAGGTCAAAGTAGCCTTCCCAAGGTATCTGTGCTCCATGGAATACATTTCAATCTGTGTTTTCAATTTAGGGATGTTGGAACCTGGAGATGATGAAGGCTCACTGACAATAACAAACTCTAAATTTGTTGTTCTGAGGACCACACTATCATGAGGAGTTTAAAATTCGGAAAGTGGCTTTACAGAAAATAAAAATCACAGTCAAATGGATGTAGGTTATTAAAGATGACTTAACCAGAATATATTCAAGTTATTAAACTTGGAAAAGAAAATTTAAGAGACCTCCTGCCCTTCCAGTGTTCCAATGTCCTTCTCTTCCAATGTGTTCTGAAGCACAATAAAGAGAAAACCTCACTGGCTAAGAAGCATATTGCCTAGATGTGTTGTAATTCAAAGCAGATTTCTAAATCTTCCTTCTGGAAATTTCTTGGGTCTCAGAACTAAAGGCATAACTGAGTTTGAGTGATCCTGCCAGCATGAGGGCTAGGAGTCCAGTACCTTTTAACAAATATTTTGTCAAGGCAAATGGAATAGAAATCAAACCAACTTTCTGTAGCTTCCATCTCTCTTAGCCAGCCTTCGAACTTGTGCCTCTGCTTTCTGTGAGTTTAAGAACTCTTCACGGAATGCATTTGTAAACAGAAACGGGACTAAGCGATTGAACAGGTAAGACAGAACTATCTCCTTCCACAATCCACACCCATTCCTCCTGGATTTTCTGTTTTTCTTAAAGGCAATTCTCATTTTTTGGTCCACAGTCATCTGTGAATTCTCCTCTTTGGCCTTTAACATCCATGGTTTCCAATTTTTTTTATATTCTACAGCCAAGATATCTTTTTTCCTGCTTCACTTACTCACTTTATTTCCACTTCATAACGTCCACATCATTCTTCCAATATTTCACTCTTCTGCAATTGCTTTTGTCAAGGTGACCAATGGTGCCCATATGGCTAAAACCCGTAGTTTGGTTTCAATCTTAGACCTCTCCCAGCCTGATTTAACACTGGTGTTGAAGGTCCCTCTCTCCAAGACACCCCCATCCCTCGGTTACCATGGTGCCACCCTCTCCTGACGCGTCCCTTCCCCGCAGACCACGCCTCTTGGTCTCCATTGCTGATGCTTCCATCTCTGCCCAAGCCTCTAATGGGCAGAACTCGGCTCCCTTTTCTACCTTTTCCAGGTGCTCTCATCCATTCTCAGGTAATTATTATTTTATTAGGAAGGTAATGCATTCACTCGGCTGAAAAAGGTAAGATATGGACATAAAAAAAATGTGAAAGTTTACCTAATTCTCACATCTTGAGGAGTCCCTTAGACTCAATATCTTTTTTCTCTTTTTTTCTTATTTTTTTTTAAAAGATTTTATTTATTTATTTCACAGAGGGAGAGAGATCACAAGGAGGCAGAGAGACAGGCAGAGAGAGAGGGGGAAGCAGGCTCCCCGCCGAGCAGGGAGCCCGATATGGGCCTCGATCCCAGGACCCTGAGATCATGACCTGAGCCGAAAGCAGAGGCTTTAACCCACTGAGCCACCCAGGCGCCCTCTTATTTTTTATTATGTTATGTTAGTCACCATACAACACATCATTAGTTTTTGATGTAGTGTTCCATGACTCATTGTTTGTGTATAACACCCAGTGCTCCATGCAATCTGTACCCTCCTTAATACCCATCACCTAGACTCAAATGTATTTAACCATTTGTATTTTTTAACTCTTTTGCTTTACCTCTATACTCTATTTATACCTCTGTAAATTGATTTATTACCTTTAAATAACATGTGTTTTTCCTCACTTGGAAGAAGAGGAATTAGCTCATTTATGCTTCCCTCCACATTTTCTTGTTATATTATTTGTAGTTTTTCTAGTGCTTACCTTTATAAAATCCTAACCCCCACAGATATGTCAGCAACTGTAGATGATACAACAAAGGAGGTGATCACACCTGTACTCTCTCTATTTTATCCCCTCCAGCTCACTTCTCTGAGCTCTGCCTTGCTTTCTACTGCTCTTGCTTTCCCTTTCATTCTTTCCTTTTCTTCCTGCTTTCTTTAGAGTGATTAAATTTTCCCTCTTCTTCAGGTCCCTCTACTGATTTGAAGAGTAATTACCTAGACTTTATATTGTTTTCAGTGGTGACCCTTAAAATGTTAATATGCATACTGCCAGCCACCTAGCATTAATCCATGTCTCTACCCTCTTCCGAAAGAAGGTAGAATCATAAAAGACTTTAACCCAAACTCCGTCTTCCCATCTTCAGTGTGACTGTTTTTTTAATATTTTGGCAAAACCTAGGTTTATAACTCCCTAAAATAGATTATTTCAAGTTACCCACTGTGGGGGCCATGGAGGTACCCCATTCAAATGTCACTTCAGTGAGAACTCACTGCATGGAGGGTCATCAGCTGAGAGCATCCATTTGCTGTACCTTCGGTATCCACCATGGTGGTCACACTGGAGTCCCGCTCCCCAGCCAGAGGCTGAGCTCAGGAGGAGCACTAGAGCCAGGTAATTCTGCCTGATGCAGGGTCCTCTTCCAGGCTGCCTTGGCTCTGGGTTCCCTGCTGACCGGAGACTTTCCTAGAGATGCACAGCCATCCCACATGCCTCCTTCCTGGTCCTGTTTCAGGTGTTAGACATGTGCAATGTCCAAAGGATTTTCCTGACTCCTCCCCTTTCCTCTCCCCTTTACTTATCCCAGGGAGTTCCCTGCAACAAAGCTCTTCCTCCCCTGATTGCATCATGGCATCTGCTTCCTGGAGAATCCAAAATTATACCATTTTCTAACCATTCTTTTGTTCATTTGCACTTCCTGTACTCCTATTCAGCCTAGTTGTTTCCTTAGAGTGTCATCTCATAATCCTGAGTCTGGCCATTCAAGGCCCTATATGACCAAACATCTCCCTACGTGTCCAGCCACATCTCACACCACCACCAATCAATATGTCAACACTGTATGCCTCCTTTTAGCTCCTCAAATAAACTAGGTTTTTCCTCTTATGGGGTTTTCCTGTGCAGGCTCTTCTGCTCCCTCCCCCATTCTGTGTACAGCTAACACCTCATCTTTACATCTCAGCTTAAATGTCACCCCTTCAGCGATGCCTTTCCTAGATCATATTCCCCCCTCCAGCACAGCTTCATATTTTTTCATATGTCACCTAGTTATTTTTATTTAAAGTGCTATTTTTTTGGGGGGGTGGTGGTAATTGTTTACTTGTCTATTTTCCATGATGTAATAAGCAGAGGTTGTGCTTCTTTCATTCACCACTATAGACCCAGCACTTAGCACAAGACCTGAAACAAAATAGATAATAGATGCTTAAAAAATATGTATTTAATGAATGGATATCTTCTCCTTTTATTTTCACTGACACCATTCTTAGCTCTTATCTGAATCATTGTTATAGAGTCCTTAACAATCTTATTGCTTACCCTCTAGATTAACCTTACCAAAGTGCAACACTTTTAAAGTTTATTTCTGCTCAGAAAGGCATCAGGGACACCCCATTACTAATAACTGAGATTACTCAGTCTGGCATTCAGGACTGCCACAACATCCGTCTTTCTAGCCTCACCTCCCTATATTGGACTCATCCTCAAGTAGAACTGGATGGTTGCTCCTCACTAAACATAATCTGGACCTTTCTGTCTCCATGCTTTGTGCTAATCTAGAGCAACCACTAGACTGTTTCTCCCACTGATCCCTCCTTCCTCCTTTCCCCTCTATCCTCTCATCATATTTTTATGTCAAAATCTGTGACAATCCTCTCAGTATAAACTCATCTTCATCCTCTTGAATGAATGTGGAACTCCTGCTCTCCAATCTCATAGCACGTGGTTTGAGGTTTAGTGCATTTCCACACTTTCCTTATAATCAAATGGTTGTTTACTTGTCTTATTTTGCTTTACCAGAGTTCAGAATCCTTCATGACAGGGACTCTCTCTTATACGTCTTTGAGTCCTCTAAAATGCTAAGCACAATATCTCCCTATTAATACATTTAAATTTTTTTGTTTTTATTTATTTTTTATTTTTTAGAGAGAGATAGCACCTGAGTGAGGAGGGAGGGCAGAGGGAGAGGAAGAATCTTGCCCAAGACAGAGCCCCCCCATGTGGTTCTTGATCTCATGACCCTGAGATCATGACCTGAGCCAAAATCAGGAGTCGGACACTTATGTAACTGAGCCACACAGGTACCCCAATACATTATTTTTTAAACTTTACTTTTATTTATAAATAATGTTTAATATCAATACCACTTTATTTTTATGACTATAAAATGATTTACATATATTACAGAAGCTAAGAAAGATAAAAACAATACAGAGAATAGAAATAAAATCAACAGCAATTGCACCATTTTTGGCTCATTATTTCTTAGCATTCTGTCATATTCCTTTTTATCTTTTTTTCTCTACAGAATATTTGTATTAGCAGAGATCACACTGAATATAAAATTTTGTGTTTTGGCGATTTCAAGTTTGAGTAGAAACTTTCTTTAGAATTCATGGTAGTATGAATATTACAGTGACAAATGCTCTTAGTTTTCTTTTCACAAAAAATGTCTTTATTTTGTCTTCATTATTGAGGGATATTTTTGCTGCATATCGAATTCTGGATTGACAAGTTTTCCTTTCATCACTTTAGAAATGTTGTGCCACTCTTCTGACATTCATAGTTTCTGATGAGAAGCCAGAGTCAGTCAATTATTGAATTACTGTTCCCTGTATACAATGTGCCATGTTTCTGTTGCTGATTTCCAGATTGACTCTTTATATTTGGCTTCTGGTTTCTGACCTCTGAGTCTGACTTTGATGTGTAGTTATCCTTGTTGATGTTCATTGAGCAGTTTGAATCTGTAAATATGTATCTTTTGTCAAATTAGAAAAAAGTGTGGTCATCACTGCAAATAGATTTCCCTCCACTTTTTCTTATTCTTTCTCCATCTTGGATTCTAATTACATGCATTATTGTCTACCACTTGATATTATCTAACCAGTTTGTGAGACTCTCTCTCTCTCTCTCTCTCTCCTTTTTTGTCCTTAATTTTTCATCCCTTTTCTCTATAGGTGAGTTGGGTTAGGAATCCAAGAAATACTTGAGGAAAGTACACTTTTAATTGCAAAGGGGAAACAAGATGTATGCTGGAGGAATGAATAGACATGTAAGTCTAGCAACAAGGAAAATGGTGTGTAGATATATGAGGAGGGGATAGTCTTCTCAGCATATCTGTTGAATGTTCTAGTTTCCCAGAGAAAATATTTATTGTAATTGAAAAACATGAAATAATATGCAACTAATAGCATCAGTTTTATAAAATATGATATGTAAGCCACAATTCTGTGTGCCCTGTGAGGGTGCAAATGATTTTTTTCACCACCAGTGAAATCAGGGGAAAAAAATCTGATTTCCTTTTTATAGGGATACCTACTAGTACAACATTTATTTGTGAGCTCTTTCCTCCTCCCATTCCCCATTTATTTACATTGAGGTGTATTTTTTCATGGGGAAAATTTCACATAGTCTTTGTTTATTTGGAGAAACTACAGTGAAGATTGAGAGGGGGGGAAATTTGGAAACTATGCATTTTTCACAGAGCTCACAGAAAAATCAAAGGGAAGTAAAGTAGGGGATTCTAGTTTTGTTAGAACAGAAAAGTAAAAACAATATTGAAAGATTATAAGTTTTTTATATGTAAGTCAAAGATTTTGTTGCCTCATGATTTTATTTAAATGTAACTGCATAATTAGAAGATAAGTAGTTGGTATTTCTTTATTTCATTATTTTTAAGTAATCCTCATAGTTTTTCTCTTCTTTTAAAATTTTATAAATCATATTTTATCACTATGGCTGTATTAATGTGTGTTTGGTTGAAGGCAGAGTATCAAGTCTTTAAAATATTTGAAGACAATACTTGAATAACTCTCTAATAGTAGTCACATATATGCATATACTCCGCAGACAGTTAGCAGGAAGCACTCATACACAGATGCATGTATCTCAGGAGAAAATGTCTCATATAAGTTTTTTTTTTTTTGGTAAAAATATTAATGTTTAATTTAGTAGAGTAAATTGGTTATAGCATATAGACAAATAAATCTGTCCTCAACTCCTAATTCATGAATGCTCAATTTAAACTTAAGAATTTCTAGATAAACTAATCAGGAATAGTTTTTCTCAAATCAAGCCAACCATCAAACTCCTTTGAAAAATACATTTTCCTCTCTGCTTTGAGAATAATCATTAATCTTTCATTTGTTGCTTTACTTGTGGGCAAATGAAAGCACACGAGGGGCAGGGAAGCCCATGGAATATGGCTATCTCATTGACATTAAAATCTGCAAGAGGGGCCGTGGGAATCTTGGGATGGTGCTCAGCCCAGGGCAGTGGATCTCTTTCCTATTCCCTGGAGTGCTGGCCTCTGAAGCTGGGTGTGGTGAAGTGGGACCAACAAGAGAAGAATTTAGGTCCCCTGGGGTTTTATGAAGAGTGTTTCGGCTTTCTTGAGATCTCTCACAGCTTTCGCTCTTCTGACTTCTTGTGGGCCTAAAGTAGGGAGCAGGTGAGAGGTGTTGGTGTGGACAGCACTAGGGCTGGCGTCTTGATGCTGATATCTTTGATGGAGGATATAGTTCTTGTGAGTCTCCAGTCAGTGGTTCTTGACCAGTCCCCTGGCTGTAGCTTGTGACTGTTGTTTGCTAAAACTTCAGGGAAGGAAGAGCACTTCCCTGGCTACTCAGGGGTGAGCAGGCACCTTTCTTTGCACTCCAGGTCTCTCACTTTTTTATCTGTTCCAGCCTCCTTTTAACACTTCTTTCTCAACTCCTAGTCGTCAGGTCCTCTTCCTCTTGTTCAATCTGCGGAATCCCAGGAAAGAACCTAATATCAAATATTTATTTATTTATTTATGTTAGGGGGAGGTGGTAGATCTATTTTAAGACTTAGATCTCATTGTGAAATGAAAATCTCTGTGTGCTATTAACCAAACCAAGTAGGAGGTATTTGGGCGGGAAAGAAGAGGCTTGTTTTGTCTATAGTTTTACAGACTTTAGACTTTCTGTGTAATCTACAAAGTTTAGTATAAGTTGTAAGTCCCTAAAATATGTTTTTCTGAGGTGCTGGGATTCCAATTGAAGTGCTGGATGAGCTGCATTGGTGATTAATTGGAATTTTCGTATGTAGAACAGAAAATCTCATTACAGCATTTCCTAATTAACAGTTTCTCTGTCTTATTCCTCTAACAGAAAACATACTCCTTGCTCAGAAGCTGCATCAGTAGTTTGCTAAGGAAATTCAATCTCTTAATGCCATTTCCAAAGAATGTTTATTGATGAAGGCTGACTCACCATTCCAAAGAGTGCTAATTTGATAATAAGCTATCAAATTATATTAGTCCTCAAAATGTTCTTTCAGGTATTTGCACTAGTCTGTTAATCCTGCTCTTGTCTCCTGGAACTTCAGTCCCAGCTTCATCTCAGATATGGACATTTGTTCTTTCATTCATTCAGTCTGTCAATCAAGCATTCAATATTTATTTGGTGTCAGCTCTACTAAGCTGCGTGAAATCCCAGAGGTTCATAATTGTTGGCGACCTTAGTGGTCACCTAGTCCAAAGCAAGATATTCAGGATAACATACCCCACCACATATAGAAAATGGCTTCCCTGCTCAAGAGGGCTGAGAAACCAAGAATAACTCTTTGTGCCAATTTCACAGAGTAAGAGACATTTATAGTCTCCAAGCACCATGGAGATTCTGTTGTCGTTTAGTGCTTTTTGCTATTTGTGTTACAGTTAACAAGGCCAGTCTTGCTGGGAAATGAATAAGCAACTCAGGTGATCTCAGGAGCTGAGGAAAAGTGCCCTTTTCCTGTCTCTCCAAATTCACCCCACCCTTGCTTACTGATGTCTAAGATTTCACTAATAGAAACTGAGGTCATTACTTATTTTAGGGATGCTTGAAAATCCAAATTACTCCAGAGAGATAGCATAGAGTCAAATCTAAAAAGGGTGTTAATAACTGAAATCTTTCCCTTTTTAGGAAACAGAGGGAAGAGAGGGGCTGGAGGGCACTAATATTTGGGTGTAAGTTTCTACTCAGAAGGGAAAAAGAAAATTTTCAATGCAGCCAGTTTTGTTCAAAAGCTACCAGCCTATTAAAATGAATTGTAGTTAAACTTGTGTTAATATAGCTACATGCAGATTTTTACATGTTCAAAATCCCCACAGTGTTGTTCATTAGCATCACGAGCTAATATTTATAGTATTTATATCAAGAAAATGATTTAGAAAATATAAACATCCTGTTTCACACACATATGGTTTTGAATATTGAAAATACTCCTCAGTAGAAGTTTTTATTTTGTATTTAAATGCTTGTCTATGTCACAATTTTAGAAACTAGTGGAAGATAGTCTTCTCCTTCAATGTTTGTGAAACATAAGCTTTCTTCCCCATAGCTTTCCTATTCCCAGAAACAGTGTGCATGCACGCGTGCACACACACACACACACACACACACAATTAAGAAGCAGTAATTCAGGATTTCTGAACATCTTTATTCAGGCTATTTTCTTTCAAAATAACAAAACGTATCACACGTCCTTTTTAATGAAGAGAAAGCAAACACTCTAGAAGATATAACATCTGCTGGAAATATAATCTAAATTGAAAACTTGTGCAGACATAAGGAACAAGGAAGAAAATATAGGGACAGGAAGTATGGCAAAATGTTAATGCTGAAAGCAGTTTTTAAAAACATCACACATGATAGAAAGTGCATAGGTGAAATTATTTTGAGCAAAAAACCAAAACAAAACAAAAACCCCAATCTTATCTGAAAATTGACAGCAATGCTTATTTGCTTTGGGAATAATTAATCTTGTAATATGTTCCCATTGAGGTTTCAGATCTTAAAAGATGGAAAGGCCATATGCACTGACCAGCTGAGGATTTATACTTTCTTTCAGGAACAGTAACTCTTACTGAAATAATGAATCATTAATCCTTACAAGGGACTAAGAACTACTTCTTATTTCTTTTCAATATTAATCACCTAAGGGAAGTTTTGTGTTTCTGAGCTGATATAATATAGTCTCCTAAGTAATCAGTATCATGCAATCCTTTTGGTAAGAGAAATTCTCTTTGGTATGGGTAAGAGAAAAGTAATTGGTCAAGAGCTATGTTACCTAGCAAGGGAGAGGTGTTCTGAAGATCAAGTGATATAAAAGAGTATTGAAAATTATAAAGCACATAAAGTACAAGGTGAAAGTATGATGTTTGATTAACTGTGCAAAGTTACAGTATTGCCCACTTCTGCAAGATCTGGGGGCCAGTGCTGTTGGTGGGTGTCTTAGTCTGTTCTGGTTACCAAAACAAGATACCATCAACTGAGGGGCTTAAACAGCAAACATTTATATCTCACAGTTCTGGGGGCCAGAAGTGGGATCAGGATGCTGGCATGGTCAGTTACCAGTGAGGACCCTCATCCTGGATATAGCCTCACATGGCCTTCCATGGGATCTCTCTCTGAGATCTGTCTGAGAAGCTTCAGCTCAGAGAGTACATGAGAGAAATCTGGTGACTCCTCCTTTTTTTAAAAAGACACCAGTCCCATCATGAAATCCCCACCTTCATGACCTCATCTAACCTTAATTACCTCCCCGCCTCCAAATACCATCACCTTGAGGATGGAGTTTCAACATGTAAACTTTTAAGGGAACCACACATTCAGTCCATAGTAGTGGGTAAATGAGGTGTGGCATAATTTCAAAAGTGCTACAAACTCTATCCACTTCCTCAACAATGGAACCACTGCTTCAAACTGAGATCCTTGCTCTAGAAAGTTTCTGCTGAAAGACCTTCCCTACATGATAGGATAACAAATTAATTTATTTTATTAGATTAACTAACTTTCACCTACAAGAAAGCCAAGCTGTGAGGAAAGGAGACATAGGACAGACAATTTTTGAAGGTGAGTGCGTGAGAGCAGGATGGAAAGTACCAGACATTGTTCATTGTCCATTGTTCATTTCGGGCAGTACAAGCCCTCTATGGTGTTATGGGCAGGGTCATGGTGGGAAGTCTTGGTAATCGAGGAATAACCTGCACCAGGGCCCTGTATCACTTGCAGGGAACAGAGGGCAGGAGAGGGAGTACGGAAAGAGAGGGACACACTCAAGCGCCATGTTGCCTGTGATGCAGTATAGCTGCAGCCTGAGCCTATATGCCTGACCTCAGTTCATTAATCTCTGAGCATGTCCCTTTTCCTCATAAATGCACCTTTGTTTTCTGCCCAGTGCACAAACATCACGACCCGTGTCTGAGAATGTTGGGAATTTTATGAGGTCCATAAAGTTTTAGCTGTGGTCTAGTCCGCCAAGGCCAAAATAAATAAATAGAGAGAGAGTGTAAGGGTAACAGTTTTTTTTTTTCTTAAAACCTGGTTAAAAGAAAGAAAAACTGCTGAAGCTCTAGAATAACTTAGTCACACGGCTTCTCCTTACCAACCAAGATTTCTTTAAAGTGCAAGCTGAGAAACTGCAGGTGAAGATGCAGCCAACAATTTTGCTTTTCAGATTTCTCTGAGAATATTCTGTTCTGTGGAGTTAGGTTAAGAGTGGGAAATAATTGACAACCCATTGGCCGTAAGCCTGAAGCTAACTGGGTAAAAGAAGCAAAATGCCTAGGCTTTTAAGAGTTGGGGTTTGGGTGCAAATATTAATGATAGAATTAAGGATGATTTATAGTATAATAAACTTCTTACTGACTTTTTTCTCTTCTCTATTTTTCTGAAGTTCAAAATCTGAATCATTCAAATTTCTTGAGCCAACATCCTTGGAGTGCTTATAATAATATCATTAGTTATGATTACTCTTAAATACAATGTTTTGAATGCCTGCTGCATGTCACACACTTTTCTAAGAACCTGAAATGCATTAACTAAATTACTTATCACTGTGTGAAGGAGATATTGGCATTTTCCATTTTGAAGATGAGAAAACTGAGACATAGGTCCGTTAAGTAACTTGCCTTAGATCACACAGCCAGTAAGTTGAGAACATGGGATGTATATAGTCTACATTTAGCTCTTAGTTCTTAAGGTCATGAAAAATTTAAGGTCATGAATTTCTAGTTAGTCTGCTGATGCAGTGTGTCTTTCACCATCATCATTATTATCAATAACATTTTTGGGTGTTCAATATGTGTATTAGGAATGCAGTTAATTAGCCGTGGGAAAATCATAATGGTGAGTAGAAAAAGCAAGATCCAGAACAATAAGAGAATATGATGCTCCCTATGTGAAATGCAATTATTCAGACATAAAATGTCATATAACATTTATACGATGTTGCACGTGTGTAAGAGACATATCAGTTCATGCGAATGGAGCTTCCTGGTCCATGGGGAGGGTGATGGGGTAGGGTGGTGGTAAGAACCTGGAAGCAATTTCTCAAAAGGGGGACTTTGTTAATTCTGAGTGATATGAGCATAATGCTTTGTATTTTTTGCATTTTTTAAATTTCTAAAAATATGATAAAAAAGAATGTTTAGGGAAGACACTGTTTCCTATGCTGAAGGTGCCTTCATTTTAGCTAGGAGTCAGGACATGCAGGTAAAGAGGAGACTAATAAGACAGAGTATAAATTAGGACTGTGGAATGTAAGGTTGGTGGGGCTTCAGAGGACAGGCTCAAGGTCAGTAGAATTGGAAAAAGCTTCTTGGAGGAGGGGAGATGTGGGCTGAGTGTTGAAGGTTTAACCTAGAGAAGTGGAGAGAAGGGACTCCCTGGGTGACCTGTCCTTGGTTGGGATCTGCAGAAACAGAGGAGGAATATTTTGAAGTGCAGAGCATTGGTTAGAGATCAGCACCTGTAAAACGAAGAGGGAGGAAGTGTACTGGGCAAAGGGAGAGCTCCAGTAATGATGCAAGCCCAACAATGTGGAGGCTGACCCAGTGGGGAGGCCTGGAGGGAATAGTGTCCACCAGAGTTATCCCACAGCAGCCTGATGTGGCTGGCCTTTTTTTTCTGACTCACCCCTGACATAGGCTACCTGGGAGAAGAGCACGACCTTAGACAGGGCAGCTCTGCAGCTGATGGACACTGTAGACCACTCTTCCCTGTGGTTGAGAAGTAAGTCCTTCCTTGAAGAGGGATCTTGGTGATACATCTCCATGTCCATCAAGATGTGAGTAATAATAGTACCTACCTCATAAAGACACTATGAAGATTAAGTGAGTTATTATATGGAGGGGTCTTAGAAGAGTGTTTGCTGCTATTATTGCATGTGTGTGTGTACATGAACGTGAGTGCAATGCTCCTGTGCCATGGCTAGAATCTTGGAGAATGATTTCTGGGATGTAATGAACTAAAGTGAGTGCTTCTACAGCTCATTTGCTGTATCACTGCAAATTTCCTTGCTTGGAGTCATAGGTTATTTTATGCATTACTTTGTTAGCAGTTCAGATGGTTTTGACTTTGTTGTATTCTGAACATTATGGGAGTTACAAAGACTTTGAATCACCCCAGGCAGCCATGGTGTAAAACTTGGCCCGTTTTACCTATTAGATGATAAAATATAAACAGAACAGAAGGAGCCAAGCAGAGCTAATGGAGGATGTGACTCAGGTTGGAGCTCCAAGGTTGACCAAATGTAAAAGAGAGCACAAAGACCACTGTGCCTGGAGTCCTAGATTCAGACTTTGGGGAGATCAAGGGCCTCTGCAGGGTGGCCTTGGTCTAGCAACATGAGGTTTCAGGTGCACTAAGATCCCAGCCTACCTCTCTTAGACTGCTGGCTTCTAAAATTCCAGACTGGTCTCAGCCCCCCTGGACTTGTCTCAAATGTTATATGCTCCAGAAACAAAGACCTTTGTCTTTGGAAAGAGTCTTGGGTTGGGCGCCTGGGTGACTCGGTGGGTTAAAGCCTCTGCCTTTGGCTCAGGTCATGATCTCAGGGTCCTGGGATCGAGCCCTGCATCAGGCTCCCTGCTCAGTGGGGAGCCTGCTTCCTCCTCTCTCTCTGCCTGCCTCTCTGCCTACTTGTA
The DNA here is from genome assembly GCA_002007465.1 of Ailurus styani. Classification (NCBI taxonomy): domain Eukaryota; kingdom Metazoa; phylum Chordata; class Mammalia; order Carnivora; family Ailuridae; genus Ailurus; species Ailurus styani. The sequence goes on from LNAC01000244.1 coordinate 2,387,355, forward strand.
ATCTCTCTCTCTCTTTCTGTCAAATAAATAAATAAAATCTTAAAAAAAAAAGGAAGAAAGAGTCTTGGGCTGATTTTCAGATTGAATTGGGTAGCAAAGAGCTCATTTTAAGAGCAGAGGAGAAAATGTTTTCCTCCTGGGAAATAGTGAGGGGCACCAGGAATATTTATTTAAAGAATGAACCTAGGGCCCAAAGTCTTGACTTCTGAGGACCTCACAGTCTGAAGAAAAGAGAGCACCAACTCCAAGAAAAATGTGTGTGTGTGTGTGTGTAAACAAGTATATGTAGATATAGATATAACTATGAACTTGCAAGTGAACTCTGAGGGTTAGAGATCTATCTCATGGCTAGAAGGGATATTGAACATGTTATTGGAAGTGGGATCTGGAAGGATAAATCTGGGAAGAAATGAACAAAGTAAACAAAATGTTACTTTGTTTCCAATATACTTGTTGGAAAAGAGGAATCCTTTGAGGGGATATAAGTTGTGAGTTTCTTGCATACAGAAATCATATATCTTTCACTTTTGTAATCCTGACTTTGCATAGCACCTGGCACACAGTAGGTCTCAAAAACATTGGTTGAACTGAGGGCAACCAGTCAGGCTGCCATGTAGGAGGCAGGTTGGAATGTATGAGAACAAAGACAGGAAGGAAGATGTGGCCATGAGTAGGAGAGGCGGGTCTAGAGTGGGCATGACAGGGGCCGTGGGAATGGACAAAGAAAGTCTCAGGCATGTTGTAGATCTCTGTTTTGCGATCAGGGTCTATAGACATATTTTTAGGGTCAGCAAACTCTCACTGGAAATTTGAAAATGCTGCCTTTTCTTTTTGATCATCTGGATGACCACATTATAACTGAACCCTGCCGTGTGATTTAGGTGTTGTGTTTTCTTTGCATTTGTGGTTGAATGTTGGCACCACTTAATTACCAAAATGATAGCATTTAAGTTTTAAATATGCTGGTAAGCATGTCTGGCTGTTATTAGGTTGGCAGCTTCTAATGTGAAAATCCCAATAACCATTCCTTACTTACTGCTTTTCAGGAGAAATTTTGTTTATCCAGGAGTCTAAACACTGGAAGTGCCCAAAGAACAAAATTGTCCTAAATGATTTTAAAATAATGGTAAAAAGAAAAATCTCTATGGCACTAAAGAATGATTAGCTCTAGTGTGTTTGCTCTAGTGAAAGGCCTTGAGAATTCAGAGGCCCAAGTAGCATGGGGCAAAAAGGATATGTGAATGGCCACAAATGGTCACTGTGGGATCATCGTGTTTTCCCTCCTTCCCTCCCTGCTTCTCTCTCTTTCCCCCCTTGCTAATAAGATGGAGTCGTGGTGGTTCCGGGTTGTTCATGTTTTGGCAGGAAACAACTGAGCTAAAGTGTTAAATTTAAAGTATTAAGTTGAACTTGGACAAATATGTTTTATGTATCCCATTTCTTAATCTAAATACTGGAATGAAAGAACAAGAGGATGCATTCATGAGACACTGGGGTGGAGCAAGTGTTTCTCCATGTTAGTATGCTTTTGGATTTAAGACTCTAGAAATATAGGGAATCTCAATCAAGCTATATGTCTGGACATGCCAAAAAAAAAAAAAACCCAAAAAACAAAAACAAAAACAAAAAACCAAAAAAATCCATCCCAGACTATGAATGTCAAATTATTTTAATCCATTCCAAAGACAAAATTACTTATTCGCAGTGAAACTTGCACTTGAAAGGAGCTTCCATAGGGCAAGATTGGTTTCTTAAATTGTTTAATATATTGACATGTTGACTTGGGGCACAAGAAAGTGGAATGGTGTGGCAGAGTAATATACTGTTTAATTGTTGAGGCCAATGAGAAAAGAAAAAGGTAGGTTTAATATGTAGATGATGCAATTCTGCCAAATGATGTTGGAGTTCACTATATGGAGGAAATGTTCATAATTGTTAAAATAGAGGAAAGATTGCAGAATTGAGTCATCACGTGGTAAACAGTAGCAGAGATGCTGGACTCAAATGACATCACCCTGTAGCTATTTGTCACATATAGCACATTGCAAATAGGATTTGGTTTTGGCATATGACTGATATCTGGTTCTTCATTCAGTTGCTAATACAACTGAAATGTAATCCACTAGAGCAGGTATTTTTGCCAGTTTGGTTTATTGCTCTGTCTCCAACACCTCTTACAGTACCTGACACATAATAGGCATTCAATAAAAACGTTTTGGAATGATTACATTTAAATTTTATTGGTTTTGTACTTTTGTCATATTAATTTGTAGATTTGTTCTTGTTTTATGATTGACTGAGACACTTATGCCAAGGAACTTTGAACCTAGTGCTGTGTTGTGCATTTTTAAATGAGATTAAAAATAGTTAAATTCAACACTGGGAGTCTTTTATTTAATAGGTTTCTATACCTTCCTCCAGTTCGTCCACCACTGTGATGGAGTAGGAGTCATCAAGGTACAAACTTTGTTTCATGTATTACAGGAGAAGGGGAGTAGAAAGTGGAACAAAATAAAGAGAAAAGGAAAGAGATTAGAGATGAAAGTGGGATTATGAATCTCAAGGATTACCAGAAGGAACCATTACTGCTGTAGTGTGTTTAATGATGTCCCCCCAAAACGTTTGCACCCAGAACCTGTGAATGTGACCTTATTTGGAATATGGGCCTTTACTAATGTAATTAAGGTAAGACTCTTGAGATGAGATCATTCCAGATCAGAGTGGGCCCTAAAATGGAAGAGGCAAAGATGCACGGTGGCACAGAGAAGGCCACGTGGAGGAGGCAGGAATTCAAGTGATGCACATACCAGCCAAGAAACACCAGGAGTTGTGGGCAGCCACTAGAAGCGAGGAGAGAGGCATGGAACTGATTCTTGCTCAGAGCCTCCAGAAGGAACCAACCCTGCTGACAATTTAATTTCAGACTTCTGGTCTCCAGGACTGTGGGAGAATAAATATCTGTTGTTTCAAGCCACCCAATTTGTGGTAGTTTTTTACAGGAGCCCTAGGAAACTGACACAACTGTGTGATGTCAAGATAAAGAAAACACATCCTTAGAACTGATGAAATGTTTTAAAAATATTTCAGGTATTTTGTTTTGTTATAGTTTTTTTTCTCCTAAAATCCTGCTAATAATATGTCTTCTAAATGGGCTACCATTTGAGAAAATGAGCAGCTCAACTGAGAGTCTTATTTTTAAGATTTTTTAAAAAGTTTGTTTATGAGAGAGAGAGAGAGAGAGAGAGAGAGAGAGAGAGAGAGCACACAAGCAGGGGGGAGGGGCAGAGGGAGAGGGAGAAGGCCGACTCTGTGGGACTCGATCCCAGGACCCTGAGATCATGACCTGAGCTGAAGGCAGATGCTTAATTGACTGAACCACCCAGGTGTCCCTCAATGGAAAGACTTTTAAAAACCACCTTACAAAACAGATATGTTTTTTTTGACATTTAGAGATTTTTTTTTCTTTGAATTGTGCCTTGGTTATTGTCAGATAGTCTTCCCTCTTTCGTAGTGAACACACATCTGCTGGTATGTGTATACACGCTCCAGTCATAATTTGACTTTCATTGTTCCTCTCCCACCTTATTTTTGCAAGGGCAAAAATAAGAGGTGATTAGTTTGAAAAGAAAGATATTCCAAATGATTGTTGCTGACGTCAAAAACCAATACCAAGCCCAGTACCTCAAGTCTATCATTGACTAATGTTATAATCTGTCTGGTGGTCTTAATCATCGTCACATTTTCATGTGTTGTTCTATGATCATTAATCTCCTTCTTCATGTAAGGAATACTTTTCAATGTGGCTGTCCAGAAGTTTAGGAGGAAAACTAAAAAAAAAAAAAAAAAAAAAAAAAAAAAAAAAAAAAAAAAAAAAAAAAAAAAAAAAAAAAAAAAAAAGAAAGAAAAAAAAAGAAAACCAAAAACTAAAACTAAAAAACTAAAAAAAAATGTTTTAACAGTTAGTTTAAAAACCCAATTTAAAAATATTTCCATATATTCATCGAATACATAAAATATCAAATAATCATTGAATAAGTGCCACAACCACGAGGTTTTATTCCTGGCAGGAAGATACATAAATTAGATCAGCATGGACCCTGCAGTCTGCTCTTGAGAAACCTGTGCATTCCTTTCCTGTCACAACGGCTAGAAAAGGCACTTTATATTCTACATCCCAAATAAAGCCTTGGGTTTAGAAATGCTAGCATTTTCATCTGCTTAAATCAGAGTGGGCTCTGAAGGGTGGGGAGGGGTATTATTTTTCATTTCAACCATTCAAAAGAATTAGCTTTCCAGAAGAACTTTTGTTCCTATAATAAACCTAACTAGATCTACTTATGCACTCAAAAAAACATAAAAGAGAAGAAAAGAAGAAAAAGAAGAAGAGAAAATGTGGAAGAGCCAAGAATCTGTCAGCTCCATAATAGTGGTTGACCAAGCTCTGGCGTTGAACTCTTATAAGATTTCAGCAGAGCCAGAGGACTTTCAGAGAGGCGCAGAGTTTTAGAAGGAAGTAACTCTGGTGCACAGAGACTAAGTCTCACTAGGACTGCTGATGTGTTCTGCCGTCAGGGAAGAAATGGTTCATCTCTGGACTTCCTTTATTGGTTAGGGTATTTTACAAAGCAAAACTGCTCTCTCTCCCACTGCAGGGAGATGGGGCTTATCTCACCATGAGAATACCCTCCGTGCAGTAGTTTGGAATGATATGTGTTCCTGAAAGTTGGTTGCAAGCTAACTTTAAAGATTGAGTGAAGCCTTTTCCCTCCTAGCTTTCTTGAGATACGTTTGACATATAAGTTTAAGGTGTACAACGTGATGATTTAATATATGTATATTGTGAAGTGATTACCACAAGAAGGTTTGTTAATACACCCATCACCTCACATAGTTACCTTGTGTGTGTGTGTGTGTGTGGTGAGAACATTTGAGATCAGCTCCCTTAGCAACTTTCAAGTATATACATATATATATATATACATATATATACATATATATATGTATATATATATAATACAGTATTGTTAACTACTGTGAACATGCTGTACATTACATCTCCAGAATTTACTTATCTTATAACATTGATCAACACCTCCCCCGTTTTCCTCATACCCCAGTCAACTGGCAACCACCATCCTATTCTCTAAACTGGGCTTCTTTTAGATTCTATATACAAGTGAAACCATGTGGTATTTGTCTTTCTCTGTCTGACTCATTTCACTCAGCATCATGCCCTCGAGGTCACCCATGTTGTTGACAATGGCAGGATTTCCTTTTATTTATGGCTGAATAATATTCCACTGTAAAACTGAACTAGGTTTTGAATACATTGGCAAACTTGACTAACTTTTGGGTTATGTTTCCATATGTTGGGTTTACCCACAGTGAAGCCCCCGGGGCCAGGGAGCAAAGAGACAGGGGTCCAAATAGTGGAGACACCAGAGCTATGGAGCTATGGAGACAGATCCATGAGGACACAATTGTTCCTTCCTCACTTACTAGCACCGTGACCCTAGGGAAAAGATTGTACCTAGCTGACTATTTCCTCAGCTGGAAATGAAAATAACTACAGAGAATTCAGAGGCTTGATGCTGGTGGATTAAATGAGGTTACATGGGCCAGAAGTCTGGTGTGGTTCCTGGATCCAGGGCAGTCCTCTTTATGAAGACCAACAGCTAACTCTTCTCTCTCCATATGCTAACCAAGTGAGCATCCCCTAAACCTTCAGTAGTCCCATTTGTCCGTCTAGGTTTCTGTGTCACAGCATGCTTAAATATTCCTTTATTTCTAGGTTCAGTTAAAATTTGGTTTGACTATAAGTAATAGAGGCCCCAAATAGTAGCAGTTTAAGCAAGATCAGAATTTATTTCTCTGCAGTAGACATCTGAAGATAGACAGTACAAATGGCTATTCTGCTCATCAGGGATTGAGGCAAACTTCCTTTTGTTCCTCTATCATGTGTCTTTCTTTCCAAGTTACTTCATGATCCATGATGGCTGCTGTAGCTCCAGCTATCATGTCTCCATTCTGGCTAACAGAAATGAAGGAGGAATAAATGAAACAATGGGGAAAGACCTTTCTCTACTATATTTTCACAAAACATCAAAACACTCTCATCTTACTACTCATTGTCCAGAACCTAGGCACATGATCACTCCCAGCCACAAGAAAGGTTGGGGTATGTCTAGCTTACAAATTGGGTTTCTAATACTCTTGAAAAGGGAGAATGGACATTGAGGGTGACCTGAACTCCCAGCTGTGCACTAACAGCTATTTCAGTTACTACCCACATGTATAGATGTTTTCCAACCCAAGAGTTGCTTGTTTTCTGAACATGATCACTATCTGCAAAGCCTGCTCTTTTCAGCTCTCTCACTATGGGCAGAGAGGCAGAATGCTATGAATCATAGCTCACTGCCCCTGACCCCCTGAATCAAATATAGCAGAAGAGGAGTGGTTCTCCAAGAAACAGGTGGTACTAGTAAAAGGAAGGGAATCAGAATACTGGGCAGACCAAACCAACATATGTCAAGTACATTCTTGTAACTTGTTGATGGGGAAATGTTTTCAACTGAACTCATGAATAAAAAGAAAAAAAAAGTGAACACCAGTGGAACCATCTTACAACCCTGATTCTGGCCATTGATGGTCAAGAAGCCCTCTGATTGCATGACTGGCTCAAAACTAGGCCTTTGGGTGGAATGTATCTAAGTACATTGGGCAAGAAGTCCTCACTTGCACTGGGGGTGCTATCCTGGAGTCAGGTAAGCCAGGGGCTACTTGTAGCCATGTCCCCTAGTTTCTTAAGAACACACACACACACACACACACACACACACACACACACACACGGATTGAGAGATTGAGAAAAGGCAATCTTCAATAAAAGAACAGAAGAGAATATGGCCAATAGACAGAGGAAGTCTGAACTGAGAAATAGAGTAAAAGAATGAGTTTTGATGTCATATCTTGAGTCCTTCGTGGTTCTTGAGGCCAACTTTACCCTATGGTAGTTTTAGATCTAAAATAAGTCTTTCTTTTGCTTAAACTTGAGGTGGACTTCTGTCATTGCAACTGAGACATGTGTGACAAATGTATGTGTCTCCTTCAAAATCTATGAGAAGCAGTGTTCCAGACATGGCTGTGATTCTGAGCTGTCAAAGTACTTTGGTTTTAAAACTAAGATTAAAAAAGATACAAAATTAAGTCAATGCATATGTACTAATTAACATTTTAAAATGTCAGGATAACAGAGGTTCGAAGCATGGAGTGCCCAAATCTGGGTCCTCCAGTTAGCATGTGATTTTTGCAAACTTACTCTGTCAGTCTCAGAGAGATACTAATAAACCTATCTCACAGAAGTGTTCTGAGGTTCAGTAAAAGAGTTAATATTGGTAAAGCACCTAAAATAATGCTTAGCCTGCAGCAGGTACTTCCTAGGTATAGTGCTATTCTGGATCCTTTTGTAAATTACTAATACTTTTTTTCTTTGGCATTTCAGGTACAGATGTTTGCATTAATTTCACTCCTTCCTCTGTTCATGGAGAAGTTGTAAAGCAACCACTCTATAATTTACAGACTTAATATTGCCACACATTTGTAGACTAAGATTGCTTCAAATAAGGTAAATCTACACAGAATTAAAATAAGGCAGTTTCTTTGATAGTTATTTGCTATAGAATTCTCCACATAAATCCAGTACTAGTGTGGGATATAGCTTTTGCAGACTGCTATCACTGCAATTACTTTGTCTCTCAGTAATATTTTCTGGAGATGATTATTTGAAAAGTTGGAGCTCAGAAGTGTTAATATGTACCATGCCTGGTACCCTAACCAGGGGAGGGCTATTGCCTTAGATTCATGAAGGCAGCTGGCTCTGGGGACAGTCAGCAGAGCTTCAGAAATCGTGAAGTATCAGGATCCCAAATGATTAAAAGAGCTGGACCCTAGTGAGCAGGTATTAAGAATTAGGTTACATTAATGAAATCTGTATCTGAACAATGGACACTTCCTGAATCCCTTGGAGGATGAGGTTCACTGTGTGCTATGTCCTAGAATTAAACATGATCTGGAGATGTTTTGTGAAGGAACACCAGCTCTTGGTTACATATGTGTAAAGTTTTCAGTACTCTCCAAGGGATAGGTAGAACAGAAATGCATATTTAGATGTTAATGCTCCCACAGACCTTCCTCTAAACATCCAAATGAACAGTCTCTCTCCGCTAGGCCAGGCTGGCACCTGCCTTCTCACGGAAAAAGGATTGCCTTGGCCTACAATTGCAACTTCCCAAGGCTGGTTGTTTTTAGCTACAAGAAATGTTTTTCTGGTTCTGACCCTGTATAGATAGATGCTTTCTTCACAGAACGTTAGAGTCTCTTCACCTCAGCTTTATTTTGTAGATCAGAAAACAGATTTCCAGAAGGCAGGAAGCTGTCCAAGGTGGTACAGCCAACAGCAATATCAGGATGAGGCCCTAGACTGTGTCCTGAAAGATTGCTAATCATTATTTTCCTCCTAATCATTATTAATATTAAAGCAGAGAGACAACTTTTCTCTGTGAATTGATTTGGATGTGACATATTAGCATTATTTGCACATTCCACTGAATCAGTAAATCCAAGGGACAGCTAACAGGAATTTGAGCCAGCAGGGACAATTCAACAGTACAACTCCAGGACAGACGTGCTCCTATGGGCCTGACCCTCTAATGCCAGCCATGTAACTGACATGGCAGTCTGACTGGTCACCACCGTGAAGAAATCTTTACAAAGAACGGCCAACTGGGAACTGTCACACTTGTCATCAGAACAGAGGGTAAAGTATTTCATTAGGTAAACCCAGCCTGTTTCTAGTACCCTGCAGTGTACATAAAAGTCAGTGGTTGGTTACTTGCTTGTGACAAATATTTATAGGCAGGAAAATGCTGTTTATACAGTTGGCATCAAGTGTAGATCATATTTCCATACTTAAATGTATTCTTAGAGCTAATACGTTGCTTGTGATTGCTGCAGAGCTGATCTCATTGCCAACTCTTAATCTTTGAAACTATTCCTATCATAGTCTTTTTGGCTCTTGACCACAGCGCAAGCCAGGATCTTATTACTAGCTGGTATGCTAAAGGAAATGCAGCTGAGGTGAAAGAGAAGGTGTAAATCAAGAGAACAATTGTGATCTGAATTCTGTCTTGTTCAGAACTTGAACAAACAGTCATAAGGAAAGTAGAAATTCTCTGATAGTACTTGTGGCCTTTAAAAGGTAAAGGCTTGATTCTTTAATGCTTCTGAACTATGTTTCCTTTCTTTTCTACACATCCTTGAGTATGCTTTGATTTCTTCCCATCCTTGTTTCCTTTTCTCTTTTCTTTAGTCCTTCCAGATTTCCTTTTACAGTCTCTAGGTTGGAATTCAGGGGAGGGCCAAATGCTCACAGGGCTTCCAACCATGAGACGCTATAGCATTGGTTTTGCTGCCCGAGTGGGTTTCCCACTTTCCTGGATGGCCCAGCTATCCTGCTGTAGGAGACATGAAGCATGCGGTGCGGTTGTGGGAGGCCATTCCTGAATCCTATCCTGGAACCAGTGCAGGGAGATGTTCCTACGGAGACCACCAGCTGTGGTTTTGGCAGGTGCTTGTGTACAAGAAAGACTGCATGGTCTAGTGGGTGGAAAGAACACCGTGCTCAGGACAAGGTCAACTGGGTTCTGGTCCTCCTTTCTGTGTGGTCCTGTGTGGTCCCTAATTTCTCTGAGCATCTTTTTCCTTATCTATTAAGTGACAAGGTTGGACCATGCAATCTCTAATTCCTTTCTAGTTCCAATGTTCATGATTCAGGAGACTAAATTTGATCCAAGGCATATCAATTTCATTTAATAAGATTCATGTTATGATGGGATTCTTCTCTACATTCTGAAATGCAAATAAAAATAGATATTTGTTTTGGAGTTACAGTAATTAAATGGGACTGCTTTTGGTGTAATTCCAGCATCTGGGAGCTTACTAAGCATTAATGGAGGAGCATAATGAGCAGAGGGCCTAATCTGACTTTTCATTTTCAATTGGAGGTGATTGGTTCATCTTCAAAGCATTTATGTTCCCTGAAAGTATCAGATAACAACAGAATATAGTCAGAATTCCATGGAAATCAGTTATTCCCATAGTAGGTAGTGTTGCACAATTCTCCAGTCAAGAGAGTGTCACTATGGTAACTACAGGGACCCCTGCCCCAAATGTCCCCCTCTTCATCCAGTGGACAGAGCTACAATCACCCCACTCTCTAAACTTCAGTGAATACATGTGAATTCATTGAGTGGAATTTGTTGGAGAAAATAAAATTTGTGGTTAAATACTAGGGATCAAAAAGAAAGACAACCCTAAATAAGAGCTTTCATTTATGAAATGTTGAAATAAAAAAAAATCAATGCCCTCCAGCAATCTGATTCATATAATCATCTAAACCAGAGGCTCTCAGCTTGGTGTGGGGACCCACTGGTGAGTCTCTATCCATTTGGGATTTGTCAAAAATAATATATGAGGTTGTATTAAATGTAATATTTTAAAGTAATCCATTTGCAAAATTTTACATAAAAATGAAAACAGATTCAAGGTTATTCCTTTAATATTTATTTCTCTCTCATTGCATTCCACTGTTTTTAAAAGTCAAGAGTGAACAGGGTTGAATTAATATTAGGGTGCAGGGATCTATGTGTTATTCTGGGAGTGTTGAGGAGACTGCATCTTGCATATGAACTTATCCGACCTGGCAGGAAAAAAGTTGAAAATCTGCTGAGCTAAAAGACTGTGACACAGTCTCACATCAACCTACATTGAGCAATCATGAAGGACTCGCCAAGAATGAAAATTTATAAATATATAATTTTTTTCTCACTGGGATTATTTCACACATAGACACACACATTTCCTTTATTATGTAACGTGCACATGTTCGTTGCAAATAAGATTAGCATATTTAGATAAATATAGATGCAAACCATATTCCCAAATGCATTAATAGTAACCTATCTCAAGGAGATACTGTGATAATTAAATGAGTGGCCGTAAATATAAACCAGTGACAACGCCTGGCCCAGAGCAAGCCCGACTGTGAGTGTTAGCTGTGATCAGTATCATAGCTAACACTCACAGTCATGTATATCCTTTTGATTTCCCCTCCCAACTGTTTCTCCTTCAGGATTTCTTAACTCAGCAAATGGCAGTCTCGTTTTTTAAGAATGTATTCAGGCCAAAAACTTCACTGCTCTCTCTCTCACTCCTCCTTCTACCTCAGGCCAAATCCCACATAACAGGTAAAACTGGTGATTCTACCTTTAATATATATCCAGACTTTAACTACTTGTCACCAACTCCAGGACTACCACCCTTGTTCAAGTCATTGCCATCTCCTGCCGAAAGTGCTTCAGTGACTTTTGAACTGATCTTTCTGCTCCCATTCTTGTCTCCTTACAGACTTCCCCCAAAGTAGCCAAAATCCTTTGTCACTTTCCTGCTCAAAACCCTCCCAGTGGTTTCCAAAAGACACTGACCCTTGCTAAGCTCACCTTGCCTCTCATTAGCTCCCAGCCATGGGAGCTTGCTGAGCCTTGGGTGGGTCTACCGTACTTAATTCCAGCATTTGAACTTGGTGTCACCCAGGGAGAACTTTACTCTCCCTCTCTTGTTACAGATTTCTTTTTTTTTTTTTTAAGATTTTTATTTATTTATTTTACAGAGAGAGAGAGATCACAAGCAAGCAGAGAGGCAGGCAGAGAGAGAGAGAGAGGAGGAAGCAGGCTCTCCACTGAGCAGGGAGCCCAATGCGGGGCTTGATCCCAGGGCCCTGAGATCATGATCTGAGGCGAAGGCAGAGGCTTTAACCCACTGAGCCACCCAGGCGCCCCTTATTACAGATTTCTATGCACATGTCATTTCCTCAGAGAATTCTTCTCTGATCACACTATTTAAAATAGTTCTCTCCTATGATATGATGAGCACTGGGTGTTAAGCGCAACAGGTGAATTATTGAACTCTACATCTGAAACAAATGATGAACTATATATCAGCTAATTGAATTTAAATTAAAAAATACAATAGTCCCCTCCTCTACACTTTAATTCTTTACCCTACCTTATTTTTATTCACAGCACTTACCCCTTTCTAACACTATATTTTTTATTTGTTTGTTTATTGATTCTCTACCCTTCTAGATTGTAAATTGTGTAAGAGTGGGATGTTTTTGTTCACTGCTGTCTCCCCAGTGCTTGGAACAGTGCCTGGAACAGTAAGAATATAGAAGTGCTCCAAGTGTGTTTGGTGAATGGGTGAATGAATGGACATCCTCTGTATCCATATATATGTCACAAACTTTTTCATGCTGTACATTGCTTTGTGGGCTACTTTAGCATTCTATTTTAGATTGTGTGATTTTTTCTGTCAGTACATAGACCTTCATAACATTATTCTTATTGGTGGCACATAATAGATCTTTGCGTGGTGAACGGATGTACAATACTTAATTGAAACATTGTTTTATTAAGGGAACTTCAGACTAATTTCAACCTTTTTTGAATTATAAAAATGACTGGCACAAACATCTTTTAAGAACACCCTTAAAAATAACCACAGATAAGTTGTTGGAAATGAAGTATGACTTTAAGTGTGTTCATGTTGGGGGTTTTATTACAATACATAGCAGCAGAGTAGCGGTGCTGATTTTGATCCCACCATCAAAGATGAGGCAACATTTATTGTAAGCCTTGTGTTTTATATATAGAAAGACTCTGGAGGGGCGCCTGGGTGGCTCAGTGGGTTAAAGCTGCTGCCTTCGGCTCAGGTCATGATCCCAGGGTCCTGGGATCGAGGCCCGCATCGGGCTCTCTGCTCAGCAGGGAGCCTGCTTCCTCCTCTCTCTCTGCCTACTTGTAATCTCTCTCTCTGTGTCAAATGAATAAATAAAATCTTAAAAAAAAAAGAAAGAAAAAAGAAAGACTCTGGAGGCAGAGAGCAGGATTTCATTTACTGAAACTGAATAGCAACCAAGAAAAGTGAAATATGCTCAGCAGCACATAAAGTGTTTGGGTGATGGTAAGTATGTGATGGAGACCATTTTGATTTGAAGCATCAGTGCGCTTTGGGATTACTGATTTGCAGACTAGTGGCAGAGCCACGCCGCAGAGCAGCAGTGCTTCTTCCAACCACTGGGCAAAAAGATAGTAAGACAAAGCATGTTATAAAGCCTGTGCTTCTGGCCTAACATAATGACTACACCAATGTGCATTTGGGTCAGGAGGAAATGGAGTTTCCCAGGAAATACCTCAGGGTTTCAAGGATTCCTGGAGCAAAGATGATTGGACAATATTCCTGAAGATAAGGATAGGCAGTCAGTCTTGCCAACATGCCTTTCCCTGGGATAGGTTGGCCCTCGCTATCCAATAATTTCCCTTCTGTGCCGTTAAAATGAGAGATGCCCATACTAAGAATGAATGATTTAAGGAAAGATGCGTTTCTGTATTGTGGTATCTGTTGGTTTTAATGGACATCCAACAGAAGTGGGACTGGAGGTGGGTCACCCTGCCCTAGGAGGCTGGCTCCAGGGAAGTCTAGCAGGAACCTGGTATTGTGACAGATGCTTCCAAAATGTGTAATAGCCAGGGTTGGTATTATAAACACTCTTCTACTCTGGCAATTTTCTGCAACACTGTGTTCGAAGAGAAGAGCCTGACAGTGTGATATTCCAGAGGGCTGGGGATAAGTTTTTCAGGAATTCCTGTGAGCCAGTGATCAGGAAAGCAAAAAAGGCATGGGGCAGCAGGTCCAGAAAAACTGGACCTGTGTGGCCTCATGTGTGAACTTCCAAAGAAATATTCCTATGTTTCTTACCCTTGAATTCTTTTCTGGGGGATTTGAGTGTGATTTTTCCTGCGGATGAGGGGGACATTAGCTATATATTTTCTGGGCTTCAGGATGCAGCCCCCACAGATCCGTACACCTTGTACATGGGCTCCCTCCCTTCTCCCTCCCTTCAGGCTCCCTTTCTCTTGAACCTGGCACATGTGGCAGAGAATTTAGATAGGCTACCAACCTGCAGGATCCGACACACTTCTCTGGATGTTCTTGCACCATCTCTCTAGTTCTGTAAAGAGTCTGTGAGTAATAAAGATGGCCAACTCTGAATTTTTTTGTTCAAGAGCAGAACATAAATTCTGCTAATGTTAGCATGGCTTAAAGTTCTTAGGGAACAAGAGGATCTTTTGAAAATATTCTCCATGCATGCTCTACAGCACTTTGCAATAAGTACTTACCCCCTGAGAATAATTTTAAATTTATTATTGTGGAAGTTCTGAAGATAGGTTCTGTAATTCTGACTCTCTCACAGACGTGTGGCATCAGCAAAGAGAAGCCTGGAGAATGAATGCACTTCTCCAGGATCCTTTGAAGAGCTCTGCCCCCCAAGCCTTCACCGAGGGGGCTGGTTTCCATATATTATCCTCTCAATTCCAGCAAGTCCAATGTCACGTGTTGGAGAGTTCGCTCGCTCATTCTGTATTTCCCAAATGCCGCCACCCTGGGAGCCAGTGTGGAGCAGAAGACATGCATTAGCTCCGTACCCCCTGCTTCCTGGACCTGCAGAATGGAAACTGGGTTCTCCATGACTCAGGCTGAGAGGCTGGACTGGGGGCACTGCTGCTCCCCCCGAGGCATCTGATTGTTATCTCCGTGATTTCACAGTTTGTTAATGACATTTTCAAAAGTCCCGTGGGCTCGAAATTGTTTCCACAATTTCATTTGCTTTTGCATTAAGGGTCTGATTTTTCTATTTTTAAAGACTGACATTGTTACTGTGCTGTAATTTAAAGTGTGTGACATTTCAGTATGAAAGCCTCCATCCTAGAGCTGTACACGGACTCCTTGGGTCACTTGAAGGAGAGCTGAATGATTCCCTCTTGTTTTGATGGGGGGCCCTGTCCCTGCAGGAACTGTACCCAGACAGCCCTTGTGTAGGTCACATGCCTGGCAGGTCGAAGGAGGAGCCATTTCGGGGCTTGGTTCTGCTGGAAATTCTCCTGGGCTGATAAACCAAGTGACACTTCCCCAGGGCCTTCCCTGCTTTAGACAGGGGACTTTGGCTGAGCATTTCCTCTGCGCCAGGCATAGTGTGCTTGGTGCTGGACATACAGACAGGGATAAGACAGTCTCTGTTCTCCAGAGGTTCAGAGAGTGGGGAGTTCTACTGCGGTTCTGCCACTTACCATTTTTATGAGGTGGTTAAGCCACTTGACTTTGCCAAGACTGTTTTCTGATCTGTAAAATGGCTTCACATATTTTCTGAAGTTGTGATGATAATCTGTCCACAGACAGCCTGGGGCTCACACTTGGAAAAATAAATAAATACCTGCAATCAAGGTCTTCATCCTCGGGGGACTTAGTGTCTTATCTGGAAATCATTTCCCCCAATTCCTGAGGGGTGTGGTGAGGATCAGTCACAGTGATCTCTGACAGTTTTCTGTAATGGTACTAGCATGCAGGAGGGACTGAAGAAATGTTCATTGTTTTTCCCTTCAAAGCCTTCCTGTGGCCCAGAGGCTTGATCTGTCATGGAGAGATTAGGGCAGTGTTTTGTTAGGAACTGAAGTGCCCCCCACCATTTTATATTGTAACTGCCACACTTTAAACCTGGGGGTTTCCAATTAAATTCTGATTTCCAGAGTCTCTCCTTTAAATGGGTTTGTCAAAAGTAATAGGTGTCCATAATTTTAAACAATAAAATCGTAGCGTAATATTTAAAACAAAACAGCCAGTCCCTGGCCTTCCTATCACAAGTCCTACTCCTCAGAGGCAGCTGCTTCCATTTCTTTTAACTTTATTCCTTAGCATTTAACATCTGTATTTCTAAATAATATAACAATACTGCTACTTCTCACTATGATTATTGACTTTTCTTATGAAAGATGGAAGTTGATCCGTCTTCCACAGACATACTTCTCTCCAGACGCATCTTTCCAGTGCAGTTAAATCATCATTATTTGTTAAATTATTACCCAGTGTTTGCATGTTTAGGACAATGTAAATATCGCTCATACTTCTCTATGATTACATTTCCTTTCTTTTTTTTCCTAGAGTTCGAATTGTCTTTTCAAAAAAATCTGCTTAGTCTTATATCCCTACACTAATTAGTTCCCACATTCTTCAGGGAAACATGACTTCAGGAATTGGTTCCTTTTTTTTTTTCTTTTTTCTTTTTTCTTTTTCTCCTTTCTTGGAGATGTTTCTGGAGTAATTTTCCTGCTCCAATCTGAACTCGAAGACTTTCAAGGCCTACGTGATAGCTGCTGACCTGGGTATTCCATTTATTGTCATTCAAGGAATTCTCTTCACATATTCCTCATTTTCTGGATGTCTGGCATTCCTTTATCTCTGTTTATTCTCTTGTTTCTATGGAACACACCCTCCAGTAGCTTTCTAACATAGGGTACACAGAAAATAAACCTTTCGAGACCTTGTATGCCAGAAAACTTTGTACACTTATGTTGATTTATAGCTTGACTGCCTATGAAATTCTAGATTAAAACAATTTTTTAAATTTAGGATATTGATAGTGTTGCTCTAGCATCTTCAGAGTTCGAGTGCTTTTAGAAAATCCAATGCTGTCCTGATTCCTGGCCCTTGGTATTTGCCCTGTGTTTCCTGTCTGGGATTTCTTTATTCCCAATATTCAGAAATTTCACAGTGGTTTGCTTTGGTGTGGTTTGTTTTTCATTTATTGTCCTGTGTACTTGGTGGGCTATTTCAACTTGGAAACTCATGGCCTTTAGTTTTGGGAAAGTTTCCTATATTATCTGATTTTTTACTTCCATCTGTTTACTTGGTGTTCTTTCTGGAACTTTTATTAGTCAGGGGTCAAACCTTCTGAATTGATCCTCTACTTTTAAAAGTCTTTTTTCTCCTATTTTCCTGTTTTTTTATTTTTGTTTTTGTTTTTTGCTTTTTGTTGTTGTTGTTCTAATTAAGATTTTCTCAACTTTACTTTCTCTTTTCCTATTTATTTTTTATTTTGCATTTATATTTTTAATTCTCATGAGGTCTTTCTTGTTCTCTGAAAGTTTCTTTCTTTTCTTTTAGAAATACATTCTCTTTTTATTATTTCTATTCATGGAGGTGATACCTTTTTTTATCTGTGGATTCTCACCTTGGTCTCTGCTTCATCTTTTTGGTTTGTTTGTTTGTTTGCTAAGGATTTTATTTATTTATTTGACAGAGAGAGACACGCAGTGAGAGAGAGGGAACACCAGCAGGGAGAGCAGGATAGGGAGAAGCAGGCTTCCCGCTGAGCAAGGAGCCTGATGCAGGCTCAATTCCAGGACCCTGGCTGGGATCATGACCTGAGCTGAAGGCAGCTGCTTAACCGACTGAGCCACCCAGGCACCCCCATCTTTTGGTTTGTTAATTTGAGTCTCCGCATTTCATGTATCTGATGACACTTGGGTCAGACAATTCATACATTGATCATACATGGATTACCATACATGGATAACCAAAATTATTTTCAACAGTGATGACAAAAATCTGTCATAATAATTATTTTCATGATTATTCAGTTGAAAAAAATTAACAATAAAAAGAATGGGTTTTAATTTTTTTAATTTAAAAAATTTTTAAATTAAAAAAAAATTTTAAAGATTTTATTTATCTTAGAGAGAGAGAGAGAGAGAGAGAGAGAGAACACAGAAGGAGAGTGAGAGGGAGAAGCAGGGTCCCCACAGAGCTGGGAGCCTGACATGGGGCTTGATTCGTGGACTCTGGGATCATGACCTGAGCCAAAGGCAGATGCTTGACCAACTGAGCCACCCAGACACCCTGAATGAATTTTAATTTTAAATAAGTTAATCAAATTAAGTATTTCATGCATGTACTAAATTTTACAGTTACCAAACAAAACTCATTCTTCATACTTCTGTGTGTCACTTCTTTAAAATTAATACAAATGAAAACTCTGAGTGGTTATGTGGAATGGCAAAAGTCAGTAATTCAGAGTTTTATTCTGACTTTACAATTTCTATGGTGTCATTGTTTACTTTTGGAATCTACTGTTTAAGCACAGGAATATTTAGTGTCACAGGGATTGGACACAAATTGAGGTGAAGACAACGTGGAGAATTTGAACCTTTGAACGTATTCTCAAAAGGAACATATATAGCTCAGTTTGTGTTAGTGGAAGAACTGACTCAATAATAGGGAGTTTTCCAAATTAATTCCAGGTAGAGAATGAAAATGTGCTAATTTGTAGCTTCTAGACATATTATTGCTATTCTGCAGTAGCCAGAGCAACTGGCTCTGAACTGGCTCTGGAACTTAGATGTAGAAAGGAGGGTTTTTTCGTTTCGTTTTGTTTTGTTTTGTTTTGTTTTTGTGGGAAGAAGTATTTTATCACTAAGGTTTTTTAAAATTGCTGCACAATTGTGCATAAAAATAAATAATAAAAAGCCATACAACTTTTAGCTGATTTAATTACTGGTTCCAAATTCTTTATAGGCAATCCCTTATTACACCCTGGGCTGACAGCTTCCAGCCCTACCCTTGCTACCCAACTGGTGTAGGAGCCTGGTGTTTTACCTGGTGTTCCACAGAGGACGATTTCTTAGGCCTTTTCCTTAGGGTCAGTCAGTTCCTCTGTTGGGTGTATGCGTGGCTAACATTTTGGGAACTAGCTGAGAGAAGAGGGCCAGGTACTTGTGTTTGATAGAGTCACCTAATCTTGTCTTCCATAGGGGACTTCTCTCCCACACTCTTCAAGTTCTGTTACCCAGCTTCCTTAGCTTAGATTTTTCAGAAAATAAACTTTCTATCTGCTCCTAGGATGGGAGCTTTGGGGCCATAGTCATCTGGAAGTATAGGAAGGAAGATCTGTGTGCTCCCTAAATAGACTTTCAACCAATTTCCTCTGTCTTCAGCCTCAAGCCTCAATTCTGTTTTCTTTGGAGAGTCTGGTGCATAAATTCCTGGCCATCCGTAGAATTCCGCAGCCCAAATCTTTGGGATTTTTGTTTGTTTGCTTGATATTCCCCATCATGGTCAGTGAAAGTCCTTACTTTCTTTACTCTGCTGAGTCAGTTAGTATTAATCAGCGTGCTTCATCTTCCATAGTTGGCTGCCTCTCTTTTTCAGTATCATTTTCTGTCATGATCTCTTTGTCTTTGTACGTTTTTATCACTTGAAATTCTTTTTAGGGACACTGGTATGGAGCAGAGATTAATGCATAGTTCCATCTAATTTATTTAATTGTAAGCCTTCTTAGTAAGTAATTCTATTTATTATTTTCACATAAAAGTAGACATTGACATTTTAAAGAATAGAAGGTGAAACTTTAGTTTTTCAAAGACATTTTAAATTCAAGTTGTGCCACTTACTCTGCTATCAAATCCTAGAGGGAATGTATTTGCTTTGCTATTAGGGGTAATTTAGAGGACAAGTTTGAGGAGCTGTTGTGAGGCGAGGCGATTTGGATAAATGCTTTGGGAATCTGGTCCTCAGTTGAGAGAGAATCCATGATATCCATCAGCAGGTCATAAACATTCATCCTCTAGTTTACCAATCAGAAACAGACATGCTTTGCAAAACATGTTTTCCACCAAGCATCACATGAAACCTAGGGTCACAGTATGACATAAAGTAATAAAAGGATAGAAATAGCTTTCTAGCTAAATTCCTATCATCCCTAGTTTATATGAATCCTAAACCCAGTTTGTAGCTCATAGAGTAGAGCTAGCTCAACTGTGGGTATTCTATAGAAATTTATTTGCTTTTCTTGTCCTATAAGTATGGACCCTAAGGAATTATTTTTGTTTCATTTTGTTTGCTTATTTTAGTTGATAATAATCAGTATAATCAAGGACCCAGGAAAACTGGAACTCTAATTTATTGGAATCTTTATTAGACCTGATTCTTGGTTGCCTTGGTTGCAAACGACATAATTTACTGTGACTACTTCAAGCAAAAACAAAGGAATTTATTAAAGGATACTAAGTAACTCACAAATTACCTCTCCTGGACCATGTGAAATGCTTATGAAATGCCCAGAGGAAGAAACAAGGGAACATTTATCAATCAGCTCCTATTCCCTATCAGTCAAGTTTTTCCCATAGGGTGTTAAACCTTGCACTGTGGGACTGCACGTGTATGAATGCAGAGCCAGTTCCTATGAGTTCCCAGAAGAGCTCTGGGGAGGGGATACAAAGAGAGAAGAGGAAGTCCATTCCAACTTGTTTTTAGGGGTAGATTTTGGGATAGGAGTTTGGGAATGAAATATATAAGGAGAAGCTTTAGGGAAGTTCCCCTGAGGGGGGAAAATAACAGGAAAAAGAGGCTTTCAGCAGCACCACTGTGGGTTATAAATTGATTCTCTTTGACATGCTTTAAGATATTTAAGAAAACATTGGAATTGCTTTTAATTGCTTATAGTTGTTGAATGCTATTTACTTGAATGCCATAGCTTGCAGAGACTGAACCACGTGGGGGTTCTTGTTCATAAACAATTTTTTTTCAGTGATCCAAGATTCATTGCTTATGCACCACACCCAGTGCTCCATGCAAAACGTGCCCTCCTTAATACCCACCACCAGGCTCATGCATGCCCCTCCCTCCCCTCCATAACCGTCAGTTTGTTTCTCAGTCTCTCATGGTTCATCTTCCCCTCTGATTTACCCCAATTCACTTTTCCTTTCCTTCTGCTAAAGTCCTCCATTTCATTCCTTATGTTCCACAAGTGAAACCATATGATAATTGACTTTCTCTGCTTGACTTATTTCACTCAGCATAATTTCCTCCAGTCCCGTCCATGTTGATACAAAAGTTGGTTATTCATCCTTTCTGATGGCTGAGTAATAGTCCATTGTATATATGGGCCACATCTTCTTTATGCATTCATCTGTTGAAGGGCATCTGGGCTCTTTCCACAGTTTGGTGATTGTAGACATTGCTGCTATAAATATTGGGGTGGAAAGTACTCCCCAGTTCATGAGAACCAACTTCTTCAGTAAGAATACCATGTCCATGTTCAGCCTCAGTGGATTTTTGATGTGAGCTTTCCAATGACTTTCAGGCAACTGAATTGCATTACCAGAAGAATAGCTTTAAAAAGGTCTCTGGAAATTTGACTCAAGCTATGTCATTTTGGTATAAGCTAAGCTGAAGCCAACTTACTGAGCCTTTAAACAACTGGATACTTGTCCATTTTTCCTTCTCTGTCTGATAATTCAGGAAGCATCCATGGGACACTGGATTCTTTGGGAAAGACCACACAAAAAAAGGAAGATGTGAACATTTAGCAAGATTTACAAAGATTTGAAGAATTTAAAACTTAGCTCATGGCATTTGGAGGCCTAGGTCTAAAGAGCTAACCTTTTTATTTGATCACCAAGAGTATCATTTCTCAGAATTTGCCAGGAAGAGAACACATAGTGATTCAGGGAACTGGAATCTCCCTTTCTCTTGGGGGAGCTGAAGAGTATGTGCACACATAACAATGAGGGGAGAACTAGGCACACAGGCTAATTTGTGGGATCAGGAAGATATCCAACTTCAGAGCAGGCAAGTCTGCAGGGATCAGGAAGGAACTGAAGGTCATAGCAGGTAATGGGCTGAACTCAGTAAAGTCAACCTCAGACCCAAACAGGAGTGACTGGACAGATCTGAAAGGCCGAAACAGAAAACATCTGGACCCCAAGAGGTTGTGTAATTCTAGGATGTGGCTTTGGCTCAGGAGAAACAATTCTAAGTGAGAAGTTTTGGAGTAATATTCTTGTATTTGCCACTTATTAGCTATTTGACTTTGGGTAAATCATTTAATATCTGTGAGCCTCATACTTTCGTTACAAAATGGGAATAATAAAGCTTACTTTCTTGTTAGGATTATTGTATGTGAAATGCCGGGTATAGTTCCTCATACAGGCTCAAAGTTATATGATTATTTCTAAGACAGAAGTCCTTTTGCGGTGAAAGACCTTGTCTCCATGTGCTCCTACCCTAACTCAGCACTGCTTCACGGATAGATTAAAGCTACTTCCTCCTTCCCTGACCTCCTACCTCCCCGCTCTTCACAAACCTCTGACCCCACGCTGCTAAACTCAAATAACACATTTAGAAGCCAATGAAGACATCTGTATAGATGTAACTGAGCTTCAATGTTCTTACTGGCCTTGACTCTAAGTGGGATCAGAATAGGGAATAACCTCAAAATCATGCCTTATGAAGCACAATTGAGAGAACCAGGGAAATTTAGCTTGGAGCAGAAATGATAAAATCAAGGAAAGTATAATAGTTCATGCATTATTTGGTTCAATTTGGATCTTTTTTGGGGGAAATAATGGTGTCTTTATGGTAGCCACTTGTAGAGGATTTAAAGAGAGAATCTTCATGCTGAGAAAGGGTAAAACCCCAAGAATCTCCAAGGTCTTCTGACTCTTAGTGTCTCTGGGTTCAGGAAGCCCATGCTGACCTTTGTGGTATATGTGGTATTGGTGAAGGTGCCAGTTTCTGTATGGAGCATATCCTGGCACTGTTCAGCCTCCAGGCATGAGCCATGCCATAAAGTTTGCCTCTTGGCATGTAGAGTTGGGGCCTCATAACCCTTGTTACAATAATTCTGTCAAAGTCCTCTCAATACATATCCTTTCTATTCATCTTTTCACCAGTTGGCAATTACATGCTACAGAAAGTGTACACAGAAGGGGCTTGTTTTGGTTACCATGTAGCTGGGTGGGAGGGAGCTATGGCTGGTGGCTGATTCTCTGGGGTGACTGGGCATGGGTTATGGGAATGGAGATGGAGTCCCTCATCAGTTTCCAGAGCGTTGCCTCGCTAGCACCCTGGAGCCTGTGAATAGTGTCTAAACCAATGGTCAAAGTGGAGAGGGCAGCACAGTCCTCATTACTCCCCAGGACGAACTGACCTCTTCTGAAAAGGTGCATTCTTGACCTGGTGAGACTCTTCCTCATCCGGAAAGGCCAGTGAAGCAAAAAGATCTAATGTGAAAGGGTGGGGGTGAGGGGTCAAGGGTGGCATTGAAGGGAGAGAAAGGTGCAGAGCATTCACTAAATCATTTCCACCAGAATAGAGCAGAACAAAGGCATCACCATCCTGAGAGCATTTGTTAAGGACTCAAACAGATCAAGCCTGTACAAAGTCTGGTGACCTTTTCCTGCCCTGGAGACTCTCAGTTTTGTCATTTTGATGAATCTCTAAGTTGTGTTCACTGTGAGTATCTCTGATAGCAAATAAGTGATTTAACATAAAAGGTCCTTTGAGAGAAATGCATAAAAATGGAGTTAAGCTCAATGCTACTCCGAAGCATGCCATTTATTTTTAAATGTTCCCCTCATCCATCTTAGTTATTACACTTGAGGTGAGCATAGCATAGCATATAGAGTTGTTGAATCACTATGTTGTATGCCTGAAACTAATGTAATAGTTGTGCGTCATCCATACTCAAATAAGAAATAAATAAAAATAAACCATCGAGCAAGTTGTAATAAAGAAGGAAGGAAGGAAGGAAAGAATGAAAGAAGGAAGGAAATAAGGGTGGAAAGAAGAAAGCAAGCAAGAAAAAAAGAAAGAGAAAGAAATTAAAATTAAATTGCAAGAAACAAAAAAGCAAAAATTAAGTTTGATTCCTTTTTGAGTCTGCTATTGGTGATATAAAGCTCAGGAATTCATGCTACCATCCACTAAGAGCCAAAACATTTATTCAATGTGTAAGAATCAAACCTCAAAAGAGTCATGTTGAATATTCACTTGGGTGCCTCCTACAGAGTATATGTAAAAAAACATAGAATACTCTCTCAGATCATCTATTTCCAAATAAAACCGATCATGTTGCTATCCATTGTCAACCTTGTACTTTTATCAGCCTGGTAATAATACCAAAGTGAATCATAATAGAATTGATTTAAGAAGAATTTAGACTCTTTAGTCTGCAATTTGATGTAAGTTTTACCTGCAAGCTGCTCACTAAACCTTACATCTCTAGCCATTCAACTTGTTCCCAAGTCCTTCTCACATTTTCTTCAGTGCGAACTCATTCCTAAAAGTATTCAAGAGTCAAAATTGGCACTCTGCAATTGCACAGTCCAATTTAGTAGTCAGTAGCTACATGTAGTTATTTATATTTACACTTTAAAAAACTAAATGCAATTAAAATTTAATTTCTTGGTCACACTAGTCACATTCAGATGCTCAATAGCCATATATGGCTAGTAACTACCTTATTGGACATCACAATTATGGAGCATTTCCATCACCACAGAAAATCCTTTTGGATAGCAATGATCTGTAATCTCATCTGTAGAAATTTCATCTTTGAAGTGCCTTTCCTTAGCATGGGGAAAGCACATTCTCATCTAAATACCCAGACAAAGTGAAAATTTAATGGACATATTGGCACTTCATTTCAATTTCTCTTTTGGAGAGTGGTAATCATTGGATCAGGACTGCTTCTTTCATGATCCTTAGTTATGGTACCAAGACCTTGAACCAAAACCACTTTGGTCAGTAAAGAATTATACCTGCCCTTGTATAAATGGTATAGTCTTCTTGTTACTCAGAAGAAAAGATCCTACGACTGTGACATTTTATTTCCTTGTATCTTAATGGTCATTTGAAAATCCACCTTCATTTCTCTTCAATTGCAGAATTTTACCAAACAGACATGACAGTTTTTCCAACTCTAGAACTGCTAATAGGTGTTCACCTATTAGTAAAGGTAAGGAGGAAAGGCAAACTGGTCAGGTCAGATTAATTCCTTCTCAGATCTCTGATAATATTGAAAATCTATGTGGAACTGACTCTCCTGGCTTATTATGTGAAGCCAGCATTACTCTAATGCCAAAAGCCAGAGAAAGATATTATAAGAAAACCACAGAATAATATCTCCCACAAATATAAAAACAAGAACCTTATAAAAAATAATAAATTGAATCCAATAATGTATAAAAATGATAACCCATCATGACTAAATGGGTTTCATCTCAGAAATGCAAGGTTGGTTTGATGTTGGAAAATTAATGTACTTCAACAACCTAGAAAACAAGAGGCATATGGTAATCTTGATAGATACAGGAAAAGAATTTAATGAAATTCAACATTTATTCATGATAAAGAGTTTCAGCAAACCAAAAATAGAAAGGCACCTCCCCAACCTGGTAAAGAGCACCTGTAAAAATTCTGTAGCTAACATGATACGAATGCTCATGGTACTGAATATTCTCACTCAAGATTGTCAAGGCAGGCGCACCACTTGTATTCAATCTTGTATTAGAGAAACTCCTCAGTGCAACAAGAAAAGGAAAAAAAAGGAATTCATACTGGAAAAGAAGCAATGAAATGCTTTATTTATTTATGTAAATAATTTTATTTATTTATTTATGTAAACATAATTGTTTACATATAAAGTCTCAAACAATGTAGAAAAATGATTTTATATACAATAAATGAATTTAACTAAGTTTTAGGATACAAATTCATCATACTAAAATCAGTTGTGCTCTTATATACTAGTAGTGAATAATTAGAACTTGAAGGAAAACAGTATAATTTATAATAGCACCCCAAATGACATAAACAGTAACAACATAAATCATGAAGTTAAATATTTTCAGGGACAATTCTAACAAAATATGTACAAAAAGGCCTAAATAAATGCAGAAATATATATGGATTCATGAATTGGATGACTCAGTATTGTCAAGATGTCAATTTTCTACCCAAATTAGTTTATAGATACAGTATCATCTCAATAAAAATTGCAGCAAGTTTTTCCTAGAAATGGGCAGGTTGGTTCTAAAGTGTATGGGGAAAATAAAAAGGTTGAGAAACCAAGATAAAATGGAGGATTCAGGATACTTGAATTACTATAAAGATACAGTAATCAAGACTATGGTATTAGCTAAAGTATAGGTATATGGCTTAATGGAATGCAGTAGAGTCTATCTACATATATATGATTAATTGATTTTTGACAAAGAAACAAGGACAATTCATTGGGAAAGGGTAGAGTCTCTAACAAATGATGCCAGGAAAATTGAGCAGCCATGTGCAAGAAAAAATGAACCTTGATCTATAATTCATATCATATAAAAATTAATATCAAACACATCATAAAACTAATGTAAAACACAGTTATAAAACCTCTAGACAAAAATAAAGAAGAAAATCTTTGTGACTTTAGACCAAGCAAAATATTTTTTAGACAGGATATAAAAAGCACAAACCTTAAAAAGAAATATGGATAAACTGAACTTTATAGAAATTAAAACTTCTTAGTAAAAGACATTACTAAGAAAATGGAATGAAAAAGTTTGCAAAAAAACATAAACTGGAAAAGGACTGGTATCCAGAATCTATGAAAGGACTCTCATCTGAAAAAGAAATCAATCCAGTGTAAAAAATGAATGAAAGATGTAAATAGATGCTTTATTAAGAANCACAAACCTTAAAAAGAAATATGGATAAACTGAACTTTATAGAAATTAAAACTTCTTAGTAAAAGACATTACTAAGAAAATGGAATGAAAAAGTTTGCAAAAAAACATAAACTGGAAAAGGACTGGTATCCAGAATCTATGAAAGGACTCTCATCTGAAAAAGAAATCAATCCAGTATAAAAAATGAATGAAAGATGTAAATAGATGCTTTATTAAGAAAGAAATATGAAAGGCCAAAATATGCACATGAACAGATGTTAAATATCACTCATCATTAGTAGAAAACAAATTGGAAAACTCAAGTGTACCATTTTGCACCTATTAGAATGGCTCAAAAAAAAAATACAATGCCAGGTGCTGGCAAGGAAGCAGAGCAAGTGATAGGAATGCAAAATGTTACAGCTACTTTGAAAACAACTTATTAAGTTTTCTATAAAAT
The DNA here is from genome assembly GCA_002007465.1 of Ailurus styani. Classification (NCBI taxonomy): domain Eukaryota; kingdom Metazoa; phylum Chordata; class Mammalia; order Carnivora; family Ailuridae; genus Ailurus; species Ailurus styani. The sequence goes on from LNAC01000244.1 coordinate 2,414,259, forward strand.
TAAACACACTTACCATATGCCCCAGCAATCCCATTCCTGGATATTTACCCAAGAGAAATGAAAAGGTACGTCTTCACATAAACCTGTATGTGAATGGATACACAAATTGTAATAATATCCATACGATGGAATACTACTCAGCACTCTGAGGAATAAGTTAATGATAAATGTAACTGCCTGAATGAATCTCAAAAGCATTATAAATGTAAGAAGTAAGACACACAAGGCTACATACTGTAGGATTCTGTTTATATGATATTCTGAGGAAAGGCACAAAGAAATTACCAGTGATTTTTAGGAGTTGAAGGTGTTGGGAGGGGATTGAATATAACAGGTCTTTAAGGGTACCGGAAACATTTGGTATCTTGATGATGATGCTGGTTACATGACTGTAGACCACTGGCAAAAGTCACAGAACTGTATACCTAAAAAGGATAGTTTACTCTATGTAAATAGTACTTTAACATGCAAACAAAAAGAAAGAAGAAAACTTTGAATTTGTTCTAGATTCCCTCCCACATTTTGGATGACACTTTAGTCTTGAGGGTTTGATCTTGCTTTGTCACCAAGGAAAATTTGGCTGCCAAAGAGAATCTGCGGGTTGCCAATACACTGTATGTACTTGCCAGCTTGGATAGCAAGTCTTTGCCTTTATCTTAGGTTGGCCAAGCTCTTTTAGTAGGACCTGTTTCTCTGAAACTGAAACGACCTCATTTTATAGCTTGCTCTCTAATGGGCAGTTTCCATTCTGGAAAACTTACTCAAAGATAAGCCAAATTTTGCTAGGTTGATGTAATTGTAACTAGAGATATAAATACTGCATTGAAAAAATGCAGAAAATAAGGCACTTAGGATCTGATATTCCTATCAAATATTTGACTCTCTATTCAGTTCCCAGAACCAAATAGATGCTCTGCTAGTCACTGTGTTTTTATGCCTCCCTGCAGTGCAAATGCTTCAGTTCAGAACTGTGATGTCCTGTATTTCTCCACTGAGCCTGTCAGTATTGGCCTACTCCCGGTACTGTAGGTGATCAGGTTTGCTCCCTCCTTCCTCCACTTGATAGTACTTTCCTTCAAAGGCAGAACCAATCTCATTCATTTTTGAAAGAAGGTGGTATAGTGGTTTCAATCCTAGGTTCTGGTACCAGAGTGTTCAGTCTTGCTTACCACTTCCTAGCTGTGTGACTGGGCAAGTGACCCAAACTCCTGTGTAAAATGAGGATACTGACAGGACCTACGACACTTGTGGAGTTAACTTGTAAGGATTAAATGACCGATTTCAGGTGAAGGTCTCAGAGATGTTCCTGGAGATGGTGCCATGTAACACACATTAGCTTTATGATTACTGATAGCAGGTGTACTGTGGAATCAAGATATGTTCTCTTCCTAGCGCATCTCTCCCTAGTGCAAACCCAGACTTATCTTGAAGTCACCTTTTTTCTCTGCACTGTGTTATAAAAGTCACTATAGCTGGAAAAATAGATCACCCTTCATAGCCTTTCCACATAGATATGGAGATGTTTCATAATGAGAAAAATTAAACTTTTTGTGAACAGCTAAATATGGGTAATAGTCAACTTAATTGAAGTCCAATATTAATCCTCTGTAAGCTTACAGGAAATTCCCAGACTCCTCACATCCTAATGGAGGGGGTCAAATTTCTGTTCACCATTCCAGGCATGGCTCTCAGAGAGGCTGCCCAGACCTTTTCTGCTTTCTGGGCAGGATGGGCATGGTGGGTGGGGAGAGGGGCTTCTGCATGAAACCATGAGTAATTGTGTGTGTGTGTGTGTGTGTGTGTGTGTGTGTGTGTGTGTGTGTGTGAAAGAGAGAGAGAGAGAGAGAGAGAGAGAGAGAGAGAGAGAGGAAGAGAGAGAGTGGGAGGGAATAAGGAAAGGAGGGAGAGCAGGAAAGAGAAAGTGAAGGTTGTTTTTATTTTGTCTTGTTTTGTTTTGTTTTGCAAAGTTCCTCTAGATTCTGTCAACATGAGTTTCATGCTCCTCATAGTCACCACCAACACTGCACAAGAGATGAGAGCAAAATGCAGTCAAATCCAGGCCCCCATGCATGGCTCCTATAGATGCTTTTTCTTTTAAATTTGATGGAAACTTAAGCTAAGAATTCTCCAGCCCACCCAGAACTGAAATCTAGTGTACTTGAGATTAAAAAGCTTGCTCCAAAATAAGTTAACTGTCACTTCTTTATCTTCTACTCTTCTTTCTTACCCCTTCCTCCCCTCCTCTCCTCTTGCTTTCCTGAGCCTCTCTTCTTCTTCCTCCTTATTTCCAGGAATGGAAAGAATTTTTAATCGTATTTAATCAAAAAATAAGATAGCTTGATGATTCACAGACCTGTACCCCTGAAACAAATAAACATTATATGTCAATTAAAAAAAGGCAAGTTCTGCTTTGGTTGCTTTCATTTTGAGAAGTGAAGTTTGGCATATATTCTTCCTTATTCAGTGCACTTCTAAAATGTAGATATCCACCACGAAAGGGCATTGCATGACGGTACATATGCACAGACGTAGACATCACCATTGTGAAATAGCAGGTACCATGGAGAATAGAGCAATGAACCATTTCCTCCTTTGGAAAGAAAATACCCAATAAAACTCAAGCAAAGAGCCCAGAATAGCTCTACTTCACTTTTGGGCACTCTTGCATGGAGCTACTTACCCAGGGCCAGGACAAATTGGTGCCAGGTGCCTTGTAAAGATGCCAGTCTCATGGATTTTGCACTCTCTTTGTGGGAGGATGAGTTAATAACACATATTTGTCTGCTGCATTCTTGCATCTTATTTTTGAGCCTGTACCCAAAGATGGCAGCCTTCACGTGAATAAATAAATCACACTGAAAATTGGAAAAAACATCCAGGTGATGTCAACACCTGCTTCAACTGAAAAGTACTGACTGATAAGTCCACTGAGCTTAGGACTGATACTTTATTACAAAGAATATCAGAGTTGCATTATTAAACTGGTGGTTTTCAAGCTTGTTATTATAGAATTTTATTTTCCAGACGAAATCTTACCTTGAATCTCAATATATAAAAGAGATAAAGCTGTCCTGGTTTTACTGGGGGTGGAGGGCCAGCTGCTGCACATTTGGCTTCTTCCTTGGCCCCCACTAGAGCTCTGTCCAACCCCTGTACCTCCACTGCACCATGAAGCTCCTCAGTACTGACTAGTATACAGGTTATTACTGAAGCCTGGATGATGACTCAAGATGCCAGTATCATGGAGCTGCTCCTGGCTTTCCTGGCTCTATGCTCTGTGACACCTCGAGACCCAACACCATTTGGACAGCACGAGCCCAGTGTTCCTCAATAGGAAGCAAATGCTTAAACGATGGTGACCAAGAATGTAAAGCCATGGACTGAAATAACTTACTGAGAGCCAGTATAGCCCTTGAGGACTTTCTCCTTTTCCTATAGATTCAGTATCTTGGGTTCTGAAAACAAAAATATTCTGTAACAGGAGATTTGGTTTGGTTCACATGCCTGTGCTTATAATAGGGGAACTTGAATAGTCAGTCTTGCTCTTCATGCCCCTTTCCTGCCTGTCTTCACCTGCCTGGCTTTGTGGAATTGTGGGTAAGCAGCATGGGGACATGCTCCAGCCACCAAGGACATGAAGCCTGCCCACCACCCCCAGGGGCCTCAGCAGGAGGCTGGTCCACACTTACCTCGCCTCAGAGAGTCAGCTAAGCTAACAAGGTGTGCGTGTGTGTAAGTAGCATGATTTTTCCCTCTAATTAAAAAGGTAACAGTTTATAAGGAACATTTATAAAATACAATAAGTATAAACAGTCAAGTTACCACTCACAGAAGCATTTTAAGGTATATATCTTTAGACTTTTTTCCTTCTCTCCTCCTTTCCTATTTCCTCTCTTCCTATGTCATTTCACCAAAGTAAGATTGCATTGTAACTCCCTTTATTTATTGCCTCCTGTAGTGTGAAAATCTTTTTGTGATAAATATATAATAATATACAACTGTTAATGGTTTAGAAATATTCCTTTGTGCCATAACTCATTTGACTAAATTTCTACTTTTTAACATGTTTTCTGCTCTTATAAAGAGCACATCTATTACTATTTTCATTCATAAATCCTCTCTATATTTCTCTAGAATGAATTTCTAGAGATGGAGTTGATGGTTATGCAAGGTGAAAACTTTAATAGTATCATCAAATTGCCTTCCAAAAGATTTCCCCAATTTTGTTCCAAAAACCACTATAACAAGCACACAATTCCCTAGATCTTCATCAACTGGCCAATTTAGGTTAGACATAAAGTGCCAAGGACACTCAGGCTGGCCAAGCAGAAATATCAGCACGATGAAACTGAGTGTAGCATATCTAGGGAATCAGATATTGCATTCAAATGGCATTTTAATTTTACTGAGCGTTTCTTCAGATGTGCTATGTGTCAGTTTTCAAAAATTAACATAGCAAGAAAATTCAAAGGAAGAGTGCTTGTTTGTTTTTGTTTATCCCCTGAAAGAATGCAAGGTGGGGCATGGACAGACCACAACTTAATTTGGCCCTGGATCCCTGGTAATGCTTTGTTGATGCTGCAAAGCCTCTGTGTCATCAGTGTGAAGCACAGCGTTCATTGTCCAATGCAAGGGGTGCAGAAGGCGGGGGTAGGAAGCAGAAGTACAGCCCTCTCTTTTCTTCCAGAGGGAAGGATAGGGCTGGGAAGTAAGGAATCAGAGGTTGGACTGCCTGCTGGCCTTGTTGGCCTCCTCTTGTCCCTACTTGGTGACCTGAGCTAAGGTTGGTGGACAGCAAGGTGAGGGCAGCAGACTTCCTGTGTCCCTGCCTCTCCTTCCTTGATCATTGTCCATCAAGGAAGTGGAAAAAAAGAAAGCCACATGGCACCATCCTACCCATCCCTGCCTTTCATAGCTCTGTGTTTCCTGTCTCTCCTAGTCTGCTCTCAGCCTCTCCTCCCAACCCCATGTGTGAGGATTAAATGAAGAAAAGAACGTGTGGTTTGTGGAGAAGGAGTTGAATCAGGTGTGCAATGGGGAGGTCTCTTGAGATGCCAGAGGCCGAGTGAGAGCAGACTCAAGGATTCCAGGCCCCCTGATCTCAGCTGATCCCTTTGGGCCTCTCTATTCAGGCAGGGCGCCATAGAGAAGACAGGGTCTAAGTTGGGACTTAGAGAATGTTCCTTAGTCTCCTGATCCCTGGATTTTCTATCCTTCAGCCACCTCCTGCCTTTACGTCCCTCTTCTGCAGACTTGATGGTTGCCCATGAGCTCAACCCCTTTCCTACCATGACCCTCTCTTCTCTGACTCCCAGTCCTTCAGTCTCTCTATCCTGGTCTTGATCAGGCCAGTTTTGTCCATATACCCAGGTTGCTGGCAGCAGCTGGAGCAAACCACATCACCCTGCACATAGATGGGTGCCACTTCATATAGGCGGCCTCAGATCACAGCTGGACCTTTAGAACTCCCCAGCAGCCTTCTGTTGGCTATTATTTTCCTCTCTCTACAGAAGGATTTCTAAACTTTCTCCACCGTCCTTAAACATTTGCCACTTACTGCACCACCCCCGCCCTCTAACTGATACACACTTCTGTAATGAGTGGCAGTTGATCCCATTTCCAACATTTCTCAAAGAGCTAAATAGAAACATCAAATAGGAAATCCATTATTTTGATGAATTTACCTAAAATGAAATGGGGGGAGGGAATGTGACAAAGAGGAAAACATACCAAAGAGAGAGAGGTCCCCTCAGAGGGGAAGAAAGCCAAGTATAAATCCTTCAACTCCTCGGGTTTCCATTTTAACCCATCCTTCCTTCAGGTCTTGCTTATCTGTTATGGGGCAAGTGCTCCCAGGTAGATAGTGCAGAGGGTCCCCTTTCCCTATCACTGGGCAGTGACAAAATTCCAGCTGGGTGCCCAGAGGATTTATCTTTGTTATTTCTTAGCTGATCCATTTTAGATTCATGATGGCTATGGTCAGACTGAGTTTTCCATTCAGATTTAATTAAAAATTTTTTGGGGGGCTGGTGTTCCTTGGGGGATGCTTAGAGTTATGCTCACTGGCTAAGTTTTTGGGGGCTTTTCAGCTCTCCCAACTTCTCTCAACTTTGGACATAGCACGTAGCCACAGAAATGTGTAGGGAAATCCAATGCATGGTAAAGAGCCAGCATTTGACTCCTCAAACAGAAAGTCTTTATATGTACAGGGACTTGGGGGGGCAGAGCCTTTTTCCTGCTCCTTAGAGAATTACCAGTTGCAAGAGTTAGGCTCTGTCAGCATTGGTGGAAGGCCCATCTTAACCTTCCTGGAAGGGGTAGTGGACGAGGCTAATGGGTATCCACTGTGAGTTAGAGATGTGCACATGCATTCACTTAAAGCAAGGTGGGACCCTGCCAATTTGTTTGGATTTACTGCCAATTGGCAGTGAGACTGAATCCTCCCTGAGGAAAGCCAAAGAGAGCGGAAGGCCTGGCCTGGGGTTCTGGCCCAACGAGTGAGCAGTAGCTTTCATGTATGGAGTGTCTGAATAAAAACGGGCCAGGACAGGCCTGGCCTCTCACAATTCACTTCATGGTTTTCATGCCAGGGACTATAATTTTTTCCAAGGGAAAACTTCACATTTGTTTTTGGTATTTTTAAGGTGCATGTGTGCGTGATTGCTCCTGGTGCTAAGACTATGTGTTCATCAAATGGAACTGGCAAAAGCATTCTCCTTTTCTCACTTTCTGTGCTTGACTCTGTGACCCTGTGTTCTCCTGAAGCATTTGCCACACGATCTCTTCAGTCTCCTTTTTGTATGAAGATTTCTCCTGAATGATTCCCATGGGCGTTTTTATGTCAACAGCCTGGAATGTTTCTCTCCTTCCTGGGAAAAGTTCTTTTGGTCTTAGTGAACTCAGAGGTGGAAGAATTTGTAAGAACCAAGGAACCTGCCTCAAATCACCTCCTATTATAACTTCCCACAATGACTGGGGAAGAGGTTAGAATATTTCCCTCCAGGGGGCACCTGGGTGGCTCAGTTGGTTAAGCATCTCTTGATTTTAGGCTTAGATCCTAGTCTCACGGTTGTGAGATTGAGTTCTGCCTTGAGCCCAATGTTGGGCTCCATGGTCAGCAGTCAGTGGGGAGTCTGTTTGAGATTCTCTCTCTCCCTCTGCCCCTCCCTCCCCATGCACTCTCTCTCTCTAAAGAATAAATAAATCTTGAAAAAAAAAATCTCCCTTCAGCATCCGAAGAGGGAGAGAGGCAGTTTACCTTTTCCTGCCAAAGCCATGTGGAGTCAGACAGCCATAAGCACCCTTCCTATAGTAGAGGGTCAAATAGAAACATGACTTCTAAAGGCTATCTTGGCACCTCCTACTTGTCTCCACTGCAAATCCATCACTTTTTGTCATAAGCATCTGGTAAAGTAGGATTATCAGTCCTGCCCAGACAAGTCAGTCACTTTCCCAAAAGCTACACATCTTAACTTGTGGCAGAGTGTATGGCAGTAAGTCTTGTTTTGAGATGAGTGGTATTGTAAGGTTGCACCTGGCCACACGGGAGACAAAGAGCCCATGGAAACTCTGAAATGTCTAGACCAAGCCAGTCCTTAAGGCTGATTTTGTCCAAAGCAGAAGAGTTTTTCATCTGATCTGAGTGGTGCCAGAAAGCTCCAACGCTACACATATGAAGTTCCATCATTACAGTTATTCTTTCATTTAATGGGTTTTCTTCCACTGCAGTTAAATCTCTTTGTGCATATAATCCTTTGGGTGGTCATTTATATCTAAATATAAATTAATTTATTGAGTTTTATTCTATATGAAAGCTAATTAAGGGCTGATTTTCTTTCTTTCATGCATTTATTCTTTTAGTCAATGTTAACCCAAGGACAAGATACTGTGTGAGTTGAAAGAGGAATAAAGACCTATACTCTGTCCTAAATGAGCTTGCAGTTTAGAAGGAAACTAAGTCATCATAAGATAGCATACAGTAAGTTCTGTAAGAATAATGCAAATAGATTTTAAAAATTGATTGAGAGCAGGAACTCGGAACAAACATTTTGGTAGTTCAGGAGCACACATCCGAGAGGGAACATGTGGGATGGGTGTTTTGAAAGATAGTCAGGATTACAAGTGGAACTGATGTTGCTATAAAGGCAACACGGTGGAGAGATAAAAGAGGAAGGTATTCACGGGGGGCGGGGGAGAGTCATGAGCAAAGATGAGGAGGGTAGGAAACTGCCACTTTTATTGGAGGAACTCAAATTGTTGAAATTGACTTAACTATATGGTGTATGTGAAGGAGTAATAGGAGGTGAAGACTAAAAAGACACAGTTGACCCTTGAACACCATGGGTTTGAACTGCATGGATCAACTTATATACAGGTTGTTTTTATTTTTTCCCCAGGAAATATAACAGAAAATTTTTTTGGAGATTTGCAGCTATTTGAAAAAAACAGACAAACCATGTGGCCATTTTTAGATATATCAAAAAAATTACAATAAAGATAGGTATGTCATGAATGCATAAAATATATACAGAAATGAGTCCATTTTATCATTGCTACCATAAAATATACACAGATCTATTAGAAAACATTTAAATTTATCAATCTGTGCACATAAATACAGATCATACCTGGCACCCTTTGCAGTGGAGAGAAATGTAAACAAACATAAACATGGAGTATTGAATCATAACTGCGTAAGAGTGGAGTACATTAACTGTCGTACACACTGTACTAATGTAATCATTTCATAGCCATCTCCTGTTGCCATGGCAGTGAGCCCATGTGTCGTATCTGCTTAAAATGCTATGACACTCGCTAGTCATCTCCCTGTGAGCAGCTGATCTCTCCAGTAAATTGCATACCACAGTAACAAGTGATCTCCACCAGTTCTCATGTATTTTTCATCAGTTTAAGTGCAATACTGTAAACAATGAATAACACCATGGGACCTATATGAAGTGCTACTAGTGATCAGGAAGTCCTCTCAAGAAGCAAAGCTAAATCATGACACTGTAAGAAAAAGTTGAATTGTTTGCTAGGTACCATAGGTTGAGGTCTGCAGCTGTGGTGGCCTGCCATTTCAAGAAAAATGAATCCAGCACAAGGTCCATTGTAAAAAAAAAAAGAAAAAAAAAGAAGAAATTCCATGAAGATAACGCTGCAACTTGCCAGCAGGCATGAAAACCTTGCACTTTTTGTGAAATACCTTTTTATTTTGTGTTGAAAATGTAGCTTGGGGTGCCTGGGTAGTGCAGGAGGTTAAATGTTCCATTCTTGGTTTCGGCTCAGGTGGTGATGTCAGGGTCATGAGATGGAGCCCTGTGTGAAGCTCCACCCTCAGCACCGAGTCTGCTTGAGAGTCTCTCTTTCTCTCCCTTTGCCCCTCCTACTCATGTTCTCTCTCTCTCTCCAAAATAAATAAATATTGTTTTTAAAAAAAAGATTAAAAAAAAGATTAAAATTTTTTTAATTTAAAAATTAAAAAAATTAAAAATTAAAAATTTTGAAATTAAAAAGATTTTTTAAAAGATTTATTTATTTATTTGACACAAAGAGAGGGGGAGAGCACAAGCAAGGGGGGTGGCAGGCAGAGAGAGAGGGAGATGCAGTCTCCCTGCTCAACAGGAAGCCCAATGTGGGGCTCAATGTGGGGCTCCATCCCAGGACCCTGGGATCATGACCTGAGCCAAAGGCAGATGCTTAACTGACCACCCAGTCGCCCCAAAATAAGTATATAATTCTTAAAAAAATGCAGCTTTTATGTGTGTGCAGGATTGCTATAAGAAAGGCACACCTATATACTCTAATATGTTTTTAAAAAGCAAAGTCATTATTTGACAATGTAAAGCAAAAAGATGAAGGACCTAATGCCAGTAAAGGATGATTTGGTAACCTTATAAAAAGGGCTTAAAAAATGTCAAGAGAACAGGGACAGCAGGTCTGCTGACTAAGAGGCAGGAGATGATGGGTGCCTGGGTGGCTCAGTGGGTTAAAGCCTCTGCCTTTGGCACAGGTCATGATCTCAGGATCCTGGGATAGAGCCCCACATTGGGCTCCCTGCTCAGCGGGGAGCCTGCTTCCTCCTCTCTCTCTGCCTGCCTCTCTGCCTAC
>LNAC01000244.1:2424566-2435503 GCA_002007465.1 Ailurus styani
CAAAAAAAAAAAAAGAAAAAAAAAAGCCACAAAAGTCACTTACTAGTAAGGAAGAGAAGAGAACAGCAGGATTTAAGGCAGGAAGGGATAGGCCGACTCTACTGTTGTGTGCAAATGCAGCCAGGTTTGTGATCAGGACTGCCCTTATCTATAAAGGTGCTAACCTTGAAGGAAAAAGATAAAACATTAGCTGCCAGTCTTTTGGTCGTACAATGAGAAGTCCTGGACAATAAGAGCACTTTTTCTGGATTGGTTCCATTGATGCTTCGTCCCTGAAGTCAGGAAGTGCCTTGCCAGTAGGGGACTGCCTTTTAAAATTCCTCTGATATTGGATAGTGCCCATGAGTTCAGCACCAAAGGTGCTGAAGTGGTCTACTTATCCTCAGACACAATATCTCTAATTCGGCCTCTAGATTAGGGGGTCATAAGGACTTTTAAGTCTCATTGCACGTGGTACTCTATGGAAAGGATTGTCAACGCTATGGAAGAGAACCCTGACAGAGAGAACATCATGAAAGTCTGGAAGGACTATACCATTGAAGATGCCATCATTGTTATTGAAAAAAGCTGTGAAAGCCATCAAGCCCAAAACCATAAATTCCTGCTAGAGAAAACTGTGTCCAGATGCTGTGCATGACTTCACAGAATTTACAACAGAGCCAATCAAGAAAATCAAGAAAGAGATTGTGGATATGGAAAAAAAAATAAAGGTGGAGACCGAAGGGTTTCAAGATACAGATCTTATAGAAATTCAAGAGCTAATAGACACCACACCAGAGGAATTAACAGAAGATGACTTGATGGAGATGAGTGCTTCTGAACTAGAGCCAGATGAGGAGGAGGAAGACACAGAAGAAGCAGTGCCAGAAAACACATTGACATTAGACAGTCTGGCAGAAAGGTTCTGATTATTCTAGACTGTTATTCACTTCTATTAGGACATGGGCCTGTCTGTGATATGGGTACTGAAACTAAAGCAAACAGTAGAAAAAGGATTGGTACTGTATAGAAATGCTTTTAGAGAAATGAAAAAAACAAAAATTTGGACAGAAATTACTATGTACTTCTGTAAAGTTACACAGTGTGTTTGCCACTCCTGCCTCCCTTCCACCTCCTGCAACTCCTCCACCTTTACCACCCCTGAGACAGCAAGACCAATCCCTCCTCTTTCTCCTCTTGTCACCCTACTCGATGTGAAAACAAAGATGAAGACCTTTATGATGATCCACTTCCACCTAATGAATAATAAATAACCATCATGCCATAGAGTTAATGAACCTGTCTGTTGTGTATGTGTGTGAGCATCTTCATGTAAAAATCTAGTAACTGTATGGCAAGAGCTGCATGAGACACTTTTTTGTCATTATCATCATCGCCTAAGGATTCATCCTGTAGAACATTGTGTGCATGACTTGTATGGAAGTGGGTAATCTATCTTTACATAGGCATAAGGTAATGATATTTAATATACAATTAATAATGTGTTTGTTTTATTATAGTTTTATAATTTTGGTTTCAAATAACTACATTAATGCACAGTACTTCTCTCTCACTCTTTTAATTGGAGAAACTATGTATCAGCCTATTGTCACAGGTGTTTATTTAAAAATATATATAACAATGTTTCTAATACTGTATTATGACTATAATACTGTATGCCATAAAAAATTTAGAATGATTTATTAATTAGTGTATAGCCCAGGTTACTGCGAAGCAATTGTATCGATTACCCTGGGCTGCCACAAAGCGATATTTCTGCTGTTTCATTATCAATGCATGAATCATTATACCTATAAAAATGAATTTATTTTTCACATTATCTTTTCATTTTTGATGTCTAAGTGTAAGTAGTATGTATAATATTTACAGTGTTTTGTATCATGTAAGACAATATTGATGTAGGTACCAACAGATATTTTGTCTTATAAACAGATGATGAAAACTTAATGGTATTGATAGAGTATTATAAATGTATTTTCTCTTCCTTAGTATTTTTTTTTTTTGAGAGAGAGAGAGAGAGGGAGTGGGAAGCAGGGGCAGAGGGAGAGAGACAGAATTTTAAGCAGGCTCCATGCCCAGAGTGAAGCCGGGGCTTGATCCTAGGACCCTGAGATCATGACCTGAGCTGAAATCAAGAGTCGGATGCTTAACCAACTAAGCCACCCAGGTGCCCTTCCCTAGCATTTTCTTAATAACATTTTCTTTTCTCTAGCTTATTTTATAGTAGGAATACAGGAATATTATATATACAATATCTACTAATCAACTATTTATGTTATCAGTAAAACTTCCAGTCAACAGTAGGCTATTTGTAGTTAGGTATTGGAGAAGTCAAAAATTATACATGGATTTTTGACTGTACAGGGGGTTTGTTTAAGGGTCAACTGTATTTTGAGGCCTATTTTTAGAAGCACTCCAGTTCTAGGCCAAGGAGTATGGTATCTTACCCAACAGGCATGGAAGTTTGTGAACAGGAGAGTTCCAGGACTCAAAGTATGCTCAAGGAAGATCGTTCTGGTGGCAATGATGGACTGGAGGTTCCTGGGGGATATTTCTTGAAATAATCAAAGCCTGATCCAGGATGCTAGTGGTAGGAACTGAAAAGAGTGAGTAGATGCATGAGATGGGCTCTTTGCTACAGAGTAGATTGCTATGTGAGGGAGAGCGCAATGTTAAAGATGGCTGAAGCATCAAGTCTGGGTAAGTGGGAGAGCGTGGAAGAGAAAGATGGAGCCCAGGAGAAAGAACTAGCTGAAGGTAGAAATCTGAGGTATGCTATTTAGACACATTGGCTGGAGGTAGCAGCTGGCTCTCCAGGCCCAGCAGGTTCTCATGGGTGGGGAAACTGTTGAGTGAGCATGACAGGGCACTGGATGGGAGCATAATGGAGAGAAAGCATGGCTATGCGATGTGGAAGGGCTCAAAATCTGACTTTATTCCAAAATATTTTCCTTCTTTGATGGACCCTCTTCTTGGTGTTGGAATTCAGGATGAACAAGGACCAATCACTGCTTTCATGGAGCTTTTCCTTTTTATAGGGCAATTAATTAGGCCAAATTCTTAGGCAAAACCCTAAACCATAGCTTTCTTTTATTAGTTATCCTTCTCAATGGGGAATAATTCATGGTATGTTCCGTCTCAATCTGAAGGAAGGACTTCTAGCTCCTTGAGCAATTCTGGACTCCATCCATATCCCTGCAGAAGTAACTACTAGTCTCACTTCTGTCATTGTAGATTTGTTGTTTGTTTTTGAACTTTAATATACAAACAATCACATATTTTGGGGGCTTATTTTGCTCAATACTGTGTTGCTGAATACAGTAGTAGGCTCTCTCTCTTTTTTTTTTTAATTCCTGTGTATTTCACTGCAAAAACACCCCACATTCTATGTATCCTTTCTATTGCTGGTGGACATTTGGGTTGTTTTCAGTTTGGGTCTATTAAGAACAGATCTGTTGTGAACATTTGCATCCATGATATTTGAAGGACAAATGCACTCATTTTTCTTTGGTGTTTACCTATGAATGGAATCACTGGGCAGTTGTTAACTATTTATTAAGCATCTACTTTTTATCAGGGTCTGTGCTGGGTGCTCAATATTAAATGTGAGCAAAACAAACATGGGTCTCTGCTCCCATTGATTTTACCAACCAGTGGAATTTAACATAAATACCCACACTGAATGATAGAGGAAATAAGTACTCTGAAAAAAAGGAAGATGTAAGATACACTTTAAACTTTGCCAGCACCCAGAGGGCAGCCCATAATCTCTAGGGAGAACCACAGGGTCTGAGCATCAACATACTCCCTAGAGACAAATCACTGGTGACCCAATGCCCTCAGGGCTGGACTAGAGTGTGGGTTTTGAGTGGGGTTTGGGTGGAGGAAGTGAGGAGTTCAGCTTGGCTGGCTGAGGGCCCTGTAAGACCAGTCCTCAGACCTGGGGTACGTTTCTGGCCTTGATCTCTAGTTCTGGAGGTGGTTGGGATAATTGAGAGCTTATGCCCCACTCCCCAAAGACTGGTTTTAGCACATATGCAACCTGCATTTTAATATTATTCCTTCTGACTGGAAGCATTTGGAAATGGTCCTTGCCCCTGGTTTTAAAAGGTGGCATTATTTTATGAACATTTAGACATTGATTAATAAAATTCCGAACCCATTAACTAATGGGGGAAATGCCAAACTTTTTTGTGTATCCAAGAAAGTAAATGCAATAAAAACTATCCCAAAAGGTAAGTTAAATTATATATAGCCTTTGCGTTTTTTTCTCCTGATGGCCCCACCAGATGTTTTAAAATGCAGGACACAGGCCTTTTTTTTTTTTTTCAGTTTTCTCCAGGGAAAGAAGAGAGAAAACTCGGCTAAGATCAACTAACTTTCAGAAGAAAGAAAAAAAAAAAAAGAGCTATGGCGGTAGAAAGTCTGTTGGGAATCCCCAGGCGCTGGCTCATAAATGTGGAGGCAAGGGGGCAAAACCGTTTAAATCGTTGTAGTCTTTTTTACCCACTTTTTCTTACTTACCCCACCCACCATTCCCAGAGTCCCGTCAGGAAATTTGCTCGGAAGCTTGCGAATTTCCCGTCAGCACGTGAGCCCCGGCGGCACTGGCAGCAGCCATCTTGTTTCTTCCTCGTGGAGCTGCGCGGGGATGGGTGTTCCAGACAGGTTCTCGGTTTCGGAGTCCGGGTGGGGGCGCCCAACCAGTGCGGGCGCCTGGTCACTGGAGCGTGGTGTCATCAGCACCCGTCCCGAGCCACCTTGTCAGGCTTTAGGTTTCTTTTGTAAATGGAGATCTTGATTTCTCCATTCTTCCTCAACCCCTATCCAAGTTTTCTGTGTCTGAAAGGTAAGAAAACATCTAAAATTACAAAAAACAAACAAAAAAATCCTAGGGACAGGATATGTGGAATCCTTCTCGGCTTTCCTTCACTAGTTATCCTTCTCAATGGTGAATAACTCACCATCTGTCCCATCTCAATCTGAAGGAAGGACTACCAGCTCCTCGAGCAATTCTGGACTTCACCCCTCCAACTGTGGTCTCCTCCAACTCCTGCGACGGTGGCGTCACCACTGCTACTGAGTGGAAGATGGGCTCGTGGAGAATCATCTTCCCGAGAGGAAGTGCTGCAGGATCCCCCACTTCTGGTGGTATACCAGCAACCTCTCCCCAGGAGGAACAGGTGGACCAATGTTCATTCCTCAGGGTTGACCTTTCTTGTGGGTGGTGCTCCCTATTCTGACTGTCCATCTGGGAAGCTTAAGTCATCATACAAACGCATCAATACCAACAGCAGGTGATGGACCTGGAGATGGCTGGCAGGATGATCTGGCTTCATTCAGTCTGCTGATGTTTCTGTGCCACTGCCATTTTTTTTTTTCAATAGGGAAGGAAGTTTTATGAAGTAACACCCTTCCACTCCCCACCTAGGAAACACCCAGGATTCTAACAGGGAGTCCTGGATAGGGGCAGGGAGACAGAGAAGAGAAGATGAAGACAACCTGAAGAGGCTGGGGTGGGACAGGGCAGTGAGGAGGAAGAAAAAAAATTAGAGGCTCTGCTGCTGCTAATTTTATGACCTTGGGAGAACCCTTTAATCCCCCTGAACTTGGGAAAAATGAAGAAACTATATAACATTTTGCTTAAGCAGGTGGGCTATAAGGGCAAACCCTGGATTCTTCTCTACTACTTATTAACTGTGTGAGCTTGAGCAATTAACTTACCTCTCTGAGCTAGTTCCCTCACCATTTAAATGGGAATGTTAGAGTTGTCATGAGATTTAGACAAAATAATGTATGTAAAGCACTTAGCAAAGTACTTGGCACATATTAAATGTTTAATATATTAGCTATTGTTCTTATCTATTTCCAGGGTAGGCTAATGGAATTCATACAGACAATATTTTTATCTTTATCTCATATATTTCTATATCTCATGTATTTTTGTTATGTCATGCATGCTCAAGTTCTTTAATATATAATGACTTTCCATGAGAATCCTAATATCTTGCCTTATTTGTTTTAAGGTTACTATGGGCAAATGTGTTAGAGAAAAGGGAAATGAACTGGATAGTGATACATTATTTTTTCCTACTCAAATAAAATAATTTATTGTAGATGTTGGGATTTAATGCTTATTACATATTTTGAAGACTTATTTTCTTTTCTGTCTTTCCATTTTTTATTCTAGATTTCTGTCATGGCACAGCCTAGCTGTTGCTGTATTAATAACCTAGAAATCTCATTGGTTTAACACAAGTTTAATTTTCATTCACATGTTAAGTGCTGTGTGAATTGGCAAAGGCTTGCTGTACATCAGTCTCTCGGAAACCCAAGGTGGAGGCTCCATCTTAATGTGCTTCCATGTTCACCACCATTGAGGAAAGGAAATGTGCCAAATGATGCACTGGTTCTTAAGCTTCCACTGAACTAGGACAGTTCTCTGAAGCTGAACTGCTTCATTAAGTTCTGAGTCTTCCTTTTCTAGATGTGATTTTTCTTAGTTTTATATTCACCTTTTTCTTGAGTTGGGTTTTGGAGAAGCCA
Organism: Ailurus styani; assembly: GCA_002007465.1. Classification (NCBI taxonomy): domain Eukaryota; kingdom Metazoa; phylum Chordata; class Mammalia; order Carnivora; family Ailuridae; genus Ailurus; species Ailurus styani. The sequence goes on from LNAC01000244.1 coordinate 2,431,113, forward strand.
TGGTAGAAATAATAAGCTAATGGTGATTCCCCCCCCCCATCATTAAACGAGGGCCCTTTTTACTCTCACAGGGGATTTTGGCACCAGTGAGAGGAGGATGTATTTTATTTTCTCCCTCTTCATTCATTTTCAATATACTGTTTTCCTAAATTCCTGATTTTCTGAAATCCTCAAGGAAAGAAAAATAAAAGATTCACACTCTGTCATCATCACCTACTACAAAAACTTGGTTGGCATGTGGTTATCTCCCACATTCAACCCAAACTACCGGTGTGTGGTAGCCTAGGCAAGTGAGATGCTTTCAGGGGTCTGACCCACCTCTTCATTTCATGTACATAGAATGGCTGCAGAATGGGTCACCATGATAGGAGAAATGGATATCAGCAAAGCAGATAGGTCATTCCCTCAGCAAACCTTAACTGAGCACCTAGTATGTGCTGAGCACTGGACCAGTTCTTCTCAGTCATCAAAGTGATTCAGCTGGACTCTGATCTTAGCAAGGTAAGAAAGCAAATATGGGTTTCCCCAGAGAGCAGTCTGACACAGTATGACCCCATGACCTCTCCACCTTTGTAACACTCTCTGCTCAGGAAGATTCATCTCCTGGTGGATTCTGGAAGGATCCCAAACTCCCAATGTTCAATGTTGCTATCCAAGCTTCTGTTACTTCTCTTCTTCCAACAAGAACCAATGTCAATTCAGATCCTGCCCATCTTTGGAAGTCAGCTGAAGACTTAAGCCTTTTCTTAGCTCTGTAGGCACCCAAATCTCATCCATCTCCTATCTTCAGAACTCTATTGGACACTTCATCTCTGCTACTTGTTTGGACAACTATCTAATATGTTTTCTATTACTTAATCATTTTTGTGGGGGGGGTCTAGTATCTTTATATCAGTTTTCTTTAAGAAAAGGATCTTGTTTCTTCTTGAATTGATGGATAAAAAGTGACTATCCCATAGAATGTATTCAATGGTTAGATTCTGCACAATGTCTAACCTTTCAATAATAGATGTTTGATAAGTCCATCAAATAGTAGTAAACTGGACCTTGCTCTTTTTTCCTTTTCAAGAAAGATGGAAAGAGAAACTGTGGCTGGCTTTATTCCTGTGGCTTTGCCTCCTTGCTTTCTAGCTTGGGCACATGAGAATTTTCAAGGTAGTTTAGGCAATTGTAAAGCAAGATCCGTACAAGTCAGAGGATGCTAACTACTATTGTGTCTAAATGTTGACATCTGGGATGCCAGGACATCAGTTCTTTCATTTGCCTCCATCTTTGGAGGCACTTTTGTGGGCTAAGATCATGGTTCACTGTTTTTAACCACTAAGATGTGGAGAGAATAAGATGGATGCAAAAGAGGAATTTAAGCAAAGTTAATTATAAAATTATATAAGAGGAATTTGATTTCCACACAAAAACCTATTATAAAATATGTATAGTTTTCACAAGGGAAAAAAGTCTTTAACTGAGTCAAAAAACTGTAGACACAAGGGAGTTGAAGTGACATGCATAGAGGGAGAGTCTTCTTGGCCTTGACCAATTAATTTTGCAGCCCGTTCTTAGTTCCTGGTTCTGAGTGGCCCCCTCTTAGTCTCCCATGCTTGAGGATTTATAGGTGCCCTGATCCCATAATTTAACTTTCTTCCTCTCGTTTTCTTTTGGATACTAATGTCTAATGGAGTCAGGCTGCAATAACACAATTTGTCCCAGTCTAATATGCAGTGTTATGTCTGAGCCTTTTGACTGAGCAGAATAAATTAGTGTCTTATTTTATTAATAGTACAAGTTCAGAAGAGTAGGTTTATTTAAAGTGAGAGATAAGCTGCATAGTAAGGGAAAAGACTGAATGAAAATGCCACTTGTTGAAACAAGTTGCTTAATTTTCTGCCTCTCTCCCACTGGGCCAAGCTTCCTCCTTACAGAGATCTATCTGCAGGCAGTTTTTAATATCCTAAGCAAGAAAACTGATCATATTTTCAACTCCGTTATATACCTTCTCCTCATTTCTGATCTTAGGGGCAGTGGAGAAAATTATCGTTCTTCAATCATTATTTTGGGGGTTATGATCTTTTCTTCTTGGAAGCCCCCATTTCTGGCACAGCAATTCCTCCAACTTTCCTGCTCTTATGCTCCCCCCTTCACTCAGTTCATTTGACCTCACCTGGAGGCCTTAGAGAGACTTCCAGTGGCTCTGCAAAGGAGGGCTGAGGGTCTCACCTAATGCTCTGAAGGCTAAGCCTTTTTCTCTTATTCTGCACAATATCCTCTGCTCTGAGTCTGATTTCCCTCAAGGTATACCTAGTCGCAGTATTCCAGCCACTGTTTGCTTCTTCCCACACTTCTAGAAACTTCCCATCTTTTTATGAGGCCTTTTCCAATTGCTTGGGAACAGAATGGCTCTCTCTCCTGGAAACTCATCAAAGTGGCTTCCCTGCCACTCATTACTTCTTACCTAATAAGAATGATAATAGTAGTGGTAATAGCAATACTAATAGTGATAATAACAATAGCTAACACTTACATAGCTTTTATGTGCCCCTCACAGCCCTAGGCATTTTAGGTAAGCTAACTGATTTAATTTTGGCCACAGTCTTTTGACATGGTTTGATAGTTATTTATTTTTTTTAAAGATTTTATTTATTCATTTGACAGAGGGAGAGAGAAAGCAAGCACACAAGCAGGCAGAGCGGCAGGCAAAGGGAGAATCAGACTCCCTACTGAGCAGGGAGCCCAATGCGGGGCTCAATCCTAGGACCCTGGGATCATGACCTGAGCCAAAGGCAGATGCTTAACCAACTGAGCCTCTCAGGCATCCCAATGGTTAATTTTATGTGTCAACTTGGCTGGGTGAAGGTGCCCAGATATGTGGTCAAACATCACCCTGGATGTTTTTGTAAGGATGTTTCTCATGAAATTAACATTTAAATCAGTGGACTTTGAATAAAACAGATTGCTCCTCACAATTGGGCGGGCCTCATCCAATCAGTTGAAGACCTGAATAGAACAAAGTCTGACCTCCCCTGAACAAGGGAGAATTCTGCCAGCAGATGGTCTTCAGACATGAACTGCACCATCGGCTCTTCCCTGAGTCTCCGACCTGCTGGCCCACTCTGCAGAGTTGGGATTTGTCAGCCTCCACAACTGTATGAGTCAATTCCTTAGAATATCTTTCTATATATAGAAATGGGATTTATACATGTCTTACTAGTTCTTTTTCTCTGGTGAACCCTGACTGATACTGTGTGTATTTTCATAATTATTCTATTTTACAGATGTGACAACTGGGGCAAAGAGAAGTTAGGTAACTTGCCCAAGGTCATCAGTACTAGTAAGTGGTACAGTTATTCTGTCTGACTCCTGGATGTATACTTTTCACCATGAGATTAAATACATGCCATTTATAATGTATTCAGAGTTGTTTATCAGTCTCTTATATATATATTTTTTTCTGGATTATTTATGTTTTCAATTGTCAGTTTTGAGTAAACTGAATCTGCCCATCTGGTGAACGTGACACGTAGAGTCCCAGCCTAGACTTTTGGAAGAGTTTAGGGCAGTTGCATGGTGCTCTCTGTAAAGGCAGTTAGTAATTCAAGTTGTCTGCTTCTTGACCATTTTCCTTTCTTTCTGATCATTTTCTCAAAACTAAGTAAGATCCCATAATTTCGCTACTGGACAAAATTTTAGGCAGCATTTTAGGAATTATGTTTTGGTTTCCCTAAGCACATATTTCAAAATGAAAGAGAGTCAACATTTTAGGAGAATTGGGTCTTGAGAGGTTTAAGTGGATATGATAAGCTTTCCTTAAATTGTAAAGCATAAGCACGAATAGGGGTTAAAATCATCCTTGCTATTCTGAAGCAAACATAATCCCTCCAGGAAATAGAGCTGTGTCACTGAGCCCGAGGAGACCCCAAGCTGGGGAAACAATGCCCCCCACCTCCTGCCCCTCCGCCCTTTGACTGAGTCTCATTTCCTTGGGGTGGAAATGTAAGAGCTAGCTTCCTTCCCTATGCATCATCTCAATGGCATTGTATTGAAAGTAAGTCCCCAATGAAGGCATTTTGTTTCTAAAAATCAGTGAAAGTTCTGTGACTTCCATAGCTCTCTTGGCACCTTTGTTCTTGGAGCAGTTTTCATTTTCCATTGGCACCATGTGATTGTTTCCACAGGCATTTTCTTTTATTTTCTGAGGTACCAGGCAGAAGGGGCAAGGGAGAACGGGTGCCTAGCGTGAGACCTCTCTGTCCGTCTCAGTGTCAGTCTGTCGGCCTCTGTTTCTCTCTCTCTCTCTCTCTCTCTCTCTCTCCCTCTCTCTCTCTCTCACCCTCTCTCTCTCTCTCTCTCTCTCTCTCTCTCTCTCTCTCTCTCTCTCTCTCTCTCTTATATATATA
>LNAC01000244.1:2435656-2595268 GCA_002007465.1 Ailurus styani
CTCTCTCTCTCACACACACACACACACACACACACACACACACACACACACACACACACAGAATCTTCTTTAAGCAGTTCACCACAGTACCATTTTCAACCTTTCAGGCTATCAGGCACCAGAGTGTTTAAAGTTTTAATAGGCTTAGAGGTGACTCTAGAGTCTACCAACATCTGCATTCATCTGTAATTTATGACTGCCTCTTATTTAGTTGGTTTAGTAAATTGTACCTAAGAGTATTCTTTGAGACTTGGCAGCCTGGTGTACAGTTTCACGATTCAGCTGTGTTTTTGCCAACTATTTGGCTCCCCACCCCCCCCCTTTCTTTTGGATGACATTCTCAAATACTTAATTTGGAGCTTTGGTCTGGAACACACTTTATCAGACACCTTTTACGTGCCAAGAGACCCCTTATACATTCTGTTAAAGCTAACTTTCCACATGCTAACACATTTATTTCTAAATCATTTTTAAAGTCACCACATTTCCAAATAACAGAAGGTAAAGTGTGGTACATTTAGACCACTTGGTTCTTGTGGCTTTACTTCTCTCCCCATCCTCCACCCGTCTTCTCTGGATTTTAGACGAGGGGAAATTCTTCTTTAAGCAGAGAGGTGAGGGTGATGGTGCCTAACCAAAACATAAAATTAATATCTATTGCAAAAGACATTTAAAAGGGCTTACTTTGTTATGAGGTATGTGAGGACATGTTTTGGCCTTACTTCATGTGCTCCGTCTAACCATGCCCAAAAGATTAAATCAAGGCTATTATGGGTATAATTTATTTCTCTTTCAAGTCTGTCATCATGCGTGTAGATTTGGGATGTTGTGTTTTCTCACTTTCAGGGGTAAGGTTTATATCTGGCAAACACCGATTTAAGGCCATCTATGAAAAGTCCCTGAGGCAATTTGTTTACAGTTTTGCAGAATTTGATTTTCTAGCTGAATCTGCAGCTAACTTACTACTCCCTTTTCCTTTCAATAAGCATTATGGAGAACTCAGCTTTCCAGGACTGAACTCCCAATTGTGTTGTTGCCTCCCAACAAGAGAAGGTGTAATTTGTCTGTATTATGATTAATACTCTGTAATCATGTAATCTGCTAGGCAAATGTGATCTTAAGACCAAATTTGCAATGAATTAGATCCCTTGCTCACACTATTAATCTTTTTAAGGTCTGAGGAGGGATTAGTGATTAAAATAAATCTTTCCACATTCTTTTTTTTTATGATGGGAGATGGGAATTTCATTTGAAGCATGGAATATGAACCTACCTCTACATTGCCTTCAGGATTCACATCTTCTCCATCCCATGACATGCTGGGCCCTGGGATCGAGCCCCACATCAGCCTCCCTGCTCGGGGACTGGAAGCCTGCTTCTCCCTCTCCCATTCCCCCTGCTGGTGTTCTGTCTCTCGCTGTGTCTCTCTCTGTCAAATAAATAAATAAAATCTTTTTAAAAATTGTTTATTCCATTTGATTTATCATTCTCTCTCTCTTTTTTAAGATTTTATTTATTTGTCAGAGAGAGAGAGAGCGCACACCAGCAAGGGGAACAGAAGGCAGAGGGAGAAGCAGACTCCCCGCTGAACAAGGAGCCCGATTCACAACTCTATCCCAGGACCCTGGGATCATGACCTAGCTGAAGGCAGACACTTAACCAAGTGAGCCACCCAGACATCCTGGTCATTCTATCTTTTGATAGGTCGATACAAAGATACATATACACATGTGTGTGCATACATACATATGCCCATGTGTGTACATATTTATATATATGCACAAATGTGTGTATATGTATATACACATATATGCACATCATTTTTTGAACCATTTGAGAGTAACCTGAAGACGTCATATACCTTTACCCCTTATGGCTTCAGTGTATATTTCTTAGGAACAAGGACATTGTTACAAAACTGCAGTGCAATTTTCAAAATAAGGATATTTAATTTTGATGTAATTCTGTTATCTAATCCACAGCCCTTTTTCAAAGTGTGTCAAAGGTCCCCCAAATATAATTGATAGCCAACTGTTTGTCATTCCAGGATTCACTCCAGAAACACACAGTGCATTTGGTGGTCATGTCTCCGTAGTCACCTTCAATTGGGAACACTCCTCCCACCTTTGTTTTTATAGACCTGTTCACTTTCAAAGACTCCAGGTCAGTGATTTTACGAATGTTCTTCACCTTGGGTTTGAATGATATTTGCATCTGCATTTTTGCAGAAATGTCCCAAAGAGATGCTGTGCCCCTCTCAGTGCACCACATTAGGAAGCACATGCTATTAGTTTGTTCCATTATTGGTGACATTGACTTTGAACACCTAGATAAGGTGATGTCCCCCAGATTTCCCCACTGTAAAGTGACTGTTTTCCCCTATTCAATTCATAAGTAATTTCTGGGGAGACACTTTTAGATCATGAAAACATCCTGTTTCTCATCATACTTCCACTTGCTAGCTTTAGCCTCAATTGTTAATTTTCCCTCCATCATTCTTTCTGCATTTATTACATGACATTCTATTTTATTGTTTTTGATTGTTTGGGTTCTATAATTATTAGTATGTATTTTCCCTTATTTGTTATTTTTACTGGTGTCAGTATAAACTCAGATTTTTATTTTACTCAATCTTTTGTAATCCATTATTATCATTATTTACTATTATGCTTAAATTAACCCATATTATTCAGTAGGAGCCCTTTTAAGCTGGCTTTTTGACATGTCTCCATTCATCCTTGAGCCCTCACTTACTTTCTAGCAAAATAAGAGGCTCAGGGGCACTTTTAACAAAATAATTACATGTTTGCATTAGCTATAGCCACAAAAAATACCACTGAAGTCAGCCTCCCTCTTGCATGTCTTGCCCTGGAAGGTCTGTGTTTAGAAGGGAGAGGCTATACCATGCAGGGAGCCTGACCCTGGCACCTTGTGCTTTCAACGCTATAGATTAAACATGTGGTGGCAGACGCTTCTGTATGGGCTTGTGGTTTGGGGACCACAGAGTAGAAGGAAAATGTGTGCTGATTCCATTTATTTCTTATTCAAGCATCTTTGAGTGTCCTTCTTCATGGTCTCATGACAGTTTCTCTGGTCCTGGTATGTAGGAGGGTTGCACAAGAGGAAAATGATCAGATTCAAAGAGAATCAAGGATCCTAGACGCACAGTGCCCATGCCTTGGCCACCAGTACACACGAACTATATTTATGTCAGGCATCTTTGCACCAGGAGACAAGATCCAGAGGCAGCAACACAGAACGTGGGTGGGTTGCAGAGCAGACTGCTCATGTGGCCTCAGACACTTCTCAGTTGGCTTCCTATCTGAACCCACTGGCCACTCTCAGCCCGGTGTGTATAGCCAGGGCAACTCTGGGTTGTTCTACTAAGACCACACACTCATCTTGTGTAAGTAAAACAAGAGCCAACATCCCCGGCACCTTAGCCTCCCCGATCCTGCAGTGAGGGAGGAGAAGGTCCCTACCCCACGGGAGGGAGAGGTTCTCACCGGGGCAGGCAGGGCATCGCATGCTGATGGCAGAGGTGGGAGCACCCTCTGGTGGTCTGCGGGCCCTGAGGAATGCCCCATCAGGGAAGGCTCAGCAATCACGACAGGAGGTTGCAACAGCAATCACAAAGGGTAGGGGTTCTCTCCAGAGAGAGGGCTCTGAGGGTTTTTGCTTAGAGCCCCAGCTGGGTGCTGTCTTGGCAAGGGCGAATAGGCATTCATCTGGTGAAAGTCACACATGGACACAGGACCCACCAATCCTTGCAGATGTTATCTCTTTACCTAGTCCTACTCAAACATCGCTTTTGTGCCTTAACTCAAACTACTGTTTTCCACAAAATTAAGTGACCTTACTTAAAATTTAACATCTAGAGGTATCAACAAACTTAAGGGTTATTCTGGATCAAAAAGAACGCGCATAGCTGAAATGTAGTATTAGCTTGACCTTAGGCCCTACAATAAAATATTTTCCAATTCACTGGTTATTGTTGGGGAGACACAACATTTGCAGTCCAGATCATTGTCCACGTCAGTCATTAACATTGAACATATCAGTGTAAGCTAGGGTGAACATTAGCTGTTATTGTTTGGGGTGTATGTATGTGGTGGGGGGGGCACAGATTTGTAGCCAGGATACAGAAATGAGAGAATTTGGGGAATCAAGAGATTGGCAAGTGTTCTGGAAAAAGAGCCAGTGAATTTTACCTCCTGAATGTATTTCACCTGTTTTTCTGGAGTTTGCTTCCTTTCATAAAGGATCCAGAGTGATTTACAATAAGAAAATCTTCAGTATCCTTACAGGGAATAGTAATGACAGTGGTTTCTCTTTATCGGGTCTTCAGGGCATAGCAGGAACTAGGCTATACCAATGAATCCTCACTGCCGCTCTAAGGGATAACACTGCTTTATGGGGAGGGTTTAAATCTTGTCTGTTCCTCACTCCATCGGCACTTAACTGTGTAAACGTTACAGAGAAGCCCGTTGGTGGGCCCCCGTTTTAGATAGACTTGTGTCCACCTACCCATGGGAGCAGTGCTGCTGGAAAACTCATTCTGTGCAGATTTTCTGCTGCAGAATTAATCCCCATTTAGCTGTCATATCATGGGTAGACATTTGTTTTATTTTGGCAAGAGCACTGTACTTAAACACGCAAACAAGCATTTCCTTTCTTTTCCCTTGATACGCAAACGTTCCATCGCAAAGTCAGCAACAAAAACTGCCATTTCCAGAAACGGATTTTTAAATAAAGATGTAACCTTCAAATCTTGATGGGCAAACAGCGTACAAGTTAAAAATAGATTTAAAGATTAAGTAACTAAAATGGAAGAAAAAAATGAAAATCCATCTATATTAGTTTCCTTGGCCAACCTGTGTGTCTTATACCAAAAGAAATTTATTCTCTCACAGTTCTGGAGGCTGGAAGGCCAAAATCAAGGTGTCAGCAGAGTCATACCCTCTTTGAAGGCTCTAAGATCCTTCCTTGCCTCTGTTAGCTTCTTCTGGCGGTTGCTCATAATTGTTGGCATCACTTGGCTTGTAGGTGCCTCAGTCTGGTGTCTGCTTCCCTGTTACAATGGCCTCATCCTCCATTTGTCCATGTGTCTGGAGTTCCCTCTCTTTATTAGAATACCAGTAATTGGATGAGGGCTCACCGTCATCCAGGATGTCCTTATGTTAGTAAGTTTCATCTCCAGATGAGGTCACATTCACAGATACCAGGGGTTAGGACTTCAGTATGTCTTTCTAGGGGACATAATTCAACCCACAACACAACTCGGTATTTTCATAGAGAAAAAAATATGACCCAAGTTCTAGTCAAAGGAAATAAGATTCAAATCCCTGAGAACAACGACGGTGTCTGCTGCACACTCCATTTATGTCCTGGCACCTATAGCTCCATGCTTTCTTTGCTTGCTCTGACCTGCAGGTAAGCAAGGGAGGATGTGCCATTGACCGGGGAGTTGAAGCCACAGCTAAGTGTGCCCTTGCCCAATTAACACTGCTACTTGCATATTTCGTTTTCAGAAACACAAGTCAACCTTTCAGGTAACAAAATCAGTATCTTTCAATCCAGTAACAACACATAGCAGCGCCACATTCGTGGGATTGAGTCTGTAAGAAGAGCCAAGGAGACACACTTACCTAACAGATCTGATCATCTAATTGATCACTTTGTCAAATTCCAAAATTTAGAGGGAAAAAAAAAATCTACCTGTGCACTCAGCTCCCTGATGGAACTCTCTCGTGTGCTTATATCAATATAAATGCTGGGTTGTCTTAAATCTATACTGAAATGATACATCCTTTGGCTCTGCTGATATGGCATAAGGAATTGAGTATTTTCAAGTTCATGTCCAAACCTTCGACGGAATCTTTGAATTGTTGATGCCACCCTTTTTGTAAGAATTGAATCAGATATGCTATTCCATTTGGGAATGGTCCAAACTCCCTATTTTGTTGTCTATTCACAACATATTAGTCACTTCTTCAACTTGGAGATGTCCCCCCAGAAGCTGATCCTCAGTAGGTGCATTGGGGAATAAGGATCCAATGCCACCCACAAATAAATCTGGGTGGAACTCCTGATTCAGAAGAAACACTTCAGACACGTGACCGACATACAGCGAACAAACAGAGTCGGCGTTTTACTGCAGACTGGTTTAATATATTGAAAACGTTCAAACCCAAATGTCAAGAAAATAATGTCTTACGCGGACTCAAAGGCCAAGGCTTATGTTTTAATGTAGTTAGTGATGAACGATGGTAAATAACTCTCAATTTTCATCTCTGTTCACCAAAGGAACACTCTCATGCCTGTAACCATTGGTTTGGCTCTGAAGAGAAAACTCCCCTAAATGGGGCACTGGGCAGCAAATGGTAACTTAATTTATCTTTTGGAAGTCCAACAAGTCCTGCTGTTGTTAGAGGAGCTAGCTTTGACGATTTGTAGATTGTAGGACACGTCCAAAACATTGGAATTCTGGGCTGGTTTAGATTAGGAGCTCTCTTTCATTGTATTCTTAGAGAGTCCATTGGAGAACACCTTATTTCTCTCTGCCTCTCATGTCAACGCAAGGAGAAAACCTGTCAGAAATTAAGCCAGTCAATGTCACCTGGAAGAAGAGTATTTTTGGAATGTTTAATTTTCGGGGTGTGAAAGAGGAAGGGGATTAACATGTTCTCAAGGAGCCCCTGAGTACAACCGGGGGTCGAAGGAGAGTCTCCAGAGGGTCTCTTCAGTAGAATTAGTGTGTGTGTGGGGGGATAATAGAGAGGGGGAGAGAGAGAGGAAGAGTGAGCATGAGAGAGCAAGCATTAGAAACCAAGGAGGGGCACCGGGGAATGAGAAAAACCCTACAATACCAGGGAGCCAAGTGGTTGTGGCTTGAGGTATCCTGCATCTTATTTTCTATGATTTTTCCAGAAAAAGCTGGCAGTGAGAATAGAAGAATTGCAAACAATGTAGCATGCCCTTGCCAAGATTTAAATACAGAAGAAACATTCTAAAGGACCATGTACAGTATCAAATTACCTGCAAAGATGAGGAAAGTAATGACTTACATTCTCCATCCTCTGCCCGGTGACTCAACAAAGTGGAAAATGAAGCAGTTGGAGATTAAAGTTATCCCCCCAAAGCGGGGGACAGGAGTGGCCACAGGAACAGCCGATCCAATTAGCCAAGTTAAAATGGGACCAGAACGTTTGTGACAGGAGATGGTAGCCAGATGTTATGTGTTTCCTTCTGTTCTCCATAATCTTCAATGAGGAAAAGCCCAATCCTGGCTCACCATGCTTTGCCTGGGCCATAGATGTTTCAAGAAGCACCTAGCAGGCACTGGGTATCACGTGAGCCCGAACAGACGATAATTACCATGCACGCATGCTCAGTGGGTACACGGTAGCGAGGTCTTCCTGGGCCTGTGCTTACAAAAGCCCCTCTCTGTCGTCTTTACTTTCTTGGTAACAGTCTTATTGAGATGTAATTCACTCCTCCTACGGTCTACCCATGAGTATTTTGCTTATATGTTTAAGTGATTGCTCAGAATCTTCCCCTTTTAGGAGAGAGAGAGCAGCTCCGTGAAGTTAACAGCCGTGCAGGTTTTACCAGTGTACACCCTGTTGTATCGTAGCGGACAGCAGTGCCCCCGATAATGAAATATTTTTTAATAGATTCACGATGAATGAATAAAAAGAAAATATAGGTTTCTAAGGCTTAGAAACTGGCTTTAATAAACCACACATTCTTTTAATTTAAAATCAGACACCATTTTTAAAATTGGGAAATACCACGGAGAGAGAAAAAGCCTCCATTAGATAGGAGGAAAATAAGACACACTTAAAATTCTGTTTCCCACCCCACCCTCACTACTCCTCCTTTGCTCAGATACTACCATTTGACCCCAACAATGAGCAGAGAGGGACTTGGTGGGGAAGTCTTTCACCCCCTTTGCATGCTTAAGGAAAAGAAAGAATTCTGACCTGCCTCTGGAAGGCATTTACTTTTGTGACATCTTTGTCCTCATTGTTCAGGTTGAATAGCCACCTCAGCAGTGATTCCTGAGTGAGGCTCAGGCTAAGACCCCGAAGATAACAAAAGATATAAGAGGCCTGCCTGTCTTTTAGTTCACCGTTTGAATGGGATTGCAAACCAAATGTACTTGATCTCGAGAAAAAGAAAAGGTACTTGGAGATTTAATGCTGGGTTCTCAGGTCAGACTTGGGTGTGGAAGGAATCTGGAGAAGGAAGAGATGAGTATGCCCTGGCAGGTCCGAGGAGTGTAGAGGAGGGGGGTTTCAACTGTGTCTGGGGACAAATGGATGCAGAGGGAAAACAAAGGTGAGAAGGCATGCACTGGCTTAGGGGGCCCTGTGGGCCCTGGCCCTGCTGGAGTGGGGAGGCCAGGCTAGGGGAAAGGAGGGGCACTGGAGTGGGGCCTGGAAGTCCTGGTTCTTCATATTTGTGCTTTGGTGGGAGGAGGTGCAGGGATCCAAAGGACTCCTTGGCTTTGGCCACCATAGGAGCACCATGCTTTTCCACCCTTCCAACAATGCTCCCTCCTGGGTTTGTTTTTGTTTTTATTTTGTTCCTTCCATAGCACACAAGAAAGGAAGCATCCTGCCCCCCAGGAGAGGGATTTCTGTAGAGCAAGATTTGCAAATCATCTCAATTAGTCACATTCCAGAAAGGAAAAATGATATAGCCTGTGTCCTTTCCCATCAAGGAGGAAACCACCTCAGAAGTTCTCCATCATGGGTTTAGCACAAAACAAGGTCTTTTTAAATTTGTCATTTGCATTAAACTTTTAATGTCATTATTGGGGTGTGGGCACTTGTCTCCAGGAAACTGTTTAAGATCACCTCTCTTTCTTTATTTTTGAAAGATTTATTTATTTATTTATTTGAGGGGAGGAGGGGTAGAGGGAGAGAGAGAATCCCAAGCAGACTCCCTGATGAGCACGGAGCCTGATCCCATGACCCCAAGATCACTACCTGAGCCAAAACCTAGAGTCAGTCACTCAACTGACTGAGCTACCCTGGTGCCCCTAAGATCACCTTTCCTTCTTAACCATAGAGTGTTTCTACTCTTGTGACTAAGGCAATTAAGTAAGTAAATAAATAATTACTTTGGTATCAATAAAGAGTACTAGTTGTCATTATTTTAAAAATGAGAGACAGTGACAAATTTCAGAGCAGACTAGGCCGAATCTCCATGGAAAGATTCAAACCTGAAGGGAACATGACCTTCTTGGCTTATCACCTCTCATAGTTTCTCGCCTTGCCCATTTTGGTGGGTTTGGAGAGTTCATAGTGAATAAGGACTAAAAATAGACTTGGTTTAACTTTCCACAGAAACAAATTCTAATATTTAGATCACTTAACCTTTTAGATTTGCAAAACCAGGTTCTCTAGATCTTCAACAGAATTACTTCCTTCAGCTAGGTTTTTTCCCCTTCTCCGTAGAAATCTGCATCTTCCTTGTTTTCCTCAAAGACTTTTTAAAGCATTGATAAAAATCTAACTGAAGGAGGAAGTGAAGAGAAATAAATATTGTGCAGATGGTACATGGGAAAGCATTGTGAATAAAAGCTGGTGATAGCCCTTGGATTTTAGTTCTAAGATGTTTTAAGAGCGTGTTGTGAGCCCTTTGAGAACCATGAAATGAATATTTCCATTTATGAGGCAGTTATAAGACCCTTCAGTGATAATTTGACTCAGAAGTGAACCTTTAGGACTGTTAACTTCCATCAAAGATGCATCTTTTTCCTATGTGGTTTAAAATGGACTCTTCCTGGACCAAATCCTCGAAGTTCAACTTTTCTTCTCATTTTCCATTCTGGGGTGTGTATGTGTTCCTATTTGTTCCTTCCTTTTATTGTGAAATTTGTATTTGGTTTTCTTGGGATCTTAACCTTTTATTTCTCTTTCACTGGCAAGCATTTTTAATTTTTTCTAATTTTTATTTATTTCAAAAAGATTTTATTTATTTATTTATTTACATTTATTTGAGAGAGAGAGAGAGAGAGAGAGAGAGAGAGAGACCACATGCATGTGTGCGAGGGGCAGAGGAAGAAGGAGAGAATCTTCAAGCAGACTCCCTGTTGAGTGAGGAGCCAGATGCTGGGCTCAGTTGCACAACCCATGAGATCCTGACCTGAGCTGAAACCAATGGTTGGACACTCAACCCAACCAACTGAGCCACGCACGCGCCCCTGGCAAGGACTATTTAGAAAGCCTGTCAAGCTATCACCATGTTCTCCTAATTTTGTTCTGTCACTTCTCTCCCACTTCTTATTTCCTCCTCCCTCTCCCAGCTGTGACTTTGCAAGGTCCTGCCAGTGGAAGGCTCCTCACATGCCCTTCCTCCTCCCCAAGCTAAGTAGCTACTTTAGAAGCATTTCCCCCTTCCACACTGCCTGCCTTCTTTCCAGAGCCGTTCTCTCCTACAACTTCCCTCGCTGAGATTCTCCCACTGCCCCTGTCTTCTTACCCTCAACCACCTCCCCTCTCAGTGGCAGCATTACAGTCCCTTGCTCTTCAACTCTACTTTGCCCCTCCTGGGATTCTTACAGGAAGCAGGCCTTCTATATGGGCATCCAAGTCTTTCCAAAGAAACTGCTATAAGTATTGCATTCCATAAGCTCATCCTCAGAGATGGCATGGCTATTTCTTGCTTTTAAAAATGAAGATTCAACAACTTTATTGCAAAAATGTAGTTAAGGAGTAAAATGATCACACTAATCTCTACTGTGGGAATTTGGAACCCCAAGGGACCTCAAGCATTATTCATTTAAAACAGGGGTTTGCAGACTTTTTTTTTAATGTCAAATCTCCTTTTTGATCAGAGAAAATTTTATAGAGTGAACCAGTATCAACTAAGATTAAAATGGAGCCTAACCATTAAAATGGTTTGTTCTTTTGTGCTCTTTCTATTCCTCCCAGTCCAGTCCTTTTTTTTTTTTTTTCCCCACTCCACTCCTGAAGCCCTGGGGAATTTAGCCCATCTGGCGACTTAAGATGAGAAAACCAAGTCTCAGAGTCAAGGAGCTAAATCAGAGGACAAAGGATTCCACAGTCTTCCTTTCCAAATGAGTGGAAATGTAGACACACGCTGACTCTAACCAGAGGGTTGCGGAGTTTGCTTATCCACATGGGAAGTAAATAAGCTAAGTCTCAGTATATGTAAAATTTGACCTATTGAAAAGAAATATGTTAGCAACAAGAAGCATTTTTAATTAATAAAAAATGTGTTTGCTTCTTTGGTTTTTAAGAGGAATCCTGAGTTAACATTTTTTTTTAAAGATTCATTTCTTTATTTTAGAGAAAGAGCTTGTATGCATGTGTGAGCAGGGGCGGGTGCAGAGGGAGAGAGAGAATCTCAAGCAGATTACCCACTGAGCACAGAGCCCAACATGGGGCTTGATCTCATGACCCTGATATCATGACCTGAGCTGAAATTAAGTTGGATGCTCAACGGACTGAGCCACCCAGGCGGCTCTTTGGATTAAGTTTTAAAACTCATCAGTTTAACAAACATCCAGAAAAATCTGAACTGTTGTTCTTTTTCCACTCAATAAGTTCTCCCTAATGAGCAGAGATTTCAGAACAATTCTGTCCGCCATATTTTGAGGAAAGCAATTATAGCCTCTATATAGTTCAAGTTGTCATTGAGAAAATTTGTTGTAAGTGTTCGGAAAGGAGGAGCCTCTTCAATCTCCTCCTTCTCTTTCTGCTTTTCCCCCTCCCAAGAGTGAAAATAGAAATCAGACAAAGACCTTTCAATCACGGAGGAGGTAAAAGGTGCAGGCACAATATCCCTTTAACAGAGATGGTTAAATTAGAGATGGTGCCTATCTAGGGCCTGACTGCTTTCTTAAACATCAGTTGGGAAAATCTTCTCTACCTCCCCGCATCTAAATCATTACACATTTATTCATCCATTCAAACACCATTGAACACCTATTATACAAGCGTTATGCCAGGCTGAAAATATAAGACCATGGGAAGACCTGATTTGCATCCTGCTCTGTTATAGAGAAGGAGTAAATTTACTGAGAAGTAGCACATATCATTAAAGATAGTTAGTGGAAGAGAATGCACTGTTATGGACTACACATTTGTGTGCCCCCCAAATTCTTATGTTGAAACCTTAACCCTCAATGGGATGATATTAAGAGGTCGGGCTTTGGAGAGATACTTGAGTCATGAAGGCAGAGCCCTGATGAGAATTAGTGTCTTTATAAAGAGATAAAAGGACCAGAACTCAGTCTCTCTCTGCCATGTGAAGATACAGAAAGAAGGTAGCTATCTACAAGCTGGGAAGTGAGACTAGACTCGGCAAGTCCCCAGACATGGGATGTGTTTGTGCCCTGATCTCAGACTTCCCAGCCTCCAAAACTGTGAGAAATCAACATTCGTTGTCTAAGCCACCCGTCAACAGCATTCTGGTACAGCAGCCCAGACTGACTGAGACCCAGACAAAGTCAGAATTCAGATTGTCTGAATCACAGGCTATCGTGGTACTTGTACTTGCCTCTCTATGGCTCCACTGGGGAGTAGAGGAAGTTCTTTCATGAGGCTCATCTGGACAAACTGTAGAGAGTAAACCAAAGAGGATGCTTAGAGATAGAAGTGTGGCTTCTTAGGAACATCTTACAACATTTGAATAAATCAGAACCTGGGCTATCAACATGAGCGTTTGGCGGGGAAAGCATGCAAGTTATTTTAGAGGTCTCTGTACTCCCAACACACTGGCTAATGATGATCTATTATTTGGGGTTTTTCAATAAGACGTTCTAGCAAAACAAAACAAAATCAAGCAAAAAAGAAAGGAAGAAAAAAAGCAGTCTCTTTAAAGTCTTTTCATGTGAAATTGAATGGGTTCCTGGCTGAAAACAGCTTTCAGGGAGAGAATCAGTCAACATGCTTAGCAACGGCCTGTGTAAAATAAAATATGTAGTTGTTTTTACAGAGCTCTTAACTAAGCCTTGGAAACTGGAAAGTCATTTAATACGCTCTCTGGGAGAGGGGATTCTGTGGTGCTAAGAGTAGGATATTACAATTTCCTCAACAAAGAAAAAAATGTGCACATAACACCTGTGAGGCAGAGTGGAAATCACTTACCGGGGCCATAAAACTGTACTTTATAGTCAAATTGTTTACCTTGAGGTAACTGTCAGTTCTGATGCGCCTCGTCAGAGCCAATATTCTTCTGTGGCTTGCAGCTATGACTCAGTATGCTCATTCCAGCCCTGATCTGTAATTGGAACAGCAGTTTCTTCTTTTCAACAGCAAGCTCGTGTGCTCATCCAGTCCCCAAGGGAGCTGTGGACTCAGTCATTCAGAGTGCCAAGAATGAGGGGGTGAAGGGGACTCCAATGTTTATAGAACCACTTGTATTCAACTTTAGATTAGTTCTACATATTTTTAGGTGTTGGGGAGAATTCTGCTGATAAGCTCCCAGATAAGCATACGTAGTAAACACACAATAAATGTGTTCCTGGGGAAAAAAAAACCACGAAAAACACTTAAAATGAAACATGGAGTGTATATGGTAGGGCTTAGGGGAGGGGTTGGAGTTTGAATCATAATTTAAACCCACTAAGGAAGCTTGTTCTATAGAGGGATTAACTGTATTTTTGTAGAGTAAATATGTCAATATTCATCTTCTAATATATCTTTTGTGTAAGTCCCGGTCATCACATGTTGTCACAGGTACACTTCAGGTGAGGGGAAAATATAGAATAGCTTCATATTTGTAAACAGGCTCCGGTAGATTGAAAACATTAACTTTGAAATTCTTTTTTTTTTATTTTTAAAGATTTTATTTATTTATTTCACAGAGGGAGAGAGATCACAAGTAGGCTGAGAGGCAGACAGAGAGGAGGAAGCAGGCTCCCTGCTGAGCAGAGAGCCCGATGCGGGCCTCGATCCCAGGACCCTGAGATCATGACCTGAGCCGAAGGCAGAGGCTTTAACCCACTGAGCCACCCAGGCGCCCTTAAGTTTTTTTGTTTTTGTTTTTGTTTTTTTTATTTACTTGACAGAGAACGAGATCACAAGTAGGCATAGAAGCAGTCAGAGAGAGAGGAGGAAGCAGGCTCCCCGCTGAGCAGGGAGCCCGATGTGGGACTCGATCCCAGGACCCTGAGATGAAATTCTTGAACTCAGATTTTCTTTTAGAAGTGGAGAGGGAAGGAGAAGGGAGTGGGCAGTTGGATGCAGGCCTTGTTCTCAATGGGATTGTGTTGGCACCCTGGAGAAGGTTCCAGAGGCTGGGGGGGGGATCAGGGAAATTTTTCACTAAAGTTATGGGGAAATGCCAAAATAACAACCACAGAGGCATTCTCTCCATGGTGGGAATCTCTTCCCCTTTATTCCAGGGGATTGAGCCTGCTGGATGTGCACCCAACACTCGTATTGTGCAGAAGCTTCACAGTAACCTTTTCTTCCCAAGACGACGAGGTCCTGGTGGGCAGGAACTGGGCTTTGTATTTCTTCTATTGCCCCCCTTGCAGCCCAGGCTGTCTACCAGGCAAGTTAATATAGAATCCTCTTTAGAAAAAAGACCCTGCAGCCAAATGGCCTTGGTTGAACTGTGTAACTTTGAGTAAGTCGCTTAATTTCTCTGTGCCTCTGTCTCCTTATCAGTAAAATGGGGATAGTAATAGTATGAAATGGATTAATATATGCAAAGTGCTTAGAACAGGGCCATAAAACAGTGATAACTGCCAAATAAATGTAGGCATTATTTTCAGCCAGACTGAGGTTCTAGGCATTCAGGTCTTCCCTTTATTCAGGTCTAGCATATGGATATCTGGAATGTAGTGTGTATGCATTCCCTGCCTTGTTCCAGAAATAATTTCTGATGGCATTTATGTCCTGGCTTACAGGATACATTTCCATAAGACATCTACAATCATCTAGAGTTGGAAGACAGATCCCATGATTCATCCCAATGTACCCAAGTCACTTGGCCCAAACCAACTCATCCATTTGTTCTCCAAAAAGTCTAAGTATCAAAAAGGCAGTGGCTCTGCAGCTGAGCACTCTCATGCAGTGGTGTTATTGAGGGTTTTCATGCTATTTAATTATAGGCAGAATTGCCCTCTGGCTCAGGTCATTCAGAGAAAATTCCATGGCATGGAAACAAAACCCTATTTCTTTTCCAAGGATGGAGATCTTCTAAAAAAATATGCTTGTCCAATATATTTTTTTTCCTTTTTAAAAAGAAATTCTCTTGGCTGGTTTAGGTAACGTGGTTTATTGAAAATAGAGGCTATTTATTTTGCCCTAAAATGGCCCCTTTATTCTATGGAGTGCAAGATGATCTCATGGCAGAGAAGGTGGGGTTCTTAGACCTGGACTGTGTCAGAGGTAGGGCAAGACAGTGGGACTGTCCTCAACCTAAGAAGGAGGAACCACATGAACAATAGGACTAATTTGAGTTTTAAAATTTTTATCAATAGTCAACCAATCTCGATATCCTACTCTATCAGTAAGACCCTATGCTAAAAGCTGTAAGTTACGGGCCTTGTCCTCAAAGAACATAAACTTAGCATAAATGCTCTCGTTTAAAGTAATCGCTAAGTGAAGGCTGTGGCAGGGCCCCATAATTCATGCTGTCAAGGTCCCATTGCAATCTCTGCGTGAAAGCCAAGGTTGATGCAGAGAGGTGAGAGCCCTTCAGTCAAAACACGGTGCAGACTCTATTGCACAAGCAAATGTGTTATCATATTTGGAATGCAACTGGCTTGAGCTTGAGCTATCAAATGTCCGAGTTCTCTGGTCCAAATAGTTTGGGTGGGATGGCTTTGATTCAAAAGGCTCTTTTGCTGATTTTAATTAGGTAGAAACACAATTGAAGACGAGTTGTTCACTGCTTATTAACCAAGGAAGATGGCCCGAAGCGCCACTCAGTCCCCAAGAATTTCCCAAGTGCTCTTTTCTGGCTGTGAAAACTGTCTTTCACATCCAGGAAAAATATGGAGGGCTTATTTAGGGAAAACGATGCCTAGAAACTGTCAACTTTAGATCACTATAAAATGTATAGATATGAAAACAAATGGTCTTAATATGATTATATGCATTTTCTCTTTGGTATGCGCACATATAGATCTGTGAGTAATCAGGGGACCTCCACCTCCAAACCAGCCCTTCATTAGACTGTCATGAAGGATAAAGCCTAGAAGGGGTAGGGGAAGAAGGGGATACGTTGGGGGTGGGGGTGGAAGGGAGGGCAGGGAAGGTGTGCTCATGCACACCAAGCTGGAGTATTATTATCTCTTGGCTATTTTCACTCCCTCCCTGAGTCTCACAAATTTTCCATGAGCATGTGTCGTTTCTAGTTTCCCCAACACCTTATATCCTGGAGTAAGAAAGGGACAGCTGACAGTAGCCTGAGCTAAGGCTCTGCTGGTTGCTGCCCTGTCCTCCCATCTAGCAAAATCTCAAGGAAGAATATATGATGGGGGAGCCCAAAGGGGAAAAGGGGAGATGGAGGAATAGGGATAGACATGGACATTTGTTCGTGCATTTATCCATTTATTTAACCCAAGGTCCAGATCAAGCACTGTGTTAGGCTTTGGCAATCCAAAATCAGTTCCCCTATTTTGCATTCATTTACTCAACAAATATTTGTTTCATGACCAGCATGTGTCCGACACTCTTTTAGGCACTAGAGTTCAGCAACGAACAAGACACGAGGCACAGCTCTCATAGAGCTTGTCCAACAGAGTCTAGGGTGGGAGACAGATAAGCAAACAGGCCTGACACTCAGGAGGTGCCCCTATCCAACCCTGAGGGTTAGGAGTAGCTTTTGGGATGAAACTAGACTAATATCTAATGGATAAAAGCCTTATCAGATGAGACCATCTTTCAACTATGTCTTCAGACTGACCAGTAGACCCTAATGCATTTCTTCTGGAGCCTCGCACATCATTTATTTTTTCCTAGAGTTGGACATTTGGGGACTTCTTAGACCAAGGTAATGCAGTTTTCTTTCCATTCTTTTTGCAATTTGATAATAATATTGTCACATGCTTTCTAAAAATAAAATCTCTGGTATGTACCCAGATGTATGACATCATTCTTTTTGAAATTGGGGAAGAATTTTGAAAGCAACAGACCAGAGAATGTAGAGAAGATTCCAGGCACTTTATGAACTGTGATAATCATTCTTCATTAAATTACCTCCAGGGACCAGATGCTGTGGGGGAGGTGGGGCTAGAGGAACATTTATGCACCACAGGTGGGTGTGAAACTTGGCACGGCCCCACTTGGAGAATAACCTGGTGGTAGTGGGCCAAATTAAGGCATTCCGTTCCTGAGTACTTGTCCCAGATAAACTTTCACAAGTGTCAATAAAAAGAAATGTGTGAGGATGTTCATTACAGTACTGTTTGAGGTCGAAGGCTGGTTGAGGCAATCACCCCTCAGGAGATGTGTGTTAAATATATGTCATGAAATGGTTGGAGCTGGTAGAAGCAACAGGCGAGGTATTAAGCATCAGAGGCTAAGTGACAATTTGTAAGAAATACTATGAGATGTATAATATAATACCACTCAGATAAATTAAAAGACACGTATAGAAAAGTAGCTTATGAGTCTTAAAAGCATGTATACAAACAAGAGGATTTGTATTAAACATTACAATGATTTCCTGGTGTGGGTAGGGAAAGAGGAGGAGGGAATTGGCGCAAACAGAGGACGAAGGAACGTACACAAGGGAGTAGCCTTCCTTGGACTAGCGTAGATAGCATGCCATGAACTTCACCGTGATTAAGATTTCTAAGATTAAGTAACATCTCTAGATAAAGAAGAACGAAAAGAAGGAAGGGAGGAAGGGAGGGGGCAGAGAAATGGAAAAGAGTGCGGGGAGGTAGATTAAAGTAGGAAGGGCGGAAAAGAAGGAAGGAAGGCCGAACCATGCTGTAAACTCCCCCTGCTTGCTCTCCGAGGATGGACGCTCCCTCCCTGATTCGCACCAGCCTACAGAGCCTGGCGGGGGAGAGGACAGCTAAAACTCATCGACTTGAGGAGGCAGTTAAGATTTACAAGGCAGAACAGGAAGCTTGGGGTTTAGTAACGCCTAACAGGGTAAAGAAGAAACTTGGGGGAATAAGGAGGTATGGGTACTGACGATGGGGGACAGGGAATGCGATGGAGACGCAGGTGAGGAAGGGAAAAGGGGTCCTTGTGGGGTCCATCTGCCCACCCCTCCTGGAGAAGAACCTGGCCTGGTGAGAAGGGCAGCCACCTGAACACAAGTCCAGTTGAACGATTGTAACTTTTCTGGCCCTCATACTCTTCCGGCACTAGCTCAATAGAGCCGGGCCACCCCAACCCTAAGGAGTGTTTCTAGGCAGCTGGAGGGACATCATGGGAGGGACAAGAGCCCCTCAAGC
The DNA here is from genome assembly GCA_002007465.1 of Ailurus styani. NCBI lineage: Eukaryota > Metazoa > Chordata > Mammalia > Carnivora > Ailuridae > Ailurus > Ailurus styani. The sequence continues at coordinate 2,454,066 of LNAC01000244.1, forward strand.
CCAGTGTCAAGTAAAAGTGACACTGGCGAGCTACCCTGGGCCCTGAAGAGGGGAAGAGCACACAGCTGTTCATATAGCAGCATCTAATTCATCGGGATCCGTTCTATGTGAAGGTTCTATTTTATAGGAAATCATAGAATCACTGAAGGGTGCCTAGTGGCCATTTCTGATGTTTTCTAGCTGAGAAAGCTGAGGATGAATAGGTTCAAAAGCTCTGATTTCTGCCTTTCTATAATAGCACCTCCTAGGTCTGAAAGTGCAATATTCTTATTATGGAAGTCAGTGGGGGGAGGGGGAATTCCAGTCTGGAGAGTGAGCAATAGGAAAAGGAAAATGCCTTCGCTTCCAAGATTCTGTTTGGAGATAATTATTCGTATTACTTTAAAAAGGGCAGAGACTAAAAATACTTGACATATCAGCATAGTCAATCTTAAATTGATTATTTTTCAAGGTTTTCCATACAACACTGAGAATGAATTAAATTTCCATCCCCGAAAACATCTGACAGAAGAAATTCAGAACTTACGTATCATGTAATGAAAAAGAACCTGAGCATGACATTTGGTCATTCTTCCTGCAGAAGGAGGAGAAAAAAAACCTTTCCTGAGAAATATTCCTTGAGATCTTTGAATTTCAACATCTGTTGGGCAGATCATTTTCATGATTGGGAAAGTTGTTTTGTCCCTTTACTCACCTATCTCATCTCTCTCTCTGCTTTTTTATTTCCACAAGAGTGGAATAATTAGCTCCTAAAAGAGCTAACAAAATACATTCTATCCTACCTGTTTTACTTTCCTATTTATGGATTCATTCCTTCCTCTCCTAGCAAGCTCAGTAAAACATTTGTTTTTAATAAGAAAAGTAGTTGTTTAAATCAGTTTAACTTTTTTTTCAACCCAAACTTGCAAGTTCATTTCTGGCATTTGCTTCTAGTTGAGTCTGTGCATTTATTATCATCTCAGATTAATAGCCTTTTAATTAGCAGTTATTAATATAAAATGCAATATTTATCCTCTCATCCAAGAAAAGAGAAAGAAAAACTTATATATTTTATTAGTACTTTTTGGCCTTCTGCCATTTGGTAGCTAAAATAAATAAATAAATAAATGTATATGTTACAGTAAACACATTTGTTACATTACATTCTGGAGTATACCATCTGTATTTGTCTGTGTACTCAAGAAAATTATATATTGTTCACCTGGGTAGCAATTTGTGTCCTGGCAGATCTTTATTTGCTCTCAGGGGAACCTATTTAATATAATTACATTTAATTGATATTTGTGGTGGTGGATTAAGGAAAAAGGAACCGTCATTTAATATGCTTGGATTTTATGGGTCTTGTGTTTCTTGGCTTGGTTTTCAAAATACGTGGAACCACATTTTTTAAAGCTAGGTACTTGGATAAATTCGGTCCTTTAAAATAGTACACCAAAGGGGTAGAATTTAAAATGATCTAACATCCTTCTGCTAAAAACAAGGAAGAAAGAATTAAATCTTTATCCTCCCAAATATTCTTTTATAATTATGTTGTCTAAAGGTTTATATGACTCAAATATGTTGCCCGTGATCTAGCTGATAATTTGGCTCCTTTCCAACCCCATAGAAAAGGAACAGTAAGCTGCTGGGACACTTAGCACACTGACTTTTCTACTTTTCTCCCACTCTCAGCTGTGAATTTGGTTTTCCTCTTATGTCAAATGCAGTACAACTTTCCTTTCTCTGTTTGCCGTCAATGTACAACAGATGGTTTGTTTAACTGATGGCTCTAAGCAGCCTTCACGACTGCTGTATCAGTCAAATCTGGGCAAATGGTATGTCAGGATTGTATTGCTGTTTAGCTCATAGGGTGGTTTATGGATTTTTAACTCCCTTTTAAATATAAACACTCCTAGTGAGCAATGCAGCCACCAGTTAAATAAACAATTTTATTATGTATAAAAAGGTAACTAAGGCTAGTTAATGTTGACATATGTGAGTTGTCACAACTTTAAGTTGATACACTCAGAGCTGAAGACAGAATCAGGTTAGGTCAGCAGCTGGAAAGATGAGCATATTTATGTCTAAGCATATTAATTTTACTTGTAATGGGAAAAATAATCATTAAATGAGACTCCATGAGACACAAATGTTTTTTCTGACTTAGAAGAAAAAAAAACGCCCTATATAAATGAGAGGTCACATATAAATGACAAGTTTCTAGGTAAAGGCAGAACACTTCACATAAAGTGAGCAAGTAATTTCCCTAGGCCTGTTCTGTAAGAGCACTGACTCATTATCAGGACCATTTCCCTAAAAGGAACACCCAGTGGATCTCTCTCTTTGTTTCTCCCTCTGTACCCACAGAAATGCGTGAGAAAATCCTAATATCTCGAAGGCAATGATGGGACCCCATCCATCATTCTGGTCCTAAAATTCTGTTTGCCAAATAGAGAACAGAGCTAGAGTTCATATGCTGAGTAGTTCTAACCCTGGTGTTTGGGGGACAGCGTCAGGCCTCCTATGTGTATGGAGAGGGGTGCTGAGAGCTGGGGGGTATGGGTTTCTGACTCTCGGCGGCTCTGGACTTCTGGCCCCATCTTTGTAGAAGGAGGGGACGGCCAGGGGATTCCTATAAGCCCTTCTGGCTGTAAGTTTACTTGGGATCTTATTTTTTTACCTCCTTATTTGCCATGTATGCAGATCCCTCATTCTAACACAGTTTCTACATATAGACTAATAATTATCCTATTTCTGGGAGAGACTTCTAGAACAATTTCTTATTAATTCTTGTTCTTGAGGAACAGCCAGAATTTCCCCAGCTGAAGTCTATAAAACATGCTCATCATTAAATATTAAATTATCCAACCCTTCCTCACCACCCACCACCTATTTTCCCAGATGAAGAAACTGAGACCCAGAGAGGTCAAATGACTTGCTCAAAGTCTCACAGTTGTCAGGAACTAGTCCCACTGTCCCAGGCAAGAGGCTTTCTGCCAACCGGCTGTGCCATAACTGCTCAATTACTCAATGTTAGACAATTTCACTTGGCAAACTAGTAATCCTGAAAGCTGAATAATAAATTGACTCCTGACATTGTTTTTGAGTTGTTGGATATTTCAGGCTCTTTTGAGCATTTTTGTGGGTTGAGAGAGAGAGAGAGGGAACAAGGAGGGAGGGGGTGGAGAGAGACAGAGGAACAGACAGAGAAATTTGTTTCCATTGGAGAAGGTGGGAGAAGATTCTCCCTCCTTGGGTAGAAATAACCTTATTTTTAGGGACATTAGAATATATTTCCTGTTGCTTGAGGCACCCCCCCCCTCCTTTCCAGGGCTGGTTCCTTCCCTAAAAAATCAACAACCAGAAGATTAGGGCAATGTCAAACTGTTACTTAAAATTCCCAGGTGGGAAGCCTTGTTCCCGCAACTTTAGTGTGAGGTAGGTTTCAGTAAGAGATTCCTGGGCTGCCATGTCATTTTGTATTAAAGCATCAGTTTGTTGGCTTGAGATGACAGCACATAACACATCCAAATAATTTTTCTGTCAAATCTGTTCAGAGAGAAAGCAGGGCTGAAATACGGGAAAGTGAGTTTGAGAAAGATGGAGTTCTTTCTGATGAACAGAATGGGACATTCTCTCCCTGTTTTTAATTTAAGGTTCTGAAACCATGGCTCTACACTCTGGAAACTGACACATGTCCAGGCTTGAAATTATCCTGTTTAACATAAATAAGGGTGAGACAGTGACAAGGGTGTATTCAGGAAAATGTATCAAAAGCCCAGGGGCTCATAGGCAAGAGAGAAAAATCACACGAACTTGACAAAATGCAATTTTGAATGAAGGCTGTCCTTTCTTTGGTATGAACGTGGATTAGCTTCTGTTCTCCTCACCCTCAATAACCTGAATTGGGATCACCTGAACTGAAGTATTAAAAGGGCACAACTAGAGATCAAAACTATGCTAGAATAATTTTGATTGTTGAAAGTTCCTTCCCTGGTTGAGAAAATTGGACAGATCTTGGACCGTTCATCCACAAAAAGTGGAAATCATAGTAGCATGCTGATCACGGAACATTTTTGGAAGGCTAAATATATTTAGGTGGAAAATGTGGAATTTGAGGTCCTTCTGCCTTTTTAGGGGTCACATGATCTTGGAGGAGTTATCATTGTGGAAGTAATTATTCATAGCATGTTTTCCATGTCTCAGAAACTGAGCTACACTCTTTGTGTATATTATACAATTTAATCCTCAAACGAGACCCAAGAAGTAGGTATTATTAACCCCTATATCATAGGTGTGTAACCTGGGCCCGAGTTCACCTGTCTATGAAGTGACAGATAAAGATTTAAAGCCAAGTGCATCTGATGTCGACTGATGCTCTTAACCACTACTCTCTATATACAAAAACTCCTTTGTAAGCTGCTGGCTATTATATAAGTTAGTGATTCTTGTAACTCAGTTACCTTCATCTTGTAAGTAACTTCAGCCGCTTTAAACAGTGTCCTCAGGCTGCAAGCCCTATTTATTCAGCAACAAGCAATTTTCGATGATAACAGCTACCATCTATTGAGTTCCTGTGCTGTGCTGGGCCCTGCTTTAAGCACCAGAGATGTTCTCACGTCTCTAATCCCCACACCACCTTTGCAAGGTAGGTGCAATTATTATCCCCATTTCGCAGATGTGCAAACCAGACACTGAGATCTTCGGTGATTTGCCCCCAAGTCTCACTGCTGGTGAGTGGCAGAACTAGGGTTTAAACCCAGGCAGGCTGGTGTAGAAGCAAAGTGTATGACATTACCTCGCTTGAAGCGTGGATCTAAACCCTGGTTGAGTGAATTCACAAAACGAGGTCTTGCTCACCTGCCTGGGGAACCAGAGTGCTTATTGAGGCTGCAGGTCGTTGAGTGGGAGCTCTTCTATAGAGATTCGTCCAGGACATCTAGCCACAAGAACTGTCCCCCGCCCCCCGAAGTTCTCCTGAGGGTTCCCCAAACTTCGTGAGTCAACACATCCTTACAAAAAACCCCTGAGGCAAGTCTGCCCCAGGCACCCCTGCCTGTTAATCCCCCTGACTGTTCAGGCCAGCGTTCCCAGCCTGGTCATGGCCTTGACAAGCTGGAGGCTTGTAGTATAGGGACAAGACAGAAGGGAGACCAGGAGGAGGTAAATCCCATTCATAAGACCCGTGGTCGGTTTCCACCAAACACCCTTCTGGAGAGTCTCTGCTTGGGTTTCCATTAATGTCCTCGGAATTTCTCTGCGATGGACAAGGTAGGGGCCCCCAAACTCTAGAAACAAAGTCGTGTTATGTAATAGTGCTCTTAATGATAAACAAGAGAAGATATTTTAAGCTCTCTTATGCCCCAGATGAACTTCTCAGAGGGCTCCTGAGTAATTCACAGAATGGTAGGCAGGCCGGCAAAACCAACTCCGAAATAGAAGAGGAAGCAAGAGGGGCTGCACAGGGAAATGGCCTTGTCATGGGCCTCAGACACCCCCAGTGAACCCTGCCCGGCGGCCGGGCTGGACCGGAGACCACTGCCCCACCAGAACTCGGCAGTTGCCTTTGTGTTTTGTGTCACTGGCCTCAGATTCAAAGTCAGGCCGCAATAAGCATTTGGCATATGTTCAAATCCCAGAGAGCAGAAGTGGTCAGAGGTGAGGAAGAGCGAAGACTGGCCTTTTCAGCCACCAATTTGGAGTCGAAAAAGTGTCCCAACTCTCCACCACATGAGTACCGATCGATTTATTGGGAACCGAACTTGCCACATGTAATCTGTTGGGTCAGTCTCCCCGTTTCACAACTGTAGCGACCAGAACTAGGGAAGGTTAGTAACTGAAACCACTGCATACAGTATCGAACACCAGAATCACCTTGAGCAAGTAGCTTCTCAACTCGAGGCGCCGGCTTAGGCCGGAGGGTTCGTGCCTTCACCCAGGGATCGCTCGGACAGAACCTCAGCTCTCCTCCCGGTAGAACTAAGAACCGAACAGTCCCCTGTAAAGTGCTCTGGCATCTTCGCCGTTCTGGCCGGAGCAGAGCCGGAGGTGTCTAAAGGGGAAGGCGGGTAACATGAAGTGTAGTCTATAAAATGCACAATTTATTTCTCTATATTCATTTGCATCTGGTATGCACACAGCTGTTAGGTATACTCCCAGAGAACAGAAACATTATCCATTTCCATAATTTTTGAATTATAGAAATATTTAGTAAAACTGAAAATACAGCGAGCTTTTATAGGCCGTTAGAGTGATTGAAAGGCCCTGACAACTTCTCACAGCTCGCAGTCATGGGAAACATGTGTGCCGATCTCCTTGCGGGAGCAAAGACGTGAGAACGTCGTGCGGACTGGAGGGAGCTGCTTTCTGTGAGATTTCGGAAAGCTCTGACACCACAGAGACCAAGGGGGAAGATCTTCTGCTTCAGCCAGGTCACCGGCAGGCCCTGGTGTGGTGCAGGCGGGACTGACAGCACGTTCTCGTCAGACCCGACCCAGCGGAGGCCTGAGGAACGTCTTCCCTGAACGGGACCAGAGAGGGCAGGTGGCCAGGATTCACATCTCAGGAATGTGACTATTTTTTTTTTTCAGCAAGCTTTCTGTGTTGTGTCACATTTATGAAAAGTTACACATTACACATTTTCCTAATTTGTTTTCTTTGTAAAAAGAAAGGCAAAGGACGAAGAGAGAAACCATGTGGTGAAGTCAGAAGCCAGAAGACATGCTGGAGAGCTGGCCCACCACTGACTAGCTGCGTTGATCTTGGGCATAGAGTTACTTAATTCTTCTGGGTCTTAGATCCTTGACTACCTCACAAGATTAAGTGAGATAAAATTTTTCACAAATGTCCCGTGTAACTTAAAGCAATAGTCAGTGGTGAGGTGTCATTCATAAACGGAAGTAGGCCTAATCCCAACCGTGCTGTAATTTGAAACACGTTTCTTCTGATATTCAAGTTAAGTACTCAATAAACATGCATAAAGCACACACTAGATCAATGTATGTACCAAAACGGTAGGAAAATATGGGGCATTGCTAGTAAAGATGATGGAATGGACCACATGTAATTTTGTTCCTCCTAAAACCCAAATAAAACAATAGTGAAAGAATTTGCAAAAGGCATAAATACCTGAGGAAGGGACAGCAGCCCTTATGACAACAACCTAACTTGTGAGGTTGGAAAGCAGTTGAAGGAGTGGTAAGGAATTTTTTTAAAAAGTGAATAATAATAGGTAACAAGGGAACTCACAAAACCCCTGCTTCAGAATCCTCTAGAATCTTAGGAACTGACAACTCCTGGTACCTCTGGAAACAAGAGTGAGATGCATCTAAGATAAGGAGGATTGGTGGAAAGTCTGTTTGAATAGCCGTTGGCCCCCAAGTCCCTTCTCCTATTGCACTCAGACTGGACATTGCCCTCTTACCCAACCTAAGAATGGAGTTCTTAGGGAACTGAGCAGGGAAGACAGAAGGCATCTGGCACAGTGGAGGATTAAGAGAATCTGTGTGTGCTGGAGAACAAGGGCCCAGCCCTCTTCCTCCAACAGGCTCGCAAATTCACTAGGCAGCCAGATCCTAGCCACTCCTCGGGAGTTGGGATACGTGTTTTATCAGAAGTCTGACCAGCCCAAGACATAAGACTTAAAGATACAGACTTGGGAGGTTCTTAATAAATGACCCAGTCATATTCACTTAACCACTATGTGCTGAAGATCTATTATGTGCCAGACACTTTTCTAAACCCAAAGATTCAGCAGAAAAAAAAAAAGAAAAATCAGAAAGGAATCCTTGCTCTTGTAAAGCCCAAATTTGAGACAAGTGAAAGAGATGATAAAAAAAAGTAAATGAGTAAAATATATAGTATGTTAGATGATGCTAATTACCATGGAGAAAAATAAATTAGGGAAAGGGGACAGCACGTGTCTGGAGATAACTCTAAACCAGGCAGTCGGAGGAGGACTCATGGAGGAGGGGAAGACCAAGTAAAGGCCTGGAGTTGTTGAGCAAGCAGGCCTGGGAGTTTACAGGAGAAGGGCTGCCCAGGACCATGGCTCTGGTGTCTGGCATGGTGTCAGGAGTGCCAGAGGCCAAGGTGGCTGGAGAGGTCGAGTGTGAGGTCAAGGAAGTCAGGATGAAGTCAGAGGGGCCAAGGGCTCATGGTCGGCTGAATAATGGCCTCCAAAGATTTCTACATCCTAGTCCCCAGAACTTGATGTTACCTTATGTGGCAAAAAGGCTTTGCAGATGTGATTAAGCTAAGGATCTTGAGTTGGGGAGATTATTCTAGAATTACCCAGGGGGCACAATACAATCCCAAGGATCCTTATAAGTGAAAGAGGGAGGCAGGAGAATCAGAGGCAGAGAAGGGGATGGAAAGATGAAAGCAGAGCTGGCAAGAGGAGTGATATCAGGAAGGGGCCAAGAGCCAAGGAATGCAGGCAGCTTCCAGAAGTTGGGGAAAGCAAGGAAACAGATTCTCCCTTAGAGCCTCCAGAAGGAATGCAGCCCTACTGACACCTTGATTTTATGAGTTCTGAACTCCAGAGCTGTAAAACAATAAATTTCTGTTGTTTTAAGCCACTAAGTTTGTGATAATTTGTGACTGAAGCCAAAGGAAACTAGTACAGGAGGGAAGAAGATCCAGCATACTGTTTTATTTCGTAAAATAAGAACTTAAAAAAACAAACTGACCTTATTTTTAAGGCAAGTAGAAAAAAATGCCCATCATGAAACTCTTTTGAAGTGTAATTTATTGTCTCGGATATGATAGCTTTAAAATATTAGTTAGTATAAAGAAATTTAAAGCTCTTGAGTAATGTTGTCACATACTTTCTCTATAATGCATAAAAATCTCCCCAGGAGCATCAGCCAAATACGACTGGAAAATTTAAATTGCTTATCCTCCCAATGTTCTCTCTTGTGCTCCCATTTCTTGGAGCTGATCAGGATGGTATGTGCTTCTGCTCAGAGGGATTTTTATGGTGCTCAACAGAGATCACTAAAGCCCAGGACTATAGACACCTACTGAAGAGGTAACACCCGAGGTTTGCAGAAAGGGTGAATGGAAGGGAGTCGTGGCTGGGAAGGCTTCTGGGGATGCCCACCCAGGGAGGAAGATTTCTGCTGAGTGAATGAGAGAGAGAGAGCTGTGAGAGAGATCCCCAACCCCCCAAGAGTGCAATCTCCTCTGTGAAATTACCTCAGGAGAAAGCAAGACCTTCCAGAACAGTGATTTATAAGAAATAAAAGACCACTGTGCCTTTTTACAACCAGACCAACACTGCTGGCCTTGCTTTACATGACTTCCAGGAAACCAACAGCTGTTGCATTTTTGGCCCTGTGATGGAAATGAAGTGAGATCACCTCAGCCTTGGTAGGAGATGGAGGCCAGTGTGTTGACCTGAAGGTAGCAGCTGGTCTGCATGCAGGGAGAAGAGTTTCTTTCTAGGGACAAAGAAGGAGACGGGTGTGGGGTGCAGCGCGTGTGGGCAGTGCTTCAGAGCCAAAGGATACTAGTAGAGAGGGACACTGTTAGAGGATGCTGAGGGAACCCTCGTTGGCCCTGGAGTAGACTTGGGGGAGGAACGTGTCAGAAGTCACTGGAGCAGTAATGCCTGACAGATAGAGGAGCCCTAGATCTCACCAGCAGCTTCCTGGAGAGGTAAGTAGCAATGGCTTAAGGTCCACACCATTTCCCCCCTATTCCAGGCTCCATGTAAGCTTTCAGGAATCTCATCGCCTGCTAGGGAAGGGGGCCTGTAACACCCATAACAACTCTGGCTCTTGCAGTAGATGCTTCCAGGCAGTTGTGACTTGGTGTGGTTTCACGAGAGCAGTGCTGGGCGGCTGAGTCCCATCCCTGCCTCTGCCACCAACCAGCTGGGTGACATTGGTTAGGTCCCTGACTTCTAAGGTCCTCATTTCCCCACCTCTGTTGATGAAGGGACTGAGACCTAAGGCTTCATCATTGCCAGTTTGAGCTGGGTGGAAAACTACCGTTACACTCCTTCTCTCCTAAGCAACCTCAGGCTACAGCAAAACCGAGTCAAACCACCAAATAGCAAAGACATGACAATCTGGAAAAAGAAAAGATAAAATAGTTTATAAGTTGCAGATTCATCCTAAAGGCACCATAAAATATAGGAAGAAAAAAAAATCATGTAAGGACAGTTTAGAAAAAAACGAGAACCTATCAAATAAAGTTGTCACCACGTCTCATAAAATCTGGTGAATTTTATTACTTCCGATGCTCCACAAGTATCCAAAGTGGCTATGGAGACCAACTAAGTTATTTTAAAGGATTCATTCAAGTGGGGGATGGAAAAAAAATCTTTCAAGTGCCAAGATCCAAAGTGCATAGTTTGGAAAAACAATTGGCCTTGAGTCGAGAATGTGATTGTCTTCGTGGAGCCTCGGCTTCTGGCTTGGAGATTCCCCTCGCTCTCAGGCCCATTGGCCAGTGCAGACTGTGGTCTCATAGCCCGCTTGAGCTGCCAGCGCTTCAGGTGCTCTGGGTTAGAAAAGCTGTGGTGTTCCAGTGTTGCGGATAAGAGATTTGAAGCTTATATTAAGAATTTCAGAAATTGAGAGTTATGTGAGTATTATGGGAAGCACAGGGAAGAAATATGCCTTTTAAGGTTTTTTTTTTTCACTGAAGGTTGATGCTAAAACCGTGTATAGGATGGACTCTGAATTGCTCTTTTCTAAGCTGATTCCTTTAAGGTTCTCACAAGGAATTAACCAGGGCCACCTTCACGCGTACCACCATGGGTTGATGTCTGTCTCGTGTGTCGGGGACCTGGAATTACCTGGTCCGTTGCCTCTGGGTCCTGCTCGGGACTCCCTTTCTAGTCTTCCTGCCTCCATGTAGTTGCTTGCTGGTCAGCCTTCGGTGAGCTCCAGGACCCACAGCCTGCTCAGTTCTATGTGCTCAGTTCTGAGCTGTGACCCTACCCAGCGAAGATCTTGCCAGCATTCAAGTGCTTTGTATTTTAGTGGTGCTCTTTGTTAGATTGCTACTTCCCTGATTCTGGATTTTGAGAAGCTGGGACAGTCTACAAATGGCAAGAGCCTTATTGCTCTGGGATTTTTATCTTGGAAGAGGGCAATCGCTTAATTGTGAAGCAGCTCATTCTCTATGGCTACTCACTCAGATAAGAAATCCAGAGCCTAATCTTTGCTCCCATTATAGACTCCTTGATTACTCTAACCATATTTTATTCTTTTGTGATTGATTCACTTAATTAGCCAAGAAATTCAGTAATCAAGATAAATAATTTAGTACAATATTTCTAAAAAAATAGAAATTAGTGCCAACAATTTGTAAAATAAAATTTTAAATTAAGGTGTGATCAGTATTACTGTTCTTCCTCTTGCCTTTCGCTCCAATATGTCCCACCAGAGCATTATTACTGATCTTATCTGGGTGATGTTTTTTTACCTCATTTCTGATACCAAACATGTGGTTTTGTCCTCTGACACCAAATACTTGTCATTTTCACATACCAGTTCTCCAATGCTCCAACACCAATTGGGTGTCCTTCAATTCAGTTCAATTCAGTTCAATTCAATTCAATTCAATTCAATTCTGACACTAACTCCGGGAGTTGGTTCAGACCCCACAGGTCAAGGACTCAGACCCATAAGACTGCCCTACTTGAGATGCCAGCTGCAAATGGGGTGACCAAGTGACCCACACTTCTACCTGCTGACTACCAATCCAGGGGTTCCCACGACTTCCTCCTGAGGTTCCATAATGCATAAAAATTATTTGCAGAACTCAGGAGAGTGCTTTATTTACCATTACTGGTTTGTTATAAAAGATAGCACTCAAACCCAGCCAGATGGAAGAGATGGGTATTGGGATGGGAAGTGTGCAAAGCCTTTATGCCTTCTCAGGGCATGACAGCATACCCATATGTTCATCTACCTGAAAACTTCCTCAACTCCATCTTTTAGAAGTCTTTATGGAGGTTTCATTAGATAAGCATGATTGATTAAATCATCCGCCTTTGGCGATTGGATTCAATTTTCACCCCTCCCCCCTTCCTGGAAGTTGGGAGGTGCAGCTGGTTGTTCCAACCCTCTAATCACATATTGGTCCCTCCCGTGACTAGCCTCATCCTGAAACTCATTAGGATAAACTCAGATGGAGGAGGGGATTGAAATGGGCTCGTTATGAATAACAAATAATGCTCCGGATATTCAGGAAATTCCAAGGGTTTTAGAAACTCTTCACCGGGAAACTGAGACAAAGACCAACACATATAACTTATTATACCACCCTGTCTTTATTTTTTATTATTTTTTATTCATTCTGATTTCAAAAAATGTTCCACTATAATATGATTTATTTTGTTTACTGAGCTTTTTGGCATTCCCTTATATTTGGTGCCTTGGGTAAGTGCCTCATTCATCTCACTCTAGACCCAGCCATGCTTCTCAACCACCCATCTTTGGGATTCCGAGAAAAGTAGTGATGGCAAGGCCCCTAATACAAGCTGTACACATGTCAAATAATTTCATGACCGCTGTTTTATAGAGATCGGGTAACCTTAACTATACAATCTGTACAGATCAGTGGAATCAACGAGCAGGGTAGACTTGTAATAGTTAGATCCATAAAAAGAAAGGGAGAGAGAGGGCTGCAGGCTTCCAAGTGTCAGAAAGAGGTATTAAACAGAACACCGAAGGTCAAACTGCCACCTCATTTATGCTCATGGGCTGGAGAACTCTAGGGTGTCCAGTTACACTAGGAAGTGGGATCCAGCCTCAGTTAACTTGGAGGCTTTCAAAGTCATTATCTCTTGGGGCCTTATTTTCCTCCTATATAAAATTGGAAAAACTTGGGTTAACAATTTCTAAGGTTTTTTTTAAACAGCTCTTAATATTTATAACTTGATTTTTTTCCCAAAGAAGATAGTTCTACAAAGTGATTTTCTAAAAATTAGCTTCCTAAAATTTCTAAAAATGTACATCTTTGTTATAAAATGATGATAAGTTTAGAAAATCAGAAAAGTAGAAAGGAAAAAAAGAAAATTGTTTTTTCTCTACTTTCAAGGGACAACTGTTATTGATACATTGGTGTACCTAGTCCAGAACACACACACATACACACGCACACATCCCATACATAAAATAGACCCTGATTTTGGAAACCTTTATAGAGTTTGAGGAAGCTTGGTGGGTGGAAAGATGATAGTTAAGGAAATCATTCATTCAGGGCCCACTTTGGGTAAGCTCTGCATTAAGTTTAATTGTCACTATAATTTTATCTCCATGTTACATATGAGAAGCCTGACATTCAGGAAGGTTGAGTGGCTTTCCCTAGGTCACATACCTAGTGAAGCAATTATCAAGGCAGGGTAGGAACCTGGGTCCATGTGCAGCAAAAGCCTAGATTATCCAGCCCACCTCCTTGGGAAAGGATATGGAAAGAAGAGTCTTATTCCATGAATGGTTAAATACATTTTTACTAAAATTCAATATAGTGTGGCACTTGGAGAATTCAAATTTAGATGAAGTCTATAAGACATTCAAAAGGTTTTATTTTTTTCCCTCTATTTCTAGAGAATGAGTGCCTTTTTCTGGGCAGACTTAAATTCAGGTTTTGGCAAAAAAGGCTTCATGGAATTTTTTTCTGAATAGAAGGAAGGCAGTTTTTTTTTTTTAATTTATTGAATTTGGAAAGCATATACCTAGCATTGATACTGATTGGCAGAGATTAACCAAAGCTTTCTTTTCCACTTTAAAACTATAATTCAAAATGTGTTGCTGAAAGCGGAGTCAAAATGAATATTTTGGTAAAATCACTCGTGTTCAGGTACTATGCAGGTTCTGAAATTAGGCATTTGAATCACACATTGTAAGGTAATGATCTCACAGCTCCTTACAGAAGGAGGACGGGACATGCAGGAATTAGCCATTAGCTGGCAGAAACCCAGGGACTGTTTTAGGAACTGAACTGCAGTCTGCTTGAATGCTTGGGTTAACTCTATCACGCACAGGGAATCTAGATTTAGGAAAAGACAGCATTCCATAGGCCAAGCTGAAGTATTTGAGCCTACCATGGGCATTTTGTAAAAAGTTCTTACAAAATCTTAACATTTCAAAAAGACAGAGAATTGAATGGTAATGGTGACTCTTGGCCTTTGCCGTGTGGGACTCCGAATTAGCTTCTTCCTTCCTATGCCTTGTGTTTCCCATCAATGAAACCCAAGATGTAAAACTTTCTGCCACCTTCCCAACTCTTAGCCTCACTGGTATGTTTTGAAAAGATAGTATCTGCCCATAGGTCCACACAGTGAATTCCTAGAAAGAATACTGCATACAAAATCTCTGGTATTATGCCCTTCCTTCCCTCCTTCCCCCAAAGCTAGAACAAGCAGCCCACATGGGGAACCTGGAAGAAAAGATGCATTTCCCTCAACCATCTCCTTTTGGGGTCTCCGATTAAATTGCAACTTATCCCACAGATGGGAGAGTCGGGCTGGTTATGACTTAATCTACTTAGCTGTAAATAATCTTGCCCGTCCCCAATTTCTTCATCTGCAAATTGGAGCTAATATTTACATTGTAGCTCAAAGGGATTTAGTCAGGCCTAATGAGATCAGTTGTGTAGCGGGTTTGGCACTTGTAGGATGGAAGGCATTATATAAATATGCCGTCATTTTCATTAGGATTATTTTCATCATAATTTTATGCTAAACACAGCTGTGGCAACATATGTTTTAAAGATTTAAATAAACATTCCTAAATTTGTGAAACCTGATTCACTTTTGCCCAATTTGGCGAAATTTGCCATCATTTTGAAAATTCCGTAGACAAGGCTTTCAATTCACAAAGCCTCTCCCTTATAGCAAGACTTTATGTACTGACAAGCATAATTTTCCTTTGTAAGCCCTTTAAAAACACAGCAAGATTGTCCGACGTGATAGCCTGGCAATTTGGAGGTGGGATTCCCTCACGGGAACTCTGTGCAGGGAGAGTCACTCACAAAAATCAAACTTGAGTCTGTCTCAAAACCCGCCTACCAGAAACACAATAGCTTGATTTCTGGAAAAGTAGAACAAATAAAAGAAGTGTAAGTAGTTTTTTGTTTGTTTATTTGTATATTTTAACATGGAGATCAAATCATGACCATGTCTTTAATAGTTCCAAATATAGGCTGCGGGCCACTTATACCTTGGGCTCTGTTAATAAATGTTTGCTTCCCCTTTCCCCAGGATTAAGTGTCTGGTGACCCAGCTGCACAATTTAAATGACCCAAAACATTGAATCAATTGTGCCCTGGGCATACTATGGGGGGGTAGACTTAGCCAGGATTATACCAGCAAAAAGGATTCAAATCTTCTTTGGCCTTTTCCCCAAAGACTGATCGTCTTCAAGAGTTTTGAGCAGCAGGACCACAATTCCCAAGTTTCTTTTGCTGTGATACAGATAAATGAGCAGATAAGTCAGGACCAGTTTGAAGACTGCCTATGGCCTTTTCCAGTGTGCCCACAACCCAGTAAACTCAGTGTGAAGGCAGTGATTAATCTGGCTCCCAACTCTACTGTTGACTCCTTATTTATCTTTATACCAGCTTGTCTTCATTCTCAGCAGATTACTTGAGCTGGTGATCGCCTGCCTTAGTTTTGTAACATTCTGGGTTATCACCAGTTACCTCAGAGTTAAACGTTTTTGAAATATTTTTATTTGACTTATTTTTTAAAAGATTTTATTTATTTGAGAGAGTGAGGGAGAGCACCAGAGCAGGGTGAGGAGCAGAGGGAGAAGCAGACTCCCTGCTGAGCGGGGACCATCCCCCCTCCCCGTCCCAACCTCCCCCACCCCTGCAATGTGGGCCTCCGTCCTGGGAGTCCAGGATCATGACCCGAACTAAAGGCAGACATTCAAATGACTGAGTCACCCAGGCACTCCTACTTGACTTATTGAAAGAATAAGTACATGCTCTAGAGTGCTCTGAGGAAGGATGAATTTTCAAGACAATATTCATAGTTTGGGAGAATCTGCATAAATCTATGATGGTATTGATGACCAGATTTAGAGTATTACATCAATCGAGGCTTCAGGGGGTGCTCTGGGGAAATGGAGAACCCCTCCAAAAAAAAAAATTGCTTAGGAAGGTGAGGGTGAAACATTCTTTCCAGAAGACAAAAGAAAATAGATGTTTTGCTTTTCTCCACGATGCTAGTGCTATTTTTTCAGCCATATAATCTCAAATTTTATAAAAACTCCTTAATTTTCTTGTGAGTTATTGCCAAAGGCAGATGCTCAACCAACTGAGCCACCCAGGCATCCTGTAAATGCATGTTTTAAAGTAGTAACTTATTCAACCCTTGCAACTATCCTAGGAAGTTGATTATATTAATATCCCTTTCTACATCTGGGGAAACTAAGGCACAATGAAATGAAATAACTTACTCGTGATCACATAAGCAGGAAGCAGAAGGACTTGGAGAAGCAAGAGGAACTAAGAGAAAGGAAAGAAGAGGAGGCAGAAGGGGGAGGAGCACAGAGATGTGAAAGTGTGGCCTTGGAAACAGTGATAGCAGAGGTCTAGTGCCCGCGTGCAGAGTAAGTAGCCCTTTGAAGGAACAAGAGAAAGAATATTCATGGGTCTGGGTGGGTGGGGGCTGGCAGGGGGAGAAACCTATGCCTTAAGAGCCAATGTCATGGGCATTCTGAACCAAAGGTGCCCCAAACACTCTCTACTTGTGAGGGCAGCTCGCAAGTAGTTTGCTGCGCACAAGGTCAGTAAATGAACCAACACGCAATTCTCTACCCTCAGAGCCGCAGCTCTATGTCAGCCCTGGGCTACTTCGGGCCAACTCTGTGCCCCTAGGCACGATTACTCTTTTCGCACATCTTCGGTTTAAACCTCTGTTGAAATGCTTATGGCTACCATGCCTAAATCATGAGGTTGAGAGTCTTAAAGAAGATGCTGTGTACAGAAACACTTTAAATTATAAAGTGATTACTATCATTATCATGATGATTCCAAATGATCAATTCAGAGCGACACCCTGATGAGTAAGCAACTGAGATTGAGGAGGCTCACTCTGCAGTTAAATACCTGGATGTGGGTCACTGGGCTTTCAAGCCACCGGTCCAACTTTGCACATTGCTTAGCGCCCCCACCTCCACGCCCTCATGCTCATCTCATTCCCCCAGACATCCAAGCCGCAGGGGAGGGATTAAGGAAATGGAACATTAGAGAGATAAAAATGAGCTGGGAGGAAGTGAGAGGAAAAAAAACCTCTCAAAACCTACAGAATTCTTTAGCCCTTAAATCTCAAACTTAAACCACCCTGCTATTAAGAAATGTAAACTGCAACATCACTAACTCCATTGTGGCACAACAGAGAAAATGAATTCTGGTTAGTATGTTGCTAATAAGGAGCAGAAAATCAATCATGTTGGCCACATTTTCCCCTCTTATCTCTTCTCGTAAGATATTGAAAAACTCGTTAAACTATGCACTCTTTTTTTTTTTTTTTTTTTTTTTTTTTTTTTTTTTGGTAAGCCCCAAAACAGTATTCTCCACATCTGGGCGTTTAATTAGTGGTATGTTTCAAATGTCAGTGCAGTCTGTCTATTAATAGAGAACGGCTTGGAATTTGAGTTCTAGAGAAGTGGTGTGGCTTGGACCAGCTCCTTTCTGATGTCCAGCCTTCCTATCTGCAAAGAAGCAGGGACTGGGGGCTCCGGGGATGGCTCAGAAGTTAACAGTGGCAGTGGAGTCCGTGGAGCTGTCCACGGTCAAATGACTAGATGTAGCCAGGGGCCAGGAAGATCGTCCCAGGCACTGCTGTTCAGTGGTGATGATGGAGCTGAAAGTAGATCCTGTGGCTTCTTATGGCAATAGAAGGACCAAACGAAAACAAAAACAAAAACAAACAAACAAACAAAAAAACCCACAACAAACCAAAAAAACAAACAAAACAAAAAACCCAAAATAAACAACCCTTGGATCCAGGTTGAACCCCTATGTAAAAACTAAAGGTGTGCAAACTTTAAACGTGTTTAAAACATTAAAATCTATTAAAGTCAAAAGTGCAGAAGCTTATTAAAATCTATTAAAGTCAAAAGTGCATAAAGCAATATGCAGGTGGTTATTTGAAATAATTCTGTATAAGTCTGGCGGACCACCTGCCAACGTTATCATTGATTTCATCCCAGGCCCCTGCTGTGTTCCAGGCAGTGGCTCTGATCAGAGGAGCTGAAACAAACAGACTCAGAGGATGTTTCCTTCAAAGTTAGCCAAACATAGTTGACGGTAAATGTACCTCCCAGGAGATTATACGAAGACATTTTGATGGAATTCTGCATATGTCAAAGTTCCATGTAATTAAATATAAAATTTACAACAGAGCACGTTTAGGAAATGGTGTAATTTTGATTTGTGTGCCTTTTATTGTTCCCATGCCGGTCATACCCAAATGTGGTTGACATGAACCATTTTATAGATGAGTTCCTTGGGAGATATAAGTAATGTTTGTCATGAATTCAAAAAGCATTCCTGGAAGGCCTCTTACAACCTATCTTGTCTCATCTCTTTTGATTTCTTGCTATTAATTAGTCTTCTACTTGTAAGTTATTGTCTGTTTTTGCTCTGGGCTTTCCTGTATGCTGTTCTTTGGATTTACTATACTCTCTGGATTCTATTGACCTCCCCTTTCTTTGCCATCAAGATATGTATACATATAGATATAGATTTAGATATATAGAGAGATCTCTCTCTATATATATATCTTAATATATATAAGATATAAGAGATAATATAAGAGATATAAGAGATAATATAAGAGATAAAAGAGATATAAGAGAAGAGTTGGTAGATAGAGAGAGAGAGATCTATCTATCTATCTATCTACCACCTCCTCTCTTTTAACTTGTACAGGTAAATATGAGGCCATAGCTTTTTAAAAAAGTCTACCTGTATAAGTATTTAGAAATGCAGGGCATTATTTGACAAGGGTCATTAAAGTTAGAGTCTCTGAATCTGGAAGTCCAGGACAATCGATTTGACCTAAAGATTCCAGGCAAAGAGAAGACAGTAAAGAGTGTTAGATTAGGGGACTTGATCACTTCTCCCTGTTATTTTAGGCCCCAGAAAACGTTAATCATTTAGGTTGCCAAGAGTTACATTATAGTCTGACTTCTAGATGTAATTTGCATTATGTGTGTCTATTCATGAACACTAGTGTCTGCGATTTAACATAATATTACAGATCTTAAGTTGTCTAAGTTTTTCCAGTTTTATCTCTGTTAAGTATAAGCATAGCCTCATTAATATCAGTAACAACCCTCCTACTTGCCTGGTTATGAGGAGTGAGATATTTTAGAAAGCCCTGTCCTGAATATTTCTGGGACCCCTCCCCCCCCACATAGGTAGTAGTAGGGATTATAAGCAAATCCTGGTGATGATCACCACTGTGGAGAATCTTAACAGGATTCATCATCCCAGACCCTGGCTTCTCCCCAGAGGGGCTGCTCAAATCTGGAACTTTCCTTTCTGTGCAGCTTTCTGGAAAATCAGCCAGGCCTCAATGCTGGTGAGCTGGAAACTTGCCCATGGAGGGTGCTCACTTTCTTAGTGAGGAGGCTCTTCCTGTGTTAGGCTCAGCTGTGCTCTGCAGCCAAGCTACCGTCTGGTTATAGCTAGAGCACCGGGTTTCAAATTTCATTAATTTGCTAGGGCTGCCGTAACAAAGTGTCACAAACCTGGTGGCTTCAACAACAGAAATTTATTGTCTCCTTGCCCTGGAGGCCAGAAGCCCAAGTTCAAGGTGTTAGAGGGGTTCGTTCATTCTGAGGGCTTGGGGGGCATCTGGAGATTTGCTAGGAATCCTTGATGTTCCTTGGCTTGTAGCTGCACCACACTGATCTCTGCCTTCGCCTTCCCGTGGTGTTCCCCCTACATACATACTTGTGTCCTTTTTTCTACTTCTGCTTTTTGTAAGGAGACCGGTCATATTGGGTTAGGGGCCCACCAACTCCAGTATGACCTCATTTTACCTAATTATATCTGCAAAGACCCTTTTTCCAAACAAGGTCACCTCGTGAGGGTTAAGACTTCAACATATGAATTTGGAGAAGGGGATGCAATTCAACCCACAGCACAAGTAAATATTTCTTTTTGTTTTCCCCATGCATTTATTTTTTTTATTTATTTTTTATTTTTTTAGTGATCTAAGAGTCATTGTTTATGCACCACACCCAGTGCTCAATGCAATACGTGCCCTCCTTAGTACCCACCACTAAGAGTCACCCATCCCCTCTCCTCCCTCCCCTCCATTTCTTTAAAGATTAAAGGCACAAAATAATTCACGAAGAGATTCCAATATATGTCACAAATTCTCTTCAAGTTCTTTCCTCTTCTGATTGTATTTCCATCCTTCTTTTCCTTTCTGCTTGTGGCAGATTGGAGAGAGTCTTTTCTTCACCTCTAGCCAACAACAGAGGAATTAGTCATCTAGGGCTAGTGCTGTATCTCAGATGGTAAAGACCAACTCATTTGCAGCTAGCATAGTGATTTTAAATATAAGCAGGCTCAAGAAGAACACAAATTCTGGGATGAGTATTTCTCGAGTCATTTAACAGGAGGTATATTCCTTCTCCACATGAAGTGACTTTGTATTTTTCTTGGAAGGAAAATTAACACTTAGTATGGTGAGGTGTGAGAAAACTGGATGCCCCTCTTACTAGTGGTGAGACAGCTGGAATTTAGTGCCCCTTCCCCTGCCCCACTGTGATATCAACATCCTTTCAGCTGGAAAAGCTAGGCAAACAATCAAACAAAGCCTCCATCATCACTTGACCAAAGCTTGATATGTTGGCTTATAAGATGCAAGAGGGGGTAGGGGCTTGGACTTAGATCTACTGTATCAGGTCAGAATGAAGTCTTCTCATGGAGAAAATTAGCGACAATAGAGAATAAAGATTGAATTTGGGCTATGGGGAGAGGATGGAGGAGGGCAACTGATGCAGCAAAGAGGGGTAAGGAGCGAGACAACATCCTTGTGGAAGGCACAAGGCCACAACTCCTGCTGAGAAGCCCCTCTTCTGTGGCCACACATTTTCTCTGGGTTTCAGAAACATTTTTTGCTGCTTTGGGCTTCGTTGATGGAATGGCTTCCCTTTCTTGCCAATTCCTGGGGGCTTCACCATCCCTTCCATCTCTCCTAACACTGTCAACATCTTTGTATAATGTCTCCTCATTGAATTCTCCATCCATCAAGGGCACCATCAAGCTCCTGCCTATGTTCAGGCCTCATGTCCCCGGGCTAGCTGTCAGCTTCTATGGGACAGAGATGAAGTCTTGCTCACCTTTGAATTGGCATAGCACTGAACATGAAGTCTGTGGAAAACTCTACAGGGACAGTGAAGGCAGGAAAGGATGAAGGGAGGGAGTGGGTGGAGAGAAGGGTCAGGAAAGGAGAAAGGGCAAAAGGTGAAATACAGACAGGTAGAAGGATGGCGGAAAGGTGGTATAAAACAACAATGTAGACCGAACACATTTCTCTAGAATTGGGCTCTAACGGGGTAAAAGCAAAACAACCAGGAAGAACTGAGGCCCAAGCCGCCATCTTGTGGGCGTCTACACAGAAGAATCTTTCTTATTGGCTATCCCATTGGCCTCCACGTCCTGCAAAATGCCTTTCCTGCTACCTGTGGTGACCCCATAATGCTAAGGGGGCAGCTTGAACTTCTTTGAACTTCAAGGCCCAGGGAGGGTCCCCTGGGAAGAGCCCACTCAGTGCTGCATAGGCTTTGGCCCTACTTAGCAAGCCCTCTGACTGCACTCATTATGCTCCTACTGTATGTAGAATACTATGGAACTTAGGGATGGGAAGACCGCCCAAGTCTCTCCCTTATTTGTCTTGTGTGTCTTTTGTCTTTAGCACCAGGGATTTTTATGTGTTGCTTACCACTCTATTCCCAGCACCTGCAGGAGGTTCTCTGCAAATAGTTTTTGAATGAATAAATAGCTCAAATGCCATACATTCCCTCACCTCCAGAGAACAGGCTATATCAAGTTTTCTCGGTTCTTCAAGGTGCCAGTTCCAAGACATTTCCTGAACTACTCAATGGCCAGTCTGGCCTAGTTTCTAGCTCTGTTTTGCCTTCCTGATGACTTGTGAACCACGTTTATCTTCTGCTTTTGAGTTTGCTTTTCAGTTTCATGATTAATACAGAAAAGGCAGGGAACCATCTTTTGCTCTTTACCTCAACGAAAGAGCACTAAGACTATACCCAGAGAAAAAAATACGAAACTCTGAGAACTTCCTCAATATGCATTTATGCTGGGCTTCGTTTTTTCTATCATCCATGGGGCTCTGGAGACCAGCTCTTTCCAGAAGGAGACATGGGATGGGCGTCTCACGTACCACAGCTCTGAAGCGACTTGAGGAGAGGAGCTGTGCCTTTGGCCCTAGTGGAGCTAGAGCATTCCAAATGTGTGGTTCCATTTTATGAAGAGACAGACTGATTCTAGTTAGAAAATTGGTTTATTTTCTCCAGAGGTTATACTGAAATGTTTTTCTGGCACATCATTTAGTGATAATGAAAATGGCGAAAATAAATATGCATTAGTCTATTTTATTTGAGATGGGATCAAAGATTCCTCCAACGTGCTGGACACACCATGGGCTTACCAGCAGAAAGAGCAAATGAATAAATAGGAATCTGATGCAAATACCTAAACAGTATGTATGATCTGAGTTCCAGGAAGAGAATTTCCAATCCCTTGAATTCTGTTGCATACCATTACTTGTGGAGGTTGCCAGGCTAGGAAAAATAAAATACAAAGCATCCACACTGAACTTTGAACACATTCTTACATAATTATTTTTATTCCACCAGCAGTAAAGCATCCTCACAGGACCCGGAGACCCACGTTTCTAAGGACAATGCTTGACATTGATGGATTGCTTTCTAAAATATTTTCCAAGCTACCTGGTTGAATGTTCTCACCACAAACCTGGCTCAAAATCTAGTCCGTCCTTCTGAGTCATCCCACATGACTATTCCCATCTGCACCCTGCACTTTGCTTAGCTGCTGTGATTGCAGTCAGACTTTCTAATCCATCCTTTTGACTTGACGTGATGCTCCTTCTACCCATTCCATGGACTCTGGATAGTGCCTCCGTAACCTTTTAAGGGTAGAGACTCTGTGGTATTTCTAGCCCTGAATCTCAGAGAATTCTGCAACCGCCGGGATCACGATGAATGTAGCTAGAGGGCCTGTGGCTGCTGTCCCCAGGCAGCCCAGCTTGTCAGGACTGGGATGCTGAGCAGCACTGAGTCGGCTTCTTCCAGCAGGGGTTAGGCATTCAGAAGGGAACTAGGGACACTGAGGGGGTGCACAATTTCAGGGAAATCCCTGCCTTCCATCCACAAAGAAGATATGGAAATACAATGAAAGAGTTAAGCACTTACGAAGACCCTAGCCAAGAACTAGACCTACAATCCATCTATGTAGTCAACATTCTATGTATTAAGCAACAGTAGGGTGTAAGATTCTGAAGCCAAAGGCCCAGCCCAAGCTCTCACTTCTGGTAGTTGAACGTGGGTGAATCATTTAACTTCTCTAAACCACAGATTCATCATCTGTGAAAGGGGGAAAACATCTTCACGGCCCACTGCCACAAAGCAGGATCAGAGAGAGAACCATTAAATATTGAATCTGCAAATTCCTTGCTTTCACCAGAGCTTTGGCTGTGCTTGGCAAACACAGATCATGAGGGACTTACCTCAAGAACTTCTGATTTGATGGATGAGAAATGGACCGAGCATCTAACACAGTGGTTTCAATCCTGGTTGACCTGGTTGACCATGAGAGTCACGTGGAAATCTTGTGAAAAATGCAGATACCACAGGCCCATTCCAGACTAATTAAATCAGAATTTCTGGGGCAGAGGCATGAGGTATTTTTAAAAAGCTCCCCTGGGTATTCTAATGTATAGACAGGTGGATAATCAACAGTCTAGTAGGGTCTGTGCCCCTGGGGGTGATTAAAATTACAAGCTGTTAAAAGTCTCAACCACCTTCCTCTTAACTGTCAGAGGCATGGAGCTCTGTTGCTTCACTTACAGCAAGTGCTAAAGGAGTAAGAAGTGGCATCTCTGGTGGCCAGTTAGACACACGTTAACCTTTCCGGATAGGTAAGAATCTCTCCTATTTTTGCCAGCTTCTGAAGGAGAGAGCATTGTTTCTGTCTCTCCCGTAACTAATCAGCCTCATGATAAGGCACTGATCCATTAGAGGCCCGCAAATCCCTCATGCCTCAGTGTAATGACAGGGGCAACAGGAAGTGCCCGTGCTGCATGAGGATCTAAACATGAAGTTGAACCTAAGGGCAGTATTAACACAAGGGTGCAGCTATAACAGAACATTGCCTTACCTTCTGGTATCTTTGATTTGGAATAGAGGTAAACAGTGAAGTGTATCAGTTCTGAAAACAATCCCAAATTCAAGTCTCCTGGAGTCCAGTGTGTCGATTGCAAATTTAATGACGGGAGATAGGCCCAGCCTACCATCTATGATACTGACCAAAAAGACTTGTTTGCAGACAGCAATGTTTTCTTTAAACAAAACAAAACAAAATACCCCCCCCCAAAAAAAAACAGCACAGGAAAGATGGTAAACCTAGGTCAAATAATTGTGTCAAATTTTCTATTTAGCTACAAATATCAGATATTGATATTCCCCACACACACACATACCATTCTGTGTCTCAAAATTCTCTTTATTTCATTTATTTTGTAACCTTTGCCACATATTTCTATAGGGGAAAATGTGAAACGTCGCCAGGGAGTGTAAAAGAAGGAAAGTGTTAACAAGCTCCCATACCGGGCAGCAGTTTCTGAGAGCTGGGGGGTCTGGGGAGGGTGACTGAGGCAGGTGGGGGCCTGTGGCCTGGCTGGGAAAAGCAAGCATCTTGTGACTCAGCTGTGCCAGGTGGGCACCTGATTTGTGTCTTCTCGCCAAAGCTTGTTTTGCTAAGTAACTGCGACATCAACAGGAAATGGGAAGCTCCCAGCCATGACCTGCTGGGACCATGTGATCCTTGGAGCCTCTCACCCAACTTCTGTGTAACATCTTTCAACTCTGTGAGTCCAGTTTTGAATGATCTTATTTTCCCTTCGTCATTACTGCATTAAATAACCATGTGGGAGAAAGATCTTAATCTTGGCGTCTCAGTTCTGTGAGACTTTATTTATATCCCCGGACCAATTCCTATTTTTTACATTTTAAAAAGTGAGATAAGAAACATCTGATCGTTTGCAAAGCAGGACAAGTATTCCATTGGTTGTTTAAGAGCCGGTTTGAAAGGTCCCTTCAAACGCTTTTTCAGTAAAATATTTCTAAATGAAAAGAGCTGATTTCTATTTTTCAGAAAACAGAGAAGAAAAATAAAAACAATTATGTTTAGGAAGAAAACATTATAAGGGGTGCCTGGGCAGCCCAGTTGGTTAAGTGAATGACTCTTGTTTTCTGCTCAGGTCATGAATCAGGGCCGTGAGATCGAGCCCACTGTTGGGCTCCGTGCTCAGTGGGGAGTCTGCTTCAGATTCTCTCCCTCTGTCCCTCTCCTGATCCCTTGAGTGTGCACTCTCTCTCTAATAAATAACGAAATCTTAAAAAAAAAAAAAAAAGAAACAAAGCAGGAGAAGTCCTTAATTTCATTAACACTCCAAAGCTCACCTCATTATTTGGAATATCTTTTAAAAATGTTATAAGATGCTCACGGAGTAAACTATACTACTTCCTGAAGAGTCATCTTGATGAGATGGGGAATCTGAAGGCACTCCATTTGAGAAAGGCTCTGTGTCTGTGGTTTTTTTGCTAGGCTTGAGAAAAACCCAGAGAAGCCATGGACCCTCTTCAAGGGGGTAGCAAGAAAGTTAATCTTTCTCTGAGTTTGTCCTAAGTCCCAAATACCTGATAACATGAAAGAAGAGCCAGATCCTGAGCATGGTCCAAGACATTGGCTTCAAAAAAACCCTCCTCCGATGCTGGCATCAACACCCCCTCCCTTCAGTGATCTATAAAATAACCTATCACCTGTCACCCACCTTTGATTGAACCCTGCCCTAGATTCCAGAAAGAACAGGTATCCTAGACCCCTTTTCAGTATAACCCTATAATCCCAAGTGATGAAGAGACCCATTCTCCTTTCCTTTCCCAGGCTCCCTGAAATTCTGTCTGCTATACTCTTTCTGTTATCCAGGCTATTCAATAAATTCTGCTTTTGCTTTCTCTGCTTGAGTTTGATTTCTCTTCTGCATGAAGCCAAGAGCCCTCTTGGCTCATCCTGTGGGACCCACTGTGGGTCCTTGGACTCAGCCTGACCATATCATTGAGGTCTATTACTTTTGGCTTATGCTGCTCTTATTTAACATCTATTCAAATGATTATTTTGTGACCCTCACATTTCTTCATTTTGATCATTGCTCTATAATTCTTATTGATTTAGAAGCTCCTGAAATGATTGTTCCTAGCATCTAAGTACACATTAACACACATACTGTGTTGTTTCTCCTTACTTATTTTCTTCCCTCCTTCTCCTGACTCAGTAAATCCGTCAAGAATGAGTCAGAACTAGCTGACCATAGTTCAGAGTTCTGCCTTAAAATTAATGGCCAAGATTTAGAAAACTCTATGAAAGACTGCTTTTAGGACAAATAATTTGATTTTTTAATTTCTTAGGTGCAAATTGGTTTTCCCTACAAAGCAACATTAGGCAAATCCAAATTAAATAAATTTACCTTAATTATATGATTATTTCTGAGGGAATCATTGTTACTGTTTTCTATTATTTTAGATTATCCTTAATAATGCCATTTTGTCATTTCCCTGTGTTCATACAGTCAGAGTTGGGATTCAGTGTCCTATGTTTTTGGTTGGAACTCCAATCGATAGTACCAGAACACTGTATCTATATATATCTCTCTATATAATCATTCAGAAGGCACTTGATGAATGTTTGTTGACTAAATGGTTACTTTGCTCACTACTTTCAGCCTGTTTATATCTTTCCTCTCCTTCACACTCTCCTCATGAGCTAGGCCGGGCAAGAATGACAATCTCCACTCTCAAGGTTGAGGAATCCATGACCCACAGAGGCAGAGAATCAACCCCAGGCCTTCTAGTAACTCACCCAGAGCCTTTCTGCCTTCCATCGTCCTCCTTCTGCATCACTGGGCAATCTGGCCCCTCCCTTTGCCTCACAGAGGAAATTGTCTGGGGACATTTTTGATTGTCACAATAGAGCAAGCACGAGCTGCATCTAGAGGATAGAGGCCAGGAATGTTGTGAAACACCCGCAATGCACAGGACAGCCCCTTGTAATAAAGAATAAGCTGACCCCAATGTCAGTAGTGTTGCTGTTGAGAAACCAATATAAGCTGACCCCAATGTCAGTAGTGTTGCTGTTGAGAAACCATGCTTAACATGTGCCTGAGATGTCTCCTGTGGTTCCCAAAGGCCAGGCTACCTGAAGAGCTAAGTAAGTTCACCTGTGCTCAGCTGGAGGGCTGCCTGCTTGGAAATGCAAGAAGTCAGTGGCAGCTGAGGATCTGCCTCTTTCCTGGAGGTTGAACTTAAGGAATAGCATGAGGGAGGTTAGGAAAAGGAAGGGAAAAATGAAGCGGGGTGGGGGTATTGGAACGGGAGACAAACCATGAGAGATCGTGGACTCGGGAAAACAAACTGAGGGTTTCAGAGGGGAGGGGGGTAGGGAGATGAGTTGGCCTGGTGATGGGTTATTAAGGAGGGCACAGATTGCATGGAGCACTGGGTGTTCTATGCAAACAATGAATCATCAAACACTACATCAAAAACTAATGATGTATTGTATGGTGACTAAGATAGCATAATAAATAAATAACACCTGAACTATGAATGTTTGAAGATCATTTAATTTCTATTTTTAAAAGTTTTTTTTTCTTTCATTATGAAATCATGCATGCTCCATGCATGCATCTCCTGTTGCTGACCATCTTTGGCCAAAGATGAACGAAGTCAGATTTACTGGTTTAACTGCGGTAAAGGAGGCCGCTGGAATCATTGCAGTACGGCTGTGCTGTGAGGGATTGTTCCAGGCTGAAGCTCAGGTCTGATGATTTGATGGCATGTGCTTTTGTTCTGCATTTGGGTGCTGTCAGGAAGTGGGAGAGTGGAAAGTCTTTCACTGTGTACCTTAATCATTTTCATCTAGGAGGTGGAAGAAGAAGAGTGGGCTAATGCTGTAATTGGCAGAGAAGCTGCAGTCGCTCATGTCTGGCTGGTTGTGGTTTGCACAGTGATTTTTTTTTTGTC
The DNA here is from genome assembly GCA_002007465.1 of Ailurus styani. Classification (NCBI taxonomy): domain Eukaryota; kingdom Metazoa; phylum Chordata; class Mammalia; order Carnivora; family Ailuridae; genus Ailurus; species Ailurus styani. The sequence continues at coordinate 2,482,373 of LNAC01000244.1, forward strand.
TGTACTTCGATGTGTTTACAGAATGGTCTCATGTTTGCCTTACAGTGTCACAGTCCCAGATGAAGGTGTGAAATTGTTTATGCTCCTCAGGAGAACTCCATGGTTCAGTTTTTAGAGCCAGCAGAGCTCCCAGCTGATAGCTCTCAGGGGCTACTTTTTGCTTCCTCGTTTAGAACACATGAGAAAAACCAAACCAACAATCGAACCAGAAATATCTATAATCACACTGTTCTGAGATAAGCAAATTAAAATTTTTGTTGTAGATTTTTTCAGGACTTTTCCCAGGCATGTGACTATCATGAAAATAATAGCAACATTTGTCAAACAGGATTTTACAGCTCAGTTTTTCACTGAGATATCAAGAAGCTTTTTCTTATGTTGACAAATATTTTCCGATAGCATGATTTTTTTACTGTCTGCAAAATGTTTCATGAGATTAATAGCCTGTAATTTATAGAATTCCAGGTTGGTAAACATTTGCATTATTTGAAATTTTTTGCTGTCCTAAATAGTGCTGAGACATATATATTTTATGATATCTGATAATTTTCTTGGAATAAATTTCTAAAAGTATGATTGTTGGATCAAAGAGCAACTATAATTTCAAGAACGGATAATGTTGATATAATCATGTTTTAGGATGGTAGCCTCTGTCTGCCAACCAGGAGAAAATCCTAAGAGCTGGGTTAAGGTGATTATCACGGAGGTGTTCTTTGACAAGTTTTTGTCTTTTAACTCAGAGTCCAGAAATGGACAAATGACAATAAAGAAAAAATTATATAATTAGAGGAAATCTCATTTGTAACTTAGTGAGGGACTTTAGGAGAAAGATAATTTTCACCATATGAGAGGTAACTGTAATTTTTAGCCTCTTACAGAAAAATAAGGTTTACAAATCAGGATTGAAAATCCCTGATATGTCTTCTTTCCCTACCCATGGAATGGCAAGTTAACTCCTTTTCTGTCTCTGTGACAGAGGAAAGGGTGTCTTAGGTTCAAAGCAGAGTGCAGTGGGGGACTTGATTCATCAGAAGTAGTAAGGGTACAAGTTGGATGAGGTTGAAGAGTGGAAAACTGAATGGAAGGGTGGAGATTTGAATTTTCCTTTTTAATTCCTATGTTTCTTTACTTTCTGTTGGGGAGTTGTATTGGATAGTAGCGTCAGCACAAAATTGAATAACAAGTGGCAATTAAAAGCATCTTTTTCCTTATTTAATGGAACTGGATTTACAGTTTTACAACTGAGTATGCTGTCTGATGCAAATGTTTGGTAAAAATGCTTTTTCCAGGGCGCCTGGGTGGCTCAGTGGGTTAAAGCCTCTGCTTTCGGCCCAGGTCATGATCTCNACTGTCTGATGCAAATGTTTGGTAAAAATGCTTTTTCCAGGTCAAAGACATTTCCTTTTATGTTCAACTTACCAAGAATTTTCATCACGAATGAATAAATGTTGAAATTATTGATTTTTTTTTGCATCAAACCTTTTTCCATTCCTCTGTTAATGCCATGTAAGAAATTAGTAGGTTGTCTAATAGTCAACCATTCTTGTTTGTACCCTTGAACTAAACTCTATTTGGTCATGATGAAACTCTGCTAAATTCAGTTGACTAATTTTTGCATCTGTATTTGTAAATAAACTTAGGCTATAATTGTATTGTCCTTTCTCATTTTGGGACCACTAGCCTTTGAGAAAGATTGGACAGCTTTCTTTCATTTTCATTTCTTTGAAATAGATTTGTAAAATACATATTTATCTGTTCCTGCAGATTTGTTAGAACTTAACTTCTAGAACAATTTCCTCCCACTTTCCCAACCCACTGCCACTCCCATTAATGGGAAAATTGATTATTTAGTCAGTTTCTTTAATGGTTACTGATTTTATCAGGTTTTCTATTTCTTTTTGAGACAATTTTGGTAATAGATATTTTTACAAGATATTGTCTACGTTTTAAGAAATGAATTAGAATATGGGCGCCTGGGTGGCTCAGTGGGTTAAAGCCTCTGCCTTCGGCTCAGGTCATGATCTCAGCCTCCTGGGATCAAGGCCCGCATTGGGCTCCCTGCTCAGTGGGGAGCCTGCTTCCCCCTCTCTCTCTCTGCCTGCCTCTCTGCCTCCTTGTGATCTCTCTCCCTCTGTGAAATAAATAAATAAAATCTTTAAAATAAAATAAAAATAAAAAATGAATTAGAATATATATTGCATTTGATATTTTCTTATGAGTTTTAAAGTTTTCTACTATTTCCATATTTACATTTCCTCTCTTTTTCCTGATAATATTTTTTGTGCATATTCACATTATTTTTCTCATTGATCTTGCTAGAGATTTGTATGTTTTATTGGATTTTTCCAAAATCCACTTTTTATGTTCTTAATTCTTTCTGTTTTTTTCTTATTTATTATTATTTGTTTTCATCTTAATTTTTTTCTTTTATCTACTTTCTATAGGTTTATTTTTATTTTCATTTTTCTATGTGCTTGGGTTTCATGCATTCATTTTCAGTTTTTCTTATTTAAAAATTTATACAAGTACCACTTTAGCTGCTTCCTCTAAATTTTTATGTGAACTAATTTCATTAGCATCTTATTTTAAATAATTTACATTGTGATCCTCTTTATCTCACGAGTAAGTTAAGATTTAGATTTTCAATTTCTTAACATGAGATTTTTTTAAATTACATTTTTATTTACTTTGTAGTTTAATCATTTTCTGGTTAGAGAATACAGCCTGTATAATGCTGAGTCTTTGAAATTTGTTATGATATCTTTTGTGACCTAGAACATGGTCGATATTGCAAATGCACCTATTAGCTTAAGCTTATTATTTTTCTTCAGATTTTAAGTCCTTGCTATTTTTCTCTCTGCATAATCTATTTCTTATCTTATTAATATATCTCAAAATCTCCTGCATGATTGTGGATTTTTCTTTTATAGGCTTTATTTCAGTGCCTCTGTATTCTGGGTAAACTCCTTAGTTCTATCTTATAATTCTCTAAAGCCGTCTTCGACCATTTTTTCTCTAGCATACAGGAACTCTATTATGTTTTTTATTTCATCTATATGTCTTTATTTCTAAGATTTCTGCACTTATTTATGGTTGTTGTTGATTTATTTTTTCTTATTTCTTGCCTCTTTGAGTTTTGAAACATTTTTCATATTTTATCAGACTATTCTATAAAGTTAGCTTCATCTGGGGTAAATTCATACCCTAGATTTTTCTTCCTTAGCTTCATCTTACAGCAAACATTTTGAGTTGCACTCATTCTATAGGAGCCAATTTTCTGCTAAGCCCCCAACCCTTGCTTCCCACCTTCCAGTCCTCAGACTAGTAGGTCCATATTTCGCTTCACTAGCCTGTTTACATTTATGATCAATTTTTGGTCAATGGAGATGTTTCATTTTTCAGCCAACTATGATTTTATGGCTTTCTGTTTATATACTTTATTAGCCGTTGCTCTGTTTTTTGATCTAGAGTGTGTCTATGTGTACATATGTGTGTTTGGACCTGAATTTACTGTGCCATCCTGATCTGACTCCTCTCCCACAAACCCTCCCAAGAGCTTTCTTACAAAGCTGTCACTCTCCAAGCAGTGAGTGAATACACATTATCACTTAGCACCCCGTTCTTCATTTCTGTCCAGGAATAAATGCTACATCCCAGATATGCAAAAACATAAAAAAACCATCCCTGACCTCAAGAGATTTACATCTAGTCAGACGCAAATTAGAGTAGTAACAATTGTGTTACCCTTTTGGTCTTGGCTGCAAGGAAGTTTATAGACAACTTTTTAGCTTATACTGTTGAAAAAGTATATGTGCCATCTTGCTTTTTGTTTATGAATTTATATTTCTATTTTACTAATCTTTTGGTTAATTGGCTTTTCTGTAAGACAGTTCAAACTTCTTTTCAGAGGAAAATTATGTATAAGTTTACTCACCTTAATAGATGTGGTGTTAGGTAGCTTCCATGTCCAAGATTTGCAGCAGACCTTGAGTTTGAGACGTACTCATCCCCCATTCTGGGTGAAAAACCTCGTCTGAGATTGCAACTTATCCATAATTTAATAAAAGCTATACGTAAAGCACTGAAATCTTCATTGAATTTTACTCCTGAACAGAACTACCTTTAAAAGGCTGAGAAGGACTCCAGGAAGTTTGATGAGTAGCTTTTAACTCTAGACACAAATTATTCAAAATGGACTTGTCCAACAACCTATACGTGTGAAGTTTTAAACACCTCAATGGTGGCCTGTTCCCATCACTCTTAAAGACAAGTTTGTTTTACCTAAATTCTTATGCTCTATTTCAATAGAATTTCTTTGTGTTCAGGCCACATCTAGATGGCATTCTAATTCATATACCCTGTTTGATAACTCTTGGAGCATTGTGTTTCCCCCAGCTTTATTGTGATAGAATTGACATATAACACTGTGTAATTTTAAGGCGTACAATGTGGTGATTTGAAATACCTATATATTGTGCAATGATTACCACAATAAAGTTAGTTAACAAATCTATCATCTCTCATAGTTACCATTTTTTGTGTGTCTGGTAAGAGCTTCTAAGACCTACGCTCTTAGCAACTTTCAAGCGTACAATATGATATTGTAATTAGAGTCACCATGCTATATATCAAATACCTGGAACTTTTTCATCTTATAACTAGAAGTTTCTATCCTTTGACCATCAGCAACCCAACCTGCCACTGGCAACTAAAATCTACTCTCTGTTTTTATGAGTTTAGCTTTTTTTTAGAATCGAAGTGTAGGTGAGATCATATAGTATTTGTCTTTCTCTGCCTGGCTTATTTCACTTAGCATAATACCCTTAAGGTTCATGCATGTGTTGCAAAATGGCAGGATTTCCTTCTTTTTTATGGCTGAATAATGGTCCACATTATCTTTATCCATTCATCTTCCATGAATACTTAGCTGTTTTCCATGCCTTGACTATTGTAAATTATGCTGCAATGAACATGGAGGTGCAGATATATCTTTGAGATAGTGATTTCATTTCCTTCCAATATATACTCAGAAGTTGAAATGCTGGATCATCTGAGTGTTTTATTTTTAATTTTAGAGGAAACGCCATACAGTTTTCCATAGTGGCTGTACAAATTTACATTCCCATCAACAATCTACAAGGCATCTTTTCTCCATATTTTCACCAACACTTGTTACCTGTTACCTTTTTGATGACAACCTTTCTAACAGGAGTAAAGTAGTATCTCATCAAGGTGTTGATTTCCATTCTCCAGATCAATAGTGATGTTGAGCACTTTTTATATACCTAGTGGTCATTTGCATATCTTTCTGGAAAAGTGTCTTTTCAGAACCATTGCCCATTTTTAAATTGGGGTTTTGTTTGTTTGTTTGTTTGTCTACTGTTGAGTTGTATGAGTTCCTTATATATTTTAGACATTAACCCATCATCAGATATATGATTTGCAAATATTTTCTCCCATTCTTCAGTTTGCTTTTTCATTTTATTGGTCATTTCTTTTGCTATGCAGAAGTCTTTCAGTTTCAAACAGTCCCACTTGGCTGTTTTTGCTTTTTTTGTTGCTTGCGTTTTTGGTGTCATATCCAAAACATCATTGCCAAATTCAATATTAAGGATTTTTACTATGTTTTCTTCTAGTAGTTTTATTGTTTAAGGTCTTACAAGTAATTCTTTAATCCACTGAGTTAATTTTTGTGAGTGGTATAAGGTAAGGCCTCAGTTTCATACTTTGGATATGAATCCAGTTTTCCCAGCACCATTTATCGAAGAAACTATCTTTCCTCCAGTAGGTATTCTTGGCTTCCTTGTCAAATATTAGTTGACCATATATGCATGGGTTTATTTCTGGGCTCTTGATTCTGTACTATTGCTCTGTGTGTCTGTTTTTATGCCAGTACCATACTGGTTTGATCGCTAAAGCCTTATATAGAAATTGAAACCAGGAAGTGTGGTGCCCTCAGCTTTGTTCTTCTTTCTCAAGACTGCTTTTGCTAGGGGGTGGGGGTGGAGTGGGTTAAATAAGTGATGGGGATTAAGGAATACACTTGTGATGAACACAGGGTGATATATGGAACTGTTGAATACTATATTGTACACCTGAAACTAATATAAAATTGTATGTTAACTAACTGGAATTAAAATAAAACTTAAAAAAAAGATTGCTTTGGCTATTCTGGGTCTTTATGGTTCCATACGAATTTTAGGATTGTTTTTTCTATTTTTTAAAAACATTCCATCGGAATGCAATTGCATTGGATCTGTAGATGGCTTTGGATAGTATGGATATTTTAATGATTCTTCCAATCCATGAACATGAGATATCTTTCCATTTATTTGTCTTCTTTATTTCTTTCATTAATTTAATTTCTTTCATTAATTTCTTTCAGATGGTTTTCACTGTACAGATCTTACATCTCCTTGGTTAAATTTATTGGGAAGTGTTTTGTTGTTTTTGATGCTATTATAAATGGGATCATTTCTGTCTTATTTAGATAGTTCATTGTTAGTGTTTTGAAATGCAACTGATTTTTGTATGTTGATTTTGAACCATTCTGGAATCTCAGGGGTGAGATGCACTTGATTATGGTGTAAGATCTTTTAAATGTATTGCTGAATTTGTTTTCCTAGTATTTTGTTGAGAATCTTAGCATTCATTTTTTTCAGAAATATTGTCCTGTAATTTTGTCTCTGTAGTGTCTTATCTAGTTTTGCTCTTAGGGTAATACTGGCCTTGCTAACTAAGTTGGGAAGTGTTATATTCCTCTTCAATTTTTTTGGAGGGGTTTAAGAAAGATTGGTGTTAATTCTTGGAATGTTTGGTAGAATTCACCAGTGAAACCAACTGGTCCTAGATTTTTCTATGTTAGGAAAGTTTTGATTACTGATCAATCTCCTTACTCGTTACTGGTGTGTTCAGATTTTCTATTTCATTATGATTCACTCTTAGCAGGTAGAATGTTTCTCGATATTTATCCATTTCTTCTAGTTGACCAATTCTTTGATATATAATTGTTCATAGTAATCTTTTATGATCCTTTGTATTTCTGGGGTATCAGTTATAATGTCCCCTCTTTTGTTTCTAATTTTGTTTATTTGAGTCCTCTCTTCCTTTTTCTTAGTTTCTTGAGGTATAATGTTAAGTTTTTATTTAAGATCTTTTTCTTAATATTTGCATTTATAGCTACAAACTTTTCTCTTAGAACTGCTTTTCCTGCACCCCAGAAGTTTTGGCATGTTGTTTACATTTTCATTTGTTTCCATATATTTTTTTATTTCTCTTTTGATGTCTTTTTTGATCCCTTGGTTGTTAAAGAGTGTAGTATTTAATTTCCATGTATTTGTGATTTTTCCAGATTTCCTCCTGTTATTTATTTCTGGTTTCATGCCATTTATGGTCAGAAAAGATACTTGATATCATTTCTATCTTCTTGAGTCTGTTGAGACTTGTTTTGTGGCCTAACATATGATCTATCCTAGGAAATGTTTTCTGGGTGCTTGAGAAGAATGTATATTCTGCTTTGGTCCAATAGAATGTGCTGTATGTGTCTGTTAAGTCCACTTGATTGATAGTGTTGTTCAAATATGCTGTTTCCTTATTGATTATCTGGATGATTTATCCATTGTTGAGAGTAGGGTATTAAAGTCCCCAACTATTATTTTATTGCTGTGACTAAATTCTGCTAATATACACTTTATATTTAAGTGCTCCAATGTTGGGTACATAAATACTTATAATTATTACATTTTCTTGATGATTTGACCACTTGTCATTACATAACAACTTTCTTTGTACTTACGACCATTTTTAACTTAAAGTCTCCTTTGGATATTATAAATATAGCTATCTTGCTTTCTTTTGGTTACTGTTTGCTTGAAATATCTTTTTCTTTTCTTTCCTTTTCAATCTGTGTGAGCCGTTAACGCTAGAGTGAATCTCTTATAGACAGCATATTGTTGGATTTTTAAAAGTCTATTTAGCTGAAAATAAAATCTATTTAGCCATTCTGTGTCTTTTATTAGAAAATTTAATCCATTTACATTTAAAGTAATTACTGATAGGTAAGGACTTACTATTGCCACATTATTGTTTTCTAGCTGTTTTGTAGTTCCTTTGTTCTACTCTTTTACTGTCTTTTTTTGTAGGCTGACAATCTTCTGTGGTGGAATGCATTGATTCCCTTCTCTTATTTTTTGTGTTTTTACTACAGGTTTTTTTTTCTTTGTCATTCCCATTCGGCTTACATAAAATATCTTATAGAAAGAACAGTTTATGTTACATTGGTAAGAACTTCACTTGTATATAAACACTCAACCCTTTACTCCCCAACCCCCATCATTTATGTTTTTATGTCATAATTTAACTCCTTTTATATTGTATAACCATTAACAACTTATTATAGCTATCATTATCTTAATACCTCTGTTCCTTAAACCTTTATACTAGAGCTCATTAACACATCACCATATTACAATATTAGAATATTCTGAATTTGACTCATCTTTATCAGTGTGTTTTATAGTTTCATTATTTTCTTGTTATTATTTAGTGTCTATTTCAACCAGAGGAACTTTTTCAGCATTTCTTCTTTAAGAGGATTATTCTAAATTCTCTGTCAGGCAGTTCATAGACCTATTTCTTTAGGTTCGGTCATTGGAGCTTTATTGTTTTCTTTTTGTTGTGTCATGTTCACTTGCTTCTTCATGAGTTTTGTGTCCTTATGTTAGTAATTGGTCTTCTCCTTTCCCATACTTTATAGGTTTACTTTGGCAGGGAAGACCTTCACCAGTTAGCTGATTTGGAGTACTAGACGGGTCAGCTGGTAGTGTCTTCAGGTGAGCAGGACTTGCTATTGGGGTCTCTAATTGGACAGAACCACTGCCTAAACTCTGAGGTTGCACGGAGGTGCTGCTGTCTGGCCCCCAAAGGCTGGGTAGGCTCTCTGCCTGGGCTTTGCATTCAAGGGAGCTACTGGCTTGGCTCCTTGGTTGGGCAAAGCTGCAGGCTAGGCTCTGTGGTTAGGAAGGACCACTAGCTGGGCTCTGTAATCACCTCTGCTTGAGTGAGTTTGCAGTCTTTTTTCCCTGGCAGGACAGTGCCCCTGGTTGGACTCCATCAGTGGCCAGAGTTACAGGCTGAGATATACAATGGCTTCTGGTTAGGTGGGGGCTTTAAACTGTACTCTCTGATTGTGTAGGGCTGAAAGCTGGGCTTCCTGATCAGATAGGCTACTGGCCACGTCCTATTGTTGGACAAGGTCAGTTGCTGGGTTTTCTGGTCAGGCAATTCTTCTAGCTGTATCCCATAGTTGGGTGGGACTGGGGAATGTGCTCCACAGCGGGGCACAGTCTCTGTCTGAACTCCAGTAGGGTGGGGCTACAGGCAATGCATCAAGATTGAGTGAGATCACTGGCTGGGTTCCTTGCCAGAGGGAAACCATCGTCTGTTTTTAGTAATTAGGCAGGGCTGTGTGATGGGATCTGCTGCTGAGTAGGGTTGTAGGCTATGTTCCATGATTAGGCAGTACCATAGGCTGGTCTCTGAGGTTGCCTGGGGGTCACCATTAAGGCTCCCTCATTATGTGGAGACAGAGGCTATACTCAAGAGTTGGCAAGGCTGCTGTCTTGGTTCACTGCTCAAAGCAGGCTGTAGGATGGGCTCCACAGCCACCTGGGTTCTCTGGCAAGCTTTCTGGTGGGGCAGGACTGGAGATTACACTCAGCCATTGGATCATGCTTCAGACTTGCTTCTCTGTCTGGGCAAAACCAGAGCACTAACTTCATCGCTGATATTGCCCATTGACTGGGAACCCAAGTCAGGCAAAACTGCCAACTAAGCTCTCCAGACAGATGGAGCCACTGATTCAGCTCTATAGATGGGCAGAGTCACTGAACAGCAGAGCTCTTCTTAGGCACTGCTGCCAGCAGTAACATGGTCTGCCAAGATCTGAGCACTGGTTGCTGTCAGCCTGGCTTTTCTTCTCCACCTCTTTTTGATCTCCAGTGGTCAAGCCCTGCAGATTCCCCTAGTGATTTCTGCAAAGCAAGACCCTGAGTGGGCCTCCTGGATCCCGCAGGAGGGGGAGGTGCTGGGGGGGTGTTGGATCCACCCCTTAATGGTGCTTGATCCACCCCCCAATGGTCCACATTGGGTTCTCTTTTCCCCCTTGAGAAATCATAGGCCAGATGGGCCCTCTCAGCTAGCGCTGTGCTAGTCTAGGGGAAGAGCAAAAGTGAAACTGCTCTTCTTCCCCTCCCAGTGTGGTCCTTCTTGGTTTCTGTGCTCCAGAGAGCTGCTTCAGCATCCCCCCCACCCCACCCAGGTTCTCAGATTTTCACGACGGTGTAGAATCTGTAGATGGCTGTTAGCTGGTCTTCTTGTGAGGGGGACTGAAGTCAGGAAAAACCTCTATTGGCATCTGGGTGACATCACCTCTCCAACATGGGATTTCTTTTGGAGGCAGTGAAAATAATCTGAAATTGATCACAGTGGTGGTTGTACAGCTTTGTCAATATGCTTTGCTTTTTCCACTGTGCCTGTGTCTGTTACTCAGCTTCTCTGTTCACTGCCTCCCTGTCTTCCTCCAAAGAAATGTTCGCGTTGGATCGATGGTATAAGGGTTACCTGAACCAGAGATATCCAGATACTTCAGTCTTCCTCCCTGGACCCTTTTTCAAAAGCCTGAGCCAAGTCTTGGAGCACTTTTAAGACCTCTCCATGGTCCTGTGCCTTGCAGGGCACCTGACACATAGTAGGTGATCAACAGCTTGAATTGCATTATGTTGTTTCTCACTGTCCCCTCTTTAGGGCTGAGAAGTGATGTAAAAGTATTCTATTAATACTGGCTCAAGTGTGGACTTAAAATCCTACACATGCAGAGCTCCTTATGCAGAACTGTATACTCCTGTACAGACCTCCAGGGATGCTTTTGCAGAGTGCTGGTTCAAGCTCACAAAAGCTCTTTGTGGGTCCCTCCTCAGGCACGTTATATCATCCTCTAAGCCATTAAATCAATCCATTTTAATTGGATAATGACTCCCATTTTTGAATCTGCGGAAAGTCTTCCCCACCTCCATCTGTATCTCCAGCGGCAGATTTCCAACATCCTGACAGCAGCAGGGCTTTCTGTCCTCCTTGTAGCCCTGCAGCCACCGGGGGCCAAAGACCAATTTGCTGTAATGAATTTAATATGTTTAGTCTGAGCCATATAGTTTCAGGCCAGCCAGAGAGGGCCCCACGTAGGGTGACTTTCCATGAAGTGAATCAAAGAGGTCTGTCGGCAACTATGGGCCGAGTGTGTGAACCCTGCTGGTGCCAACCCCATTTCAAGTCCCGCCAGCTCCCTAGCCACTTTCTGGACTGTCCCAAAACCTTTTTGGCAGCAGTTTATCATGCCTCTGGATCCTAGAATCTACACTAGGCCATTCTCAAGCATGTATTGTAATTCTTAGAAGTTGTGTTGGTTGATTTCCCATCTAAAAGTTAGTCCTCGTTAGTGACAAGATAGAGTTTTGTGAGTGATAAATTCCTTTGGATACCTTGGTAATCTATTTTTTTTATATGAGTTGATGAGTATCTCTATTTAAAATACCCCTGAAGGTTCTATTTTCAAAGGAAGGCAAATGCAAAATAGTTTAGGAATTGCTACATTTTAAGGACTTTAAGAGACTATCTGGTCCAGGTCCCTGCCTCTAGAAATAGACTACTTAAACTGCCAGAACCCAGGGCAACCATCTTAAGTGGAAATTGCAGGGCCTTTGACAAGGTAGGTGCTGAATACCTATTGTATTCATCTATTCCCCCTGCTCATTTATTCCCCTGACATTATGAGAAAGTGCTCAGGTAGGCATTAGAAGAATCAAATATAATTAAAGAAGTTACTTATCTTTAAATAGTTCACATTTGGGTAAAAGAAGCATATAAATACCAACAGTCTACTGAGGGCTGTCAGAGAGGTATAGAGGTCTTTATTACCCAAAGAAAATTGAGACCAAGAAAAGTCTACTTAAAATTAATACATTCAAAATGGGGCGACTGGGTGGCTCAGTCAGTTAAGTGTCCAACTCGATTTTGGCTCAGGTCATGGTGTCAAGGTTGTGATCTCAGGGACTGTGAGAAGAAGCCCCATGTGGGTTCCATGCTGAGCATGGAGCTTAAGATCTGCTGTCCTCTTCTCCCTTGGTCCCTCTACCCCCCACAAAGCACGCTCTCTCTCTAAAATAAATAAATGAATAATTAAATAAATGGATACAAATTTTTCCAAGTAAATTGGGAAACTAAGATTTATTTGAGAATTAGTCTTAACATTAAAAATATGAAAATAATTTTCATTTATTAAACAAAACTTGGATTATTATTTAATTTTATCTATGTTGCAGTCCTTAGAATATACAAAGATGGGATAAAAAAACATATTTGGTGACAAATGGCATTATGACAAGAGGGTACTATCATACGCAGATTATATTTCAAAGATATTCAAGGGTTTTATCAGTTTTTCCAAAGACCAATATCATTTTATTTTGAAATCCAAATCATCTTATTCTTTCACTGCTATATTTATGACTTTTGTCTTCAAATGCTAATGTATTTAAACCTGCTAGTTTTTCATTTTTAATAACTTTCCATGTGATTCTAGTATTTCTCCAAAAAAACTTTCCTCACTTTTGTAAAGCCCTACATTGTTTGCAAGATTTGCAATGTCATGTTGCAACTGGAAGGATATTGGGAAGAGAAGAAGAAGAAGACACCAGTGTAAAGCTGGGTGGAATGTTTGGTGGGGACTAATATTATTAACGGAGATTTGATTCATAAGTATTTTTATGTTATACTCACTGTTGGTTCTTCTCAAACTCTTCATAGAGTTACAGAGATTTAGAAAATGGATACTTATATAATAATAATTATCTACGCCCCTGTAACATACTAAGAGTTCAGGTGGCACAAAAATTAGGAAGTTACTGGAATAAAAAATTTAAAATTTATTTACAGACAAGAAGTGGTTATATCGCCATGACTGATTCCCATGGGAAATCACTCTGTGAGTAGGGCTCAGCCACTGATACAATCAATATTAGTTGTAACTAGACGTGGTTATTAAAGTTGCTTGAGATCACTGGAGTTATGTTTCTTTCTTTTACAGTCAAGTGTGTTCCTGAGGTTTTCTGATTCTAAATTCAGCAAATAACTCTTCCACCATCTGATAGGCTCTCAATTACTCATGAATCCTGGAAAACGTTATTTTTGTTATTCCTATTATATTACTTTCCCAGAATCCCAGTCTTTACAGGATGCTTGAAAGAAGAATAGAAGTTATTTTATGTGCCAACAAAATGCTCTTTCACTGAAACAGTGAAGCCATCTCCTGGAATAGCCTACTACTCCACCAAGTCTACTTTGCAAGCCATTTCCTAGCTTGTTAAGTTGGGAGTGGGTTGTGAGATGAGGGGCCATGAAATACAAACTCCAGAGTCTTAGGTAGATTATACAGAAACATTTATGTGATTTCTACACTACGAACATATATTATCTTTAATCTTCCAGAACATTTATCATGCATATATAGTAGAAGGTACACACTTTAAGGTCTTGTTAGAAAACTACCTGAAAAAACAGAGTCAGGACAATAGCAAAGTGAATTACTGAAGACAGGAAAAACTCAAACCAGCAGAGACTGAGTATGGTCCCACGCCAGAGTGTGAGGGAAACATCAGCCTTAGGGACTCTTGATACAGGAACCATCTTTCAGTTTCAAGTGATGAGAATCTAACACAAGCCAGCTTTAACCCAGTAATGGGAGTTTATAGGCTCACAAAACCAAACTAAAAATAAAGGGCAGTATTGGCCTCAGGAATGACTCAATATCATTCCCAAATGCTATCAAGACTATCTTTTTCTCTGTTTCTGTTTGGCATCTTGGCTTTTTATCTGTGCTGATCTCATCCTCTCTAACTTCCAGATGTTCCATCTCTGTGTGATGGGCAAAGATATCCCTCACTCTAACCCAGCGATTCTGCTATAGAAAAGTAAAGAAGTTCTGTGTTATCCACCTTAAGTGGAACAATTTCCAGAGAAACCTCAGTTTGGATCACCTGAACATCATTGTCACCCTGGCTTCTGCAATGGGGACAGAAGGATACCATAACTGGTCTCATGTGGATCTTTGGACTTCTTATCCGACCATGCAGGTAGGCTGTGTTACCAGAAAAATGGAGAAAACCTGGTCAGAAAGAGACAACAGCTACTATAGGGACCAATCTTCACCTTCTATCACTTTTTGCCTTTCCGTTTGTCTCCTAGTATTACATGTTGCTAATAGGTCCTCATCTAGGTCATTGAAATTAACTGGGGCTAATCTGACCTGGACTTGAATTATAGTTTCGTTTGTGTAGTACCTGGTTGTGAAACAGAATTTATGCAGGAATGGGGTATAATTTACAGATGGCCTGTGTTTAGTTGTGTGAGCCTATTTAGTGTGATTAAACCTGAGAAATAGTGTGGGTTCCCCCTTTTAATTTAATTTTAACTGATTTGATAAATTAGAAGAGGTGTGGCAGCAAACACATTGAAATTTTTAGTTCAAAGTAAATTTGTTTCTAAAAATGTCCTGCCCTCTCTCAAAACACTTTAAGAAAAATCCAATAAAACCTCTTTCATCTCCTTGAATGAAGAAAGCAACACACATTTCAACTGATTTTAGTAGTATTAATGGTTCTAAATGTTTATACTTTAAGTATATTTATTAATATACATATGCTATACATTTTTTATTCATTTATGGCCTTGAAACTAGGTTTTAAAAGTCACTGAGTACATCAAAACTTATTTAGCTGGTAAAACTTGCCCTTTGCTTTGTTAAGAATCACTCCACCCAAAGACCAATAAACATATATTGAGAATTTCAATAGTTCTGGACTCTGAACTAAAAGCTACAAGAGACAAAGCAAAAGTCTTTAACACATTTACTGTTTAGTGAGGGAGACAAGGCTATGACCTGAAATAAGAGAAATATGCATGGCAGAGTACTGTATATAAGGAATTCAGCAATTTGATTGAAGTCATGTCAGTGATTGATCAGTGGCACAATCTTCATGGCTCTAGTGGGGTGGAGAATCACTGCGACCAAGCAATAATTACACTCCTTTTCAGTCATTCTCACCCACCTCTATCCTGAGATAGGTGAGCTCAAACCCCCACTAATAGCAAATGTGTTTAAATTAAGGTAGTGTTAGGAGTTATAACAAACAATTCCCAAGTTCTGTGATAGTGAGAATGACTCAAGCACGACACAGTTCAAGATGGGTGTTTGTGATCATGAAACAGTGATTCAGAAACCCAACCTGCTTTCATCCTGTGGCTCCTCCACCATCAACACACAGCTTCGAAGGATGTTTTGCTTGTGGGATTCAAGCCAAAGGAAGGAGGAAAGATGTATAGAAGATTTTCTTAAGCCAGGCTTAGAATGGCACACATTCCTTCTGCTCATGCTCCATTGACTAGAAGTCAGATTCATTGCCGCATTTATCTGGCTTAAAAATGTCATCTAGGTGTGTGTACAGGTTGAAGAAAGAATAGGTTTTATGAACAGTCAGCCATAACATCCATGAACATTGGATTCAAGAAATAAAAAGGAGAGAGGGAACAGGGTGCTAGCTGAAATATGTCATTTGGTGACCTCCACTTTTTAAGAAACAGGCATGCTGAAATCTCATTAATGGAAGGGTGTCCTTCTCCAGTGACAGTTACTGATTTGTGGAATGTGTTCAAAGATGATTGGGTATTTTTAGATACGTTCAGCTTATATATGTGTAAATTCTAGCAAGAGAAGCACCACAGTAAAGCTTCATTACATTCTCAGACAGAAGTATTGTAATATAAAAAGATTGCATGTGTGTGTGTATGTATGCTGAATGGGTGCATATGTATCTCCATAAATAATACACATGTACACAAACCATTGCTATTATGTCAATAGTAGAATATGCATGTTTCTCAAATGAAGTGGATATATATTTTAAAGTTCCCAGTAGAGTATAAGATATAAGTAATACATTCTTTATTAATTTTTAAAAGATTTATTTATTTATTTGAAAAAGAGGGAGAGGGAGAGAGGGTCCTAAGGAGATTCCACACTGAGCATGGAGCCTGATGTGGGGCTCAATACTAAGACCCTAAGATCCAGACCTGAGCCAAAACCAAGAGTCAGCCGCCCAACGAACTGAGCCACCCAGGCACCTTACATAAGACATTTTCATAATGTTTTCATTCATCTGAACAAAGGTAATTTGTTGAATGGAAACACCAGTTTGGGAGATGTTATGGGTTGAATTAAGTCACCACTGAAGATATATTGAAGTCCTAACCCCTGATCTGTGCCTGTGACCTTATCTGAAAATACTATCTTTGCAGATGTAATCAGGTTACAGTAAAGTCATACTGAATTAGGGTGGACCCTAATCCAATGAGTAATGTCCTTATAAGCAGAGGGTATTTGGACACAGTGTGACCAGGCATTTAGGGAAGACACCAGGAGAAGAGCCTGGAGTCATATATTTATAAGCCAAGGAGCACCAAGGGCTATCAGCGACCACCAGAAGCTAGGAGAGAGGCATGGAATAGATTCTCAGAACCTCCAGAAATAACCAACCCTGCCAATACCTGAATTTTAGACTTCTAGCCTCCAGACCTGTGAGAGAATAAATTTCTGTTGTTTTAAGCCACCCAGTTTGTGGTAATTTGTAACAGCAGTCCTAGGAAGCTAGCACATGGGTTATACATTTATTTATAGTATTGATGCCTACCTCTTATAAACTTTCAACTTGTACATTTTCATGCTTATAAAAAAAGGTATGAGCCAGAGCCTAAGAATCATGACTCTGTTTACTGCCAACAAATGGGATAACAGTTGCTGTTATAAAACTACTTTGGTCTTATAAACAACTGAATTTGAGAACACTTTCCAGAAACCAGCCAGTTTGTAAGTAAAGGAGCTTCTGGGCCATTTAAATTATTCATATATATTTATCTCATGAGAGGAGTATCTAACTGCATTGCATACATGGAAGGAACCAGTCTTTTTTCAGTTCTTGGATTGTCTCAGTAAGTGGAAGTTTTGCTTTTTTTCACAAGTGAACATTAGAACCCCCAAACTAACAACGCCTGTACACCTCAAGAAGGTTACTCCAGACTCAATGCCTCTGAACTCCCATTTAGATAACTTGGATGCTGACATACCAAATGGAGATGATGCTAAGTATCTTAGGTTGTTCCAACCCTGTGAGACCCAGAACTTGACCCTGAGGTCACCAGTGTCAGGTTGTGTTTCATGGCAGGGCCATGCTAAGGAGCTGTGCTCACCTACCAAGCACCCTAGCCTTTGCCTGCAGCAGGGGCTCCAACACACCATGCTTGAGAGGATGAAGTTGAAGTTCATGCTGATTTTACAGGCAATTGTGTTTTCCTTCCTTCTTAGAGTACATTCTGTGCTTCCAGAATATATTTCCTCTTCTAGGAGATTCCTGCTTTTATTGAGAAATTGGTGAAGGCAGTTAAAACTTGTAGTAGCACTTTAGATTTTGTTTCTGGTTATAATTACATTGATGGGAAGACCACACACATAAATATTCTTCATTTTTACTTTCATATGGGAAAATCTATTTTAATTCTCCATTCTCCAAACACAAACCTCATGGTTTACCTGAGAGGAGGAATAAATTGAGATTGTGTCATTTCTCAAGAAGAGTAGAGAGGAGGTCAAGAATAGGCGTGGTTCTTCATACTGAGCCATGAAGGATTAAGACAACATTAATTACAAAGTTCCTTCTTTTCCGTCCTTTTCAAGCACGGGCAACATATGAAAATGATTTCCTGTACTTTGTCTTTTGATTTAATGCTTGCTATAGACATGTGTTACATTTTAATGGGAGCATGGTTAGAAGAGAAATTGTATTCAAACTATATATTCACAAGAGTGTGGCGGGTAAGTTTCTTGCAGAGATGGAAAGAATTATATTATTGACCACATAAATTAGATTTGGAATACTTGACAGGATTCTATGATCTATTTCCATGTTGTTTCTAATGCTGGGACTCTATGTTTCTGAGAGAGGTTCCCTATAATTCTTAATCCTTTGGTTTGTTTTTTCATTTAATTAAGTTCCTTTAACAAGGGGGTGCTTGGAATCGGGCCATGTATTAATGTTTGTGGCAGATGAAGAGACAGTGACAATAAATAACAACAACAAACTATTGGAAGTTTGAAGTCTTTAAGTGGAAGGTCTAGTTGAACTTAAAGTGAAAAATCCAAGTAATGAATCTCCCCAATAAAAAAGCGACCATCTTTGGGTGTGTGAGCTTCTCAGCGTTCTGAGAACCTCTCTTCATTTTACCTTTCAGAAAAGTTTAAACCTCGAAAAAGCAAAAACAATTAACTAAAACTTAGGCTCAAGATTTAAAACACTCTTCTAAAGGTGAAACATTTGTTTTTCTGAAATATTGACTTTTTAGTTGGACCTGGCAATGTCTAGGAAAATTACCCAGAGTTTGGGAATCTTCTCTTATTTATAAAACAGGCTCTTAATTACTTTTAAAATTATCTTCACTGGTGTCTTGTCATTTTTTTTCTAATAAAAAATACCACAAAATGGTCAATGAGTAAGACCAGAAGCCCAGAGCAAGACCCCAGAAGAGTTTATGTTTCTGAACAGTTTTACATGATCATTTACAGAAAGGCCAGGATCAAAATACTCACAGGTTGACAGTGATTATCTTCATGGTGCTAGGCAAAGTTTTAGTTTCTTGGATCATAGCACTTGGCAAAACAGCATAAATTGCAACCATTGGAAAAGGCTGACTTCTGATTCCCTGTGTGAATTGATATAACTTCATTATCTTGTGCTGGGAGTAACTGTTGGCCATATATTTATTTCTATCAGAAGACAAACCGAGGAAGAAAATAACAATAATAGGTAAAAAAAAAATTGATAAACCAGAACTCCCAGCTAAAAATGTCAAAAGTACCTCCCTTTTGCAACCTAGAATAAATAGCTTAGTCAGCGAATGGAGGGAAATGTAAAATAGGTGCAATTTCTTCTTCCCCCAGGCATCTAGTGTCTTCATTTTTCAGAGTGCTGATTGGGGCCCTCAAATAAATCTGTCTATCCCTGATGATATGGAGCACAAGAGAACTCTGCATCGATGCAGTGACATAGAAATCACAGAAAAAAGATATCCTATAGTCCATACTAAAAATACAGACTTTTTTTTACTGTGAAATTAAAGAATGCAAATTGAAACAGTAAGACACCAATTTTCAAATATTCAATTGGCCAGGTTTGTTGATTATGCTAACATTGGACACTAATGAGAGGTTGAGTGAGAGGGACACTCTTACACAAAATTCTGGAAGCTTTTTTTTTTTTGAGATTACTTTAGTCAAATCCCCATTAAATTGCCTTTGGCAATGAGTACCTACACAAAATATAAAGCAATGTAAATGTAACTTGTAGCATTTCTTTAACCGACTCATTTTGGTCACATCAGTCCTACCCATGGGGACATAGACACCACTGCTTTTGTGTTTGATTTTTGTGCCACCATGAGTGTGCTCTTTTTCTCTCACTTGTTCCTTCTTTTTTAAAAATTTTACTTTACTTCCCATGTCCATTATTGCTAATGATATCATTATTCTAATATCGTTCATGTGATATCATATTATCTTACTCTATTTAATTGGGATATAATTAGCATAGAACGTTGTGTTAGTTGTAGGTGTACAACCTAATGATTTGATATAGCTATATATTGTGAGATGATCACAATAATAAGTTTAGTTAACATCCATCATCACACATAGTTATAGTTGTTTTTTTTTTCTTGTGATGAGAACTTTTAGGATCTACTCTGTTAGCCACTTCCAGATACATAATGCATAATGTTAACTATCCTCACCATACTGTACATTACATCCCTAGGGCTTACTCATTTTATAAGTGCAAGTTTGTACCTTTTGAACACTTTTATCCATTTCGCCAGTCTCCTGTGCCCCCATGTCTCTGGCAACCATGTACCTGTTCTCTGTATCTGTGAGTTCAGTTCTTTCTCTTTAACACTCCATATATGAGAGAAATCATATGGCTTTTGTCTTCCTCTGACTGTCTTATTTCACTTAGCATAACATCTTCAAGGTTAATCCATGTTGTTGGAAATGGCAGGATTTTCTTCTTTTTTATGGCTAAATAACATTCCATTATATATAAGATCATATTTTCACTAAGACACTAAGGTCGTTTCCACGTCTTGACTCTTGTAAATTAGGCTGTGGTGAACACAGGAGTAGAGACATCTTTTAAAGACAGTGATTCTGTTTCCTTTGAATATATACACAGAAGGAGAATTGCTGGATCATGTGGAAGTTCTCTTCAATTTTTTGAAGAAGCTCCATATTGTTTTCCACTGTGGCTCTACCAATTTACAATCCCACCAACAGTGCACAAGGGCTCCCTTTTTGCCTCATCCTTGCCAACACTTGTCATCTCTTATCTTGGTGAGGATAGCCATTCCATCAGGTGTGAGGTGATATCTCATTATGATTTTAATTGGAAGAGTCTACTATGCAATTTTACAATATATATAAAAGAGCTTTAAAATATTTGCATACTTTGACCCAGTAATTCTACCTTTAGAAAGCAATCAAATGTGTTCAAAGACACATGAACAAAAATGTTTATTATGATTATTTATAATAGTAGGGAAATAGAAATAAAAGCTCTAAATAACGAATAATAGGAGAAAGACTGAATAAATAATTATATGTGTATAATAGAATAATCAGCAATTATAAATATCTAAGGCTCAAATCAGAGCCCAAGGGTTCAGAGTGAAGGCTGAATCTGGCCCAGAAAATGCCAGATGCCATCATCCTGGAATAGGATACAGAGGCTGAACACGTAAGACCTGAAAGAATGGAAACTGTGGAGTCCCACTGAGGATAACCGCAGCTGGCTGTATGGAGACCTGAGCCATTAAGGGCATGGTGGCAAGCATGGCTGGTCATGGGTCCAGCGGACTGGAGGAATAGGGGACAGTGTTCATTTGTGACCCCATGTGTCAATGACTGACACCCACTTGTTCCCCCTACATGGTTCAGATCGAAGGTGAAAGTCTAAACTCTTTGGGCAGAGGGGATGCCAGAGTCGTTGGTTAGTTCAGGAGGGAGGTGCTTATTTTTTTTCTATCTAAGAATAATTAAAAAAAAAAAAACAGACACAACTGTGTTCACACCTGAGGTTGGTGGCGCAAACTGAATCCAACTGGTAGATGCATAGATAGCCAGACAGTTATAGAATAATGTGAAAGTAACAGACCAAAATATTCATTCTGCTTCTCTTTGGGTGGTAAGATTTTGCATAATTTTTTACTCCTTCTCAATAATTCTTTCGCTTAAATATGCAATTAGCATTTAGTATTTTTGTAATGTAAAATATATAAAAATATTTCTGTATTTTCTATAAAAAAGAAAAAAAACCCATCGTCCTCCCCAAAAGACATTTTCTTCTCTAACTCTCGGCATCCACCTTCCCAAATAAGGGGCTGAGGGAACACTGGATTCTGACTGTATCCAACCCTCCAGCTCGAAGGCATTTCTGGTTGGGGAAGGTTTAGAGCTCCCTGTAACTCCCACGTGAAGAGTGACACCTCATACCTCTGCTCTCTCCCTTTCCCTTCTTCAGTGCTCCTTCTTTGGCATTTTAGCAAAGAGAAAAAGAAGAACTGATAAGCTCACTGGTGGGATGGGGACTTGCTTTTGTTTCAGCACAAGAATTTAAAACCAGATTGTGTTGTTTAATTGCTTCCACAAATGGAAGTTTAAATCACATTTACACTGAACACGGTCTTCTCAAAGTCCGCGTGGAATCAGTCTGAAAAATGGGAAAGACAGATGTGTTTTACTTGGAAAGGTTTAACTTTGTGCTGGTGGTGGAATTGTAGGCTCCTGCTGCTTGGGATTTGCTGGTTGGTTCTCAGCCTGTCTCTGGGATCCATCACGGTCCCCCACAAAATGGGGGCTTGTAGCGACCTTTAAGTTCTGTGGAGTTCTGAATGGCGAGAATGGATGAAAGTATTTGCAAAGCTTTGCGAAAGATCTTTACAGTATTCTGCCAGAATGAAATTGCTATTCCTTGGAGGCTAACCAGCTTATGACAGAGGCAGAAAGAGACTTGGTATGGATTAAAAAGATCAAAATGTTTCTTTTAAAGGGACAGTGTGTATTTTTTAATCAGTTGAACCATGAACCGTTGTAAAGTCTTGATAGAGACAGAATTCCACAACAGAAACACTTCTTTATATCATCTAAGGACCTGGACAAATGAAATATGAATTTAGTGTGAAAATTCTGCAACCTCATAAAACAAACGAACAAATAAAAAAACCATCCAGAAGTCCATACCACAGATTTTCTTCCCTAGAGGTAAGGACGGTGATGATTTCTAAAAAGACACAATCCTTTCAAATCTGTAGACGTCTTTCTATGTAGGTTTCATTGACCATGAGAAGCAATTTTATCTTGCTGAAATGGATTGCTTAAATTTTAGGTTCAAACAACAGATACTACGAGGTACATTTTATTTTATTTTATTTTTTATGATTTTATTTTTTTGACACAGAGGGAGAGGGAAATAAAGAGAGAAGGAACACACACAAGCAAGGGGAGCTGTAGAGGCAGAGGGAGAAGCAGGCTCCCCACTGAGCAGGGAGCCTGATGTGGGGCTCGATCCTAGGACCCTGGGATCATGACCTGAGATGAAGGCAGATGCTTAACCGACTGAGCCACCCAAGTGCCCCATGAGTTACATTTTAAAGAGCTATGAAAAATTCCATCTAGAAATACAGATACTTAGAAGAGTTAGTTGCACTTCCTTCATTCATATAATTACAAATCCAGGACTTTTTAAACTAAATTTAACTCACTATTACATGGTGCCTGACCCATTCACAGTGAGGGGAAACTGAGATAACTCTGTGGATAATGCAAGTCAACCCCCTCCCAACCACTCTCTCACAACACACACACATAGGCACAACTAATATGTAATTTTATGTTCCTCTTGTACTTTTTTTTTCTTTTAAGATTTATTTATTTATTTATTTGACAGAGAGCAAGCCAGAGACACAGCGAGAGAGGAGATACAAGCAGGGGAAGTGGGAGAGGGAGAAGCAGGCTTCCCGACAAGAAGGGAGCCCCATGCGGGGGCTTGATCTCAGGACCCTGGGATCATGACCTGAGCCGAAGGCAGACGCTTAACGACTGAGCTACCCAGACGCCCCTCCTCTTGTACTTTTAAAATGCTTTAATCCTTCACTTCCTCATTGACAGTTCATCTTACCAGAGAAGGAAGACAGAAAATGAAGATATATTAGCTATATGGGAGCTTTAACGGGTCTTTGTATGTTCTTTTGCATAAGGAGAATTCCAATGTGAGGTAAAGAAGTTGGGGGGAAGAGCATCCTTCAGTGTGGCGGTGGCATGTTGCAGGGGCTAGTCAGGAGGAAATTAGGGCGCTGTTCTCTGGTGTCAGCATGTTCCCCGCTGCTGTAGGGCCGGTTCTGATAATGTGGGAACTGCCTGGCACCCGAAGGGAGACCAGTGCAAACATACCTAAGGATGTGTGCGATTTAAAGTTTTGGCTTTGGGGGGCACCTGGGTGGCTCAGTCATTGAGCACCTGCCTTCGGCTCAGGTCCTGATCCCAGGGTCCTGGGATCGACCCCCGCACCGGGCTCCTTTCTCGGCGGGGAGCCTGCTTCTCCCTCTCCCACTCCCCCTGCTTGTGTTCCCTCTCTCACTGTGTCTCTTCCTGTCAAATAAATAAATAAGTAAATAAATAAAATCTTAAAAAAATAAAGTTTTGGTTTTGTTGTTTAATGATAGGTCTCCCCTTGATTAAAAAACTCAGACATCTTCAATGTAGAAAGCTGGAGAAACACGGAAAAGGACAATTGTTTTGAAAAGCAAATAAAGATTGCCTCTTGTGGTAAGCTCTGGTTATATATCCTTCTGGACTTTTTTTCTGGCATGTGCACATAGCCACATAGACTTATACAGATTTGTAGCCTTGATAGCATACTGTCTATTTAGTAGTCATGGCCATTTCCCCCTGCCCATAGGTAGTCTTCTACAATATGAATTTTTGTTACCAGTACTTGTGTCCCATTGTACATTCCCACCCTAGTGTGTAAATATCCTCTGATACTGTGATATATATTTGGTCTTCATCCCCAGTTCCTGACGGGAGAGCTTCTAAGGTATCTCTGGAATGAGGAAGTGTTTATTTAGAATGCTATGAGATGACTGGTACCTGACAGCTCCTAGTTACATTTGGGAGGGGAGATGGTCACCAAAAAGACCAAGTCAGGATTACAGGGTTGGAACTTTCAACCTTACCTCCCCCTCTCTAACCTCTGGGGAGAAAAGGGCTAGGATTCATTGCCAATGGCCGGTGATTTAATCCATCTTGCTTACAATGATAGAACTTCCATAAACCCCTCTAAACTGTGGGGTTCAGTGAGATTCTGGGTTGGTGAACACACAGAGATCCTCAGTGGGTAGA
This sequence comes from Ailurus styani, assembly GCA_002007465.1. Classification (NCBI taxonomy): domain Eukaryota; kingdom Metazoa; phylum Chordata; class Mammalia; order Carnivora; family Ailuridae; genus Ailurus; species Ailurus styani. The sequence goes on from LNAC01000244.1 coordinate 2,506,977, forward strand.
GCACCTGGAGAGGGCGTGGTCACATGGAAGCTTCATGTGCCCCACCCCCTTCCCTCCACCACACTTCCCCCTGTGCCGCTTTTCCTCAGGCACAGGGGGATAGTGTGGCTGAGGGAAGGGGGTGGGGTTGTATTCTTTATAATAAACTGGTAATAGTAGGTAAACAATTTTCCTGAGTTCAGTGAGCTATTCTAGAAAATTGTCAAGCCCAAGGAGTGGGATGAGGGAACCCCCAATATATAGCCAGTAGGTGAGAAGTAGGTGGCATGGACTTATGACAGGTATCTGAAGTGAGAGCAGACTATGGGACTAAGTCCTTACCCTGTGGGATCTGTCACTCACTGCCACTCTACTAAGTGTCAGAATTAAATTGAATTAAATTGTAGGACACCGAGCTTGCATCAGAAAATTGGTCAGTGTGGGGGAGAAATAAACCAAGATCCCCTCCTTTGGTGTCAGAAGTGGTGTTGGAGGAAAAACGGACCATAGTAGGATCTTCCATGGTTGGATTTAGCTTATTTAAAAGGTTTTTGTTTGTTTGTTTTTTGTTTTGTTTTGTTTTGTTTTGCTTTTTGTATTTATAAATAACACCAAAATTGAAAGCACTTAAAAATATTCAATTTAGGCTAGAGAGGAAAGTAGTAAATTAAGGTGCTTAACTGTGCCAAACCATTCATTGTAAGGGTTATTGATTCCCACAGGGTAGGCATGGAAACACATCCTATATTGACAAGATATATTAACTAAGAAACCAAAAAGTTAGGAACGTGTTGTTATGTTTACGTTTTGTAAATGCACCAGAGACTATAATGGTTACAAATGATGAATCCAGTGTTTTCAGTCATAAGAACGAAACCTTTAAAGAGTGTGTGCATGAGAGCCTTTTTCTATACCTGGCAGTTTGGCTGTTTAATGTTGGCTGATTTGGAATCCCACCGTTTTCTCTGTGCCTAGCCTGAGGTCAGGTGTGGGCCTATGAAGGTATCCTGAGCTAGGGCAGGAGCGCAGGCCCCTGTCTCAGCCCTGTCTGAGCTTCACTACTGACCTGTGAAATAAAATTAACAAGAATCACCTCATCAGGTTGTTATGAAAGTAACATGGAATGTAGATGTATAAAAGTGTCTTATCCCTAGAACAGTTAGGCAAATATGTCATCGCCATCATTGCTATCCCATCATGTTCATAAACAATATGATGGAATACGTGTTTACCTCGTTGAATTCCATAAACAAACCTTACCAGCAAGTAGGCAAGTAGGGAGGGAGAGGGACAGGAGCGAGTAGCCTTGTCCCCCTCATTAAGTCCCTGCCTCAGCCTAAGCTGTGAATCAGCTGTTTCCTTGGGATCTCATTTCCTCAGCACTCCTCAGAGGCTGATGGCTTCATCCTGAGGAAAGAGAGATACACAGCTCTCTTTAATGTGGCTCCTGAATATAAGCTCAGTCAAAGAAACAGATATGTTCCACGCTGGAGATTTTCAAAGGCAGTTTTGATTATACATGTGTTTTGCCTGACGTATAGGCTTTGAAACCTGCCTTCCTCACTACCTTTCTTAGAAGCGACTCTGCTGGCGTTGTGTTCACTTTATAGAGAAGACAGACTCTCGTGAGAGATTGCCAGTCATCTGAGGCAGCATAACTCGTGAACAAAGCACTCAGGACCACCTCACTGGCTTCTGGTTCCACTTCACTGCAAATTGGCAGAATGCACAAAGACTCTTCCTTCTCACCAAAGTGGGCTCCGGAAGGCCATGAACCATACCATCTCACTGATGTCAGGGTCCCTCTTCCTCCTCAGCACCCCAGTGAGTGAAGGAACCCAGGAGAAAGGAATTTACCAAAACCCAGACAATAAAAATTCAGTGTGAGGAAAACAAAATGTCTGGTAAATCATGATCTGGCAAGCACCATATGTCCTGAATAGGAATTTACTTCATTGCCTTGTATCTAATCTGAGAGTTTCTTAAATGTTGGGGTGCAAAAGGCTGAGTACTATCTTGTGGAGAGAAAAGTGTCTGCAAAGTGTCTGGGTTGCTCAACTGAGGGACAAATATCTGAGATTGCGCCTGGCCAGCAGATACAGTCAGGCCCCAAGAGGACATGGTTTGCCTTCAGTTTGAGAATTTGAATGGTTTTTTACCTAATTTCTCTGTAAAAGGGTTAATGTCCTTGTGGTTCCTGGCTCTTGGGGAAAGTTCCTCCATGACTGACAGTTTTATACACTCTGGCAAATGTGGTCCAAGATAACATTTTACCAGTTCACCAGGTAAAGATTGGCTTTCCTCGACCAATTTAGTTGCAGGTGAAAACTGACTGTGTGTATCACAGATGCAGTTTCTCACCGCTGGGGGAAAAAAAACAAACCCGTGTCCTGCTTGGGAAAGAGAGCACCAAAACCAAAAACCGCCTTTCCTTTTCAGAAGCAATTTTCAGCCAAAAGGAAAAGGAGTTTGATTTTTTGTGAACCCACAAAAATGTGATATTCACCAGTGAGGAAATCACATTTGTACAACTGTATTAAAGATGTTTTTCTCATTCAGGCAAATGGGGGAGTTTTACATGAAGCAGCTTTTGGGGGCACGGGTGAGGGGGCAGTGCTTTTATATAAAGGAAATAGTCTCCCTTGCCTTAGAAGTAGAAATCGCTCTAAAAACTCGACTTGGGAGTGCTCTGTAGTCTCTCTGCAGTCTTAGTCCATCACTGATTCACATTCAAGTAGGCCTCCTATAAACCACACTTTGAACTTTTTTAGCTAAACATTTTTGATGGATTTCAACTGTGGCTTGAAAAACTAGCTTGAACACATGCACATGACAAGACCACTTTTCCAAAGGACCTGGGGGTGTGAGATGCCTCTTCAGGGAAATGAGCACACTTTCTGAGCTGGTTGTCTGTAGGGAACAGACCGCACTGACTCCCCAAGCCTGTTCTGCCCTGGGCTGGGGAGCCCTGCCACTCAGCATTTCCAGTAATGTCCCACTCTGGCTCTGGGTCCTTCCTGGCAAATCTGTCCGTTGCCAAAATTGTGTTAGAACTCTTGTCTGGGGGCAGAGATAGACATCTCTTGAAAACAGTACAACCGAGGCTCCTGGGTGGCTCAGTTGGTTAAGCATCTGTCTTCGGCTCAGATCATGATCCCAGGGTACTGGGATCGAGCACTGCATGGTGCTCTCTGCTCAGCGGAGAGCCTGCTTCTCCCTCTCCCTCTCCGTGTAGCTCTGCCTACTTGTGCTCTCTCTCCATCTCTCTGTCAAATAAATAAATAAAATCTTAAAAAAAAAAAAAGAAAAGAAAACAGTACAAACAACTCTGCTAAGGAGGCAAAGGGGGAGAGAGGCATATGGGGTTTAGAGGTGTGGAAGGGCAGAGCCTGAGCTGGCCTTCTCCTCAGGAGAATAGTCAAATGGCTGTGCACAGAGGGAAGTGGCCAACAGGAGGGCCTGGGGCAGGAGGGCAGCCGTGGACAGTCCTGGAGCTGACTCACCCAGAGGCAGCCCATAGCAGGCTAGGGGAGACATCTCCCATCAATGTCAGCCAGAACTTGGCCAACCCTGGTGTGTTCCAGCTTGGGGGTAAGGAAGGGCATATCGGCAGGGTGGGGTGCTATGAACCAGGAGCTGTTAGAGGAAACCAGACCTATAATCTTTTGACAGGTAGCAGGAGGATGTGGCAAAGCAGGAAAAAAAAAAAAAAAAAAGGAGGTAGCTCCAATCACATGATGAGTTATTTATAATAACTTGCAGGTCACATCATTTTAGATTTTGAAGACTCCTCAACATTCCTAGTCCTTGTGGGATGGGATGGGATGAGATACCTCTAGGGAAGTGTTTCTTGAAGTGTAGCTTCCAGATCAGCTTAATCACCATCGCTTAGGAACTTTTTTTTATTTTTTATTTTTTTATTTTTTTTTAAAGATTTTATTTATTCATTTGACACAGAGAGAGAGAGATTACAAGTAGGCAGAGAGGCAGGCAGAGAGAGAGGAGAGAGGAGGAAGCAGGCTCCCTGCTGAGCAGAGAGCCCGATGTGGGCCTCGATCCCAGGACCCTGGGATCATGACCTGAGCCGAAAGCAGAGGCTTTAACCCACTGAGCCACCCAGGCGCCCTCGCTTAGGAACTTTTAAAAAAAAGCTTGGAAACCATGGCTCTAGAGAAGTCCTTCTCAGATTTTAAGGTGCATGGGAATGCACCTGATCAGGTGATCTTGTTAAATAAAAATCAAATTTGGATTTAGGGGGTGGATTGAAGCTAAGAGTCTGTGTTTCTAATAAGCCCCAAGGAGATGTTGATGCTGTTGGACCACAGAACATGTATACTGAAAACCTGTAATCTGGACAAAGCAAAGCATCTATGGATTGTATCCTGGGGCATTGTGGGACGCCTCTCTACACCGCAAGAGGAAGGCATAAAAGCTAAGTGTTATTTCCTCTGGGAGTGCCTCCTGGAGTGACAAGGGCAGGGCCGCAAGTCAGACCACTGTTTCCCCCCCCCCCCCCCCCCCCCCCGGGNACCGCACAGTTAGAAGAAAGGTTGGGTCAGTAGGTAGTAAAGTTGAGGGCAATCACCTCTGGTGATTATTTGCTGGGACAGGTCTTGTGGGTAGAGACCTCAGGGTATTTCCACTTGAATTCCTTCCTTCTGGGGCTTTCCATGGAAGCTTTATTCTTGTTCTCTGGGCTGTGTTTCTTTCCTGGGAAAAAAAAATGTTCGAGGAAAATCAGCTTGAGAATTCCACCAAAAATGTTTACCTTGTAGATTTAATTAGACAGGAAAGGGTTTAAGGTGGAAACAGGTAGCCACAGTCAGATGCTTTTACTTCAATTTCTGATCAATTAGTTGCTTGTTAATGCTATACTGAAAATGAGTATGTGTAAAGCAAACTGGAAAGACTTCTAGGCAAAACCCAAATCCGCATCAGATTTTCTTTTGGCCAGGAGATTTTCTTTGCAATTGAATAGGAAAATAAATTAGATGAGATGGTTCAGAATTAACCCTAGTGGTGACAGTTAAGAGACTTACCACATCTGAGTGAATGACTGAAGGAGAGGTATTGAGGATATCTGACTTCCTGAAGCAACTGTGGAAACAGAATTGCTATGTACTGTAGTTGGTTTTATGGTCATAGAATAGAGAGAATATGTGTTCAATGTTTAGCGCTATGCTTAAAAACAAGGAAGCTTCTTTGCTTTTTCTATTCTAGTAAACGTTAAGTATGCACTTTGTTCTTTCAATAAAAAGCAAAGACAAGAATGTCATTCTTTTACTCTCATTTTTTATAACCCTGGAAGAAATCTATTGACTACTGAATTAGACAAGTCTAGAAGGAACATAGATTCTTCTTTAAGCTAACAATACAAATCAATATGAGTTATTTAAATTTATGCCGTGTTTATCAGTCTTGTGTGTGCTTAGCCTTTAAAGCTCTATGGTTATTGTCAAATAAAAGCTATCTTAAGAGGTCTGACTTTGGGTAGGAGAGTTCTCAAAATGTCCAAAGTGGAGAGCTACAATCCCAGAAACCAAATTATCTTCCTTTCTCATGGCTTCTGGGTGTCTCAAAAATAGTAAAAATAAAAATAAATAAAAAGAAAGAAAATAAGTTCTTGAATTTGTGGTTTTCCCTTTTGCAATCTACACTGTTTATGTGAATTTCCATATTCCACCAAAGGTAGTAAAGAAAGAACATGGAATTGAATTTTAAAAGACAGAATAGCTCACGGCTTTAAAAAGCAGTCTTGTCTAAATAAGTATTGGCTGTACTAATATCACCATGAGATAAAAATTATAGTAATTTAGACCATGTGCTTTACATTTAGTTACATAGCTAAGTCACCCCAGTCTTCTGAGGGGCATAAACAGAACTGATTAAACAGTAAAGTTGTAATGACACATGTACACAAAAACATGTGTGTTTTTGTGACATATGGTAAAAAATTTACATAGGTTTATAGCCAAAATTTATGTTGAAAGGATCCAAAATACCAAGAAAAATAAGAACAATAGTAATGAATTAGATAAATATTAAATGGTAACAAATTAGATAACTTAGAAGAAATAGAAAAATTCGTAGAAAAATATGAATTACTGAAACTGACTCAAAAAGAAATAGAAAATCTGAATAGACCTATAACAAGTAAAGGGATTGTAATTTAAAATCTTCACATAAAGAAAATCTCAGGTCCAGATGGCTTCATTGATAAATTTTATCAAAGGAAGAGCTAATACAATCTTTTACAAACTTTTTCAAAAAAAAAATTGAAAAGGAAGGAATACTTCTCAAACTAATTTTATGACTACCCTAATACCAAAACCAAGCAAAGATAACACAAGAAAAGAAGTTACAGGTTGATACTTCTTATGAATACAGACATAAAAATCCTCAACAAATACTAATAAACCAAATCCATCAGCATATAAAAAGATTATATACCACAACCAAGTGGAATTTACCCTAAGAATGTAATCAATGTAGTAAACTATGTTAATAGACTAAAGGAGAAAAATTCCTACCTGATCATCTCAATAGATACAGAAAAAACATTTGAGATAATCCAATACATTTCATGATAAAAATACTAATCAAATGAGGAACAGAAGGGAACTCCCTCAATTTGATAAAAGTCATTAATGAAAAACCCTCAGTTATCACCATACTTAAACAGAAAAACTGGATGTTTTCTCTCTAAGGTCAGAAACAAGACAAGGGCTTCTGCTCTTGCCATTTCCATTTGACTTCACACTGGGATTTTTAGCTAGGGTATTTGGACAAGAAAAATAAGTAAAAGGCACCCAGATTGGAAAGGTCAAAGTAAACTATATCTCGTTATAGATAACATGATTTTGTATTCGATAAATCCTAAGAAATCTATTGAATAATTACTTGAACGAATAGAATAAGGTCTGCAAGGATTCAGGATACAAGGTTAATATATAAAAATCTGCTATCTTTCTATACACTAGCAATGAGCAATTTTTAAAAGAAATTAAGAACATAATTCTATTTAAAATAGTATGAAGAAGAAGAATATATTTAGGAATAAATCTAACAAAGAAGTACAAGACTTGCATATTGAAAACTATGAGACCTCGTTGAAAGAAATTTAAGTAGGCCTAAACAAGTGAAAAGATATCCCATGCACATGGATCAGAAGACTTAAAATTATTAAGGAAGCAACACTTTTCAAGTTGGCCTACAGATTCAATGTGATTCCTACCAAAATCCAAAAAAAAAATTTTTTTTTGCAGAAATGGAAAAGCTGATCATAAAATTCATATGGAAATGCAAGGGATCCAGAATAGTCGAAACAATCTTGAGAAAGAAGAATGAAATTAGAGGACTCACCTCCCAATTTCAAAACTGACTACAAAGCTGTAGTATTCAAGACAGTGTGGTACTGACATAGGATAGACATGCAATCAATGGAGTGGAATTTAGAGTCTAGTAATAAACCATTATATTACAGTCAATTTATTTCAACAAGAGTGTCATGACGAGTCAATGGGGCAAAAATAGTTTTTTCAACAAATGCTGTTGGGTCAACTGTGTATCCCCATGCAAAACAATGAACTTCCGCTACTTCCTTATGCCACACAAAGAAATGAATTAAAAATGGAACATAGTTCAATATTTAAGAGGTGAAACTATAAAACTCTTAGAAGAAAACATAGAAATAAATCTTGACAACCTAGGATTGGGTAATGGTTTCTTAGATTTAACACAAAAAGCATAAGCAGTTAAAGAAGAAATAGGTATATTGAACTTTTTCTTAAAAAAAAAAAAAACTTGTCCTGAGAACTCCTGGGTTGGTGCTTTAGGGAGAAAGGAGTTTGGAGAGGATAGGGAAGATCCACACCCTTTCTCATACATCTTGCTCTGTGCATCTCTTTCATCTGGCTGTTCCTGAGTTTTATTCTTTTATAGTCAACCTACAATGGACTCTGGGTGAGTTCTCTGAAGACAGATTTGCTCAGTAGTTATTTGTCCATGTTGTGATTAGATGCTTGAAGTGAGCCCTGAAAAACAGTCTTCCAGAGTGTCTTCTTCCCTCTCAGGTCCTGTACTGTGACCGAAGTCGATAGGCAAAAGGAATTCTTGGTATCTACAGTAGATGCTTTCTGTTGCCTCCCATCTCTCTAGTCTCCAGTAACAGGACTCTGGTTTTTGTGCAGGTATCCAAGGTTCCACCCCTGACCTGGGAGGTAAAAGCAAGTTAGTGATATGTTCTGAGCTGAGAAAATTCTCTGTGATTTTATGCCTCTCTCACATGCAGACCTGGACATGCATCACTGTGGCTCATTTGGAACCTGAATTCTTTCAGACGTGAAGGGATTTTCATAGGTTTTACTCATGCTGTTTATGCATATTCTTTATGTTATCTGAATAATGATGTGTTGTTGGTCAAGAGAGTCAATGTTTGGGATGCGAACAAGAGCAAACCAGAGCCCGGAGACTTGGAGAAACTCCCAGGCCCAGTGCCAGTGCTGTGCTGTTCTAGTCCATCCCTCTCCCATTCATCCCCCTGGTAGAGAAATGGAAATGCAATTACAGGAGTCTGTTTTATGTTGGTTGGATGAATAAACAAACAAATGAATGAACGAAAGAAAATTGTGCTAAAAATGATACCATCAAGAAAATGAAAACGCAACTTACAGAAGGGGAAAAAAAATACAAACCTATATCTGATAAAGGACTGATATCTAAAATACACAAAGAATTCTAAAATTCAATAATAAAAAGACAACTCAACAAATGGACAAAAGATTTGTGTAGACATTTCTCCAAAGAAAATGTAGACATGTACAAGAAGCACATGAAAAAATGTTCAATATCATTAATCACTAGGTAAATACAAATCCAAACCATAGTGAGTTACCACTTCACACTCACTAAGATGGCAATAATAAAAAAGACCGATGACAACAAGGGTTGGCAAGGATATAGCGAAATAAGAACCCTCATAAATTTACCAGTGGGATATAATATGGTACAGCAATTTTGAAAAACACTTTGGCAATTCCTCAGAGTGTTAAACATACTCCTGGAAATGAAAACACCCATCTCTACAAAACCTTGCTCATGAGTGTTCATAGCAGCAGTATCCATAACAACTCAAAACTGGAGTCCACCTCAAACTGATGAAATGATGAATAAAATGTGATATATCCATAAAATGGGATATTATTTTATAATAAAAAGGAATGAAATGCTGACACGTCCTAATAATATGGATGAAACTTGAAGACATTATACTAAGAGAAAGAAGCCAGTCATACAAAAAAAGTCATGTAATGATTGCATGAATATCAAATTTACCTAGAATAGGCAAATGTATATCTAGAGAAAGATTAGTGTTTTCCTACAGCTGTGCAGGTGTGGAGATGGGGAGTGATTGGTAATGCCAGTGGGTACAGGGGTTTCTTTGGGGGTGATAAAAATATCCCAAATTGAGATTGTGGTGATCGTGCACATTTTTTGAATATATCAAAATTATTAGTGTTTGTACACTTTAAATGGACAAATTTCTACAGTATGTGCATTACATCTTAATGAAAGGTATTTAAAAATAAACACTATGGTTTTAAGTGTAGAAATCTTAGTTGTACATTGTGTAATAATTTATGTTCTCTTCCTGTTTCTCTGTTTGATAGTAAAACAAAGGTATTATTTCTTCTACCTATAGGTTGCCAATCTCATATGGTTACTTCCCTTTCTCATGCAGAGCTTGACTGTGTTTAAGCAAAATCCAGACTGACAGGGTAGAGCAGAAAAGGCTGCATTCTTAGACACCTAAATCCTGATCCTAGTATGTGCTTAGTGCCCAGTATTCCAAAATAAAAGAGGCTCCCTGTCTTCAAGAGGTTTCTTTATTTATTACCCAGTACATTGATTAGATCTAATCAGCAATGGGACCTGGATAATCTAATATGGGAAGGTAAATTCGTAGATGGTTTTACAAAGAGTTGTAGAGTAAGATTCAAGTCTGGAGTGTGTGAAGGAGAAGTATATCTCATTCCATGGACATGTTTCACTGAAGAGACAGAGGGATAATAACTCAGTAAAAATAACTGTAAACATTTGTACCACACTTTCCTGTTTGCATGACCCCTTGCCCAAACACCATCTCACTCAACTCTCCTAGCATCCCTCCAAGGAAAATATTCCCACCTCCAATATATAGAAGATGCAAGGGTGGTTATAGACCAACATCTTCTACTTCATACTCTGGGCCATTTTTACAAGTACACAGAAATCCGTGAGTCTTTGAGATTTTATATGGAAGAATTTTGGAGAGACCTTGAAAGACAATAAAAAGAAAATGTATTAGAAAAACACTACTGAGGAAGGAAAGTCAAGCAACCTCTCACTACCTCTGAAAGATGGGTAAATCTTTCCTTTTGTAGAGTTCAAAACCATCACTAAACACCTCCTGGTAGAGATGGAGGATTTCATCTATTGGGATATCTGCTTCATGGCTCCTATCACTAAAGGTAGTGTCTTCATTTAATTTGTTGTTTGCCTCAGCACACGGAGGAAGCTATACATGGAATTGCTATTTGGTCTTAATTCTGAACAGTAAAGCAGGTCATGGTCGAGTCTGGAAATAATAGGAACTATTAAAAAATAGGACCTTGTTATCATTGAATGATTCTGCCAAGAATTTAATGTGTTGGGCATTAGACATAAATTGGGATTTGGAAAAGCAGGCTTCAAAAAATTCAGGGGAAGTTTGGATAATTCTATAGCCAGAGATTCTAAAGGAAATATGTACAAAAGATGGAGGAGGCTCAAAATAGACAAAATTTTTATCCTAAAACTCGAGTGAAAAAGAAGGAAAGTTTCCAGAAATCATCATGCCTTCCCAGATGTTCTTGTAGCGAGGGAAGGACTCATTCTCAAGGTGGAAGGAAGCCTCTCAAATTAAGGAGGATACCAAAATCATGGCTTGGACTGTGACAAAAATCCCAGATAGACACAGTGTCAGAATGAGCTGAATTTTCTAAAAATACTGGAGACAGTGAAAAGGGATATTTCTTAAAGTATTCATGGAGTGAGAAGAACAAGAAAGTTTAAGGCTTTTAACAGAGACTGTTGAGAAGTACATAGATAGGTGCCGAAAACAGCACTTCTCCTCTCTGGCCCATGTCTGTGTTGCAAATGAGAAAGGACTTTGAATGAAATGGGCAGCCAGATCCTGTGGAGCTAAGAGCATGAGAAGCTGGCTCAGGCAGCTCAGGAACAAGAAGACGTGTTGAGACCACCTGGAACCTAATGGTGATGGGTACTGGTGGGGAATGAGAAAATAAGAAAGAAGCAAGTAAATGAGAAAGGTTGAAGTGTTTGTTAACTGGTAGCTGAGTGACACAAGGCAGCCACATAATGGGTGGGCTTGGGAAGCAGGAACGTTGGGGTTTTGTTAAGAGACTTCGAATGCTGAAAGTGGGCACAGGCAGCCCCACCCTTCAGTACTGGCCAGACCCCATCTGGAGGATTTTCTCCCATGCTGTCACTTACACTTGAAGAGGGACAATGAGTAACTGGAGCACATGTCTTTGTCTTGATAGAGAAAAAGTTTAGGGAAGATGAACAAATGAATCTCAGTCACTTCTAAGGCTGAGATTGGCCCTTGGAAATTCCCTCCCCTGCCCCAGCACTGCCCTTTTCTAGATGATGTCAGCAGGCTGGGTCCAAGAACCCAGAGGGGATCCCGCAAGACCAGCCAAGAGGGTCCTCGGCTTCCTGAAGGATGGAAATCATAGGTGAGCCAGCAGATAGTGAAAGCAGAGTCTACTGAGGACGTAGAGAGAGAGTGTGTAGATTCAGACAGAGCATCTGGTAGACTTGGAAAGGAGACGAGCATGAGTTTTGATTTTTGTCAGGGTTTGGGGTTTTTATTGAGGACAGTGGTTGCATGGACGTGTCCTCTCAGGTATGCAGGAGCTGATTAGAACCAAGAGAAGAGCCTGGGTGTTATTCTTTGGAGCTAGTAGGTCTTCGCACCGAGATGTCTAGCACTGCTGGTCTGGAATATGCATATGATAGCTTCCTTTGGTCATTCTTACTTGGTCCTTCCCTAGATGTTATCTAGTCTAAAGAAATTAACTCCTTATCCTTTACAAAGAGGACATACACTATTTGCATTCTGAGGCATGTGCAAAATGGGATGCCGGGTGCAGGTCCTGGCAAGAATAGAAGCAGGAAAAGGAGAAAAAGCAGATTTTTATGGAGTCCTTCTGTTTCCCTATCTCACTAAGACCAGTCGAAATAATGACTTTCCTCCAGGGCCAATCTCCAGTAAAGAGGGGAGACTTGGGGCTTTAGGCCTGGACTGGCCTAGGAAACGCCAACCTGGCAGGTCTGGGTCAAAGAAAATTCTGCCCACCGCTCTCTGCTATCCACCGAAGGACCAGAGGCAAGCTGCTTTTTCCTGCACCTCATTTTTTTGCTCATCTGCAAAGTGGGGATGATAATGTCTAACCCGGGGGACTCTGGTGATGATTAAGTGGGGTAGCATTTGTAGAGTATTTAGCCCAGTTCTTGACACGTGGTATGAACGTGTCAATGGAGAACCACCAGAAGCATGCATGGAGACATTTTATTTTGAGAACAGACCACCTCAAGCTAATCCAATGACTCCTAAACATCAGGCTGCAAACATCCTTCTTCTGGCCATTGCATCTGCATCTTGCTCCTTTCCATGGGGTTGCATTCAGGGTGGGGCCATGCATCCAGAACAAAATGGGGAGATGGCCCATCAAGGGTGTCTTTTGCTACCTATTGAGCAATTTCTACCTGCCAGGGTCATATCAACTCTCATCGAGGGTGGAGTCACTCCCTGCCACTACAGGAACGGAGACAGTGGTGACATTCCCAGTGCCTTCTTACCCCCTCCGTCTTGGTATTGATAGTTAATAAGGCCATGTGGCCTGCAGCCTGGCCCTTAAATCCTCAGCATCACCAGGATTCATAGAGGCAGGGATGGAATTCTGAAACACTTAGATCCTGACCAAGTCCTAAACTGCGAGGGACCTTCCTGACTACTAATTGGCCCATGTGCACAGCAGAGGTAGATGGGGTAATATGGTGCCAGGACCTGGGGCACAAGTGCTCCGTGTGCCAGGCCCACCATGTCCTAGACTCCTCGGGCTCCAGGAAGGAGCTGAGCCGTTCCAGACTGCGGGGTGGGGTGGGCACAGCACACCTACCCCTTCAAAGCAGAAGGGTTCCATGGGCCTCTTGGATGGCAAGGAACTATTATAAAGTAGCATTTTAATGAACTGAGTGTAAATGCATTAAAAACACATGGAATAAGGGCCCCTTAAAATAAACATGGGTTTAAAAAAAATGAGAAAAGCAAATGTTTTGGCAAAACACATTTTGGGTCTTTTTGAACCCCAAATACTTGAAAACTGTTCAGGCAATCTTACTCAATCCAGAGTGCTGTTTAGCTCTCCCATGATGACTAATAACACACACAAAAGTGGGAAAATGCAGCACATTTCTCTAATCCTGGCATTTCCAGAAAGACGCAGACCAACAGAAAGACTTTCAGAGAACATTTTTAAAAATGCTTAAGAAATGAAGGCTTTGAATTTTGTAGAGCCATGAGAGGTGTTAAATATGTGTTGATTAATTAATGTAAGACAAAGAATTATTAATTTAAATGCTGAGATGCATAGTTGGGGCCCAAACACTGAATGTGAATGCTTGTGAATAAAAAAATGAAAACCAATCTTATTTATAAAAGCCAGGAAAACAAAACAAAACAAAAACACCAACCAAAACACAAACCTAAAATCAATCAACCAAGCAAACAAACAAACCAAACAACAACAAACAAACAAAAAACAGAACCTAACTCCTTACTGATTAGCTTTGTATTCCTAGTCTTGTGCACTTGACAAGAATGTGAAACTACCCAGAAGGCTGGAGAATGGAGGCCTGGGGCACTCCTACCTGCCATGTGTTCTACCGGGGTCTTCACCTTGACCGCCAGACCTAGACATCTTGCGACATTCTAAGCCCAGTCACCTTAAGGTCCCAGCTGTCCTCCAGTTGCTGTCACCTTGCCTTCAGCCATCTCCCACCACTCCAAGAACAGATTTCCCAACAGGCACTTGCTTTCAGATCAGGTGTTAGTTAATAAGCAAGGTGTTTGCTGACAAGGGCTGAAGGCCTCCGGGAGGCATTTGCATTTTAATAGGGAACTGTTAAAAGAATGCTGGGAGCCCAGCGTGGGTATTTCAGAGCAGGGAGCTCTGTCCTTAAATCCTAACACCAGAAAACTAGCCCTGCCTACTGCTCTCTGGAGTGGAGCACAAAATCAGCATCTGTCTTCACCAGGCCTGGGCTGGAGATCAGCACCAAAGGTGAACCGGGCACCCGTGGACAGCAGGATCCAGAACCTGATTCCATGGGATGAGAGTGTCAGCTCCAGCTTCCAAAGAACCAAAGAGCAGCCACTCATGGAAGCCACAGTGGAACATCTCTGGGCCAGACTCCACCCCAGCTTGCAGGTAGGAGTTACACGCAGTTCCCAACCTCTAAGAACCACTCTTTAGGGACCAGGCAGATCCCGACAGAGAGGGGAGCACAGAGGAAGGAGAGGCTGGTTCTGGTTTGGGTCACCAGGAGGTTTTGTCTTTCTCGGGGCCCAGGGTACTCCCTGCAGACTGCCAGTGACTCATTCCCTCTTCTTGCACCCCCACCCCCCCCAGCACCATGCAAGAGTCTGGGGGCTTTTTCAAATGATGAAACTAAGGTGAGTTCGTTTTTGAAGTTTCCAAAATTATAAAAAAGCACAAAGAAGGATCCAGAAATCACTGATGATGTCAGCATCCTTGGAATCACAAAGATAACCAATACTTTGTTTTTCTAATCTTTACTCTGTACTTAGGGATCTAGTTGTTTGTTTTGTTTTTTTCTTTAAAGATTTTATTTATGTTTTTGAGAGAAAGAGAGAGAGAGCAGGCGCATGAGCATGGGGAGAGGGAGAAGCAGGCTCCCCGCTGAGCCGGGAGCCAGACCGGGCTCGATCTCTAGACCCTGGGACCATGACCTGAGCCGAAGGCAGACACTTAACTGACTGAGCCATCCAGGTGCCCCGGGATCTGGTTTTAATAATGACTATATATACACACATTTATATACATATGTACATGTGTATCTCTATATATAGTGTATGTACATTTTTATTTTGTGTGTTTTCCTCCCCGTTTATCGTGTTACAAGAATTTTCCCATTTTATTTTTTTAAATTTTTTTATTTTTAAAAATTTTTTTATTTTATTTTTTCAGTGATCCAAGATGAATTTTCCCATTTTAAACGTGCTTTGAAAATGTTATGTTCCATAGAATAAAGGGTAATAATAATAAAAAAAAATAGAACTTTGTGATGTGTTTAGGTTTCCGCCAACGCTTTATTCTCTTTATTAAACACTCAGGCTGGTTGGAAAGAGAGCTGTAAAACTAAAAATCTTGAGCATAAGGAGCCTGCACTGAGTAATATATAATGTTTTAGGGTGATGCACCTTACGGGAGAAGGCTTGAAAGTATTGCATTTCGTTGACATTAATTCCTAGAAATTTGAGACGTTACTGATTTTCACACTAGACATTGCTTTGTGACTTATGTTGTCTTCTCAGTAGCGTTTCACAAACCCTGAGGCTATTTGAAGTTAGGGGTCTTTAATAGGTGTTCCATAATAGGGAAAAACTAACAAATCTTACTATTTTTAGAAGAATTTGTATTTTTCTGCGTTGTTTGCCAGGGTCCCAGGGAACAGTGAGAATAATATAAGCAAAAATATATTTGCTTTGAGAGTCGCCCCCCCCCCGCCACATCTATTCAATAAGCATCTGACACCAATTTATTTTCTGAGAGGGAAACCCACATTTCTTGAATAGGCATTTCTCTTCTGAAAGGGGAGCTTCTTGGTTTCCTCTATAGTATGGATATAGCTAGCTACTTTGATTTTTTTTTTAAAGATTCATTTATTTGAGAGAGAGAGAGGGAGAGAGGGAGCAGTGGGAGGGGCAGAGGGAGAGAGAGGGGGAGAGAATCCTGAAGCAGACTTCCTGCGGAGCATGGAGCCTGATACATAGCTCCATCCCAAGACCCTTAGATCCCAGCCTAAATCAAGAGTCTGCTGCTTAACCAAATGAGCCACCTAGGCGCCCCTAGGTAGCCACTTTGTAAGACAAAGCTCACTGTATAAATTATATGCTTAAAAAACTTCCTTTAACTCCTCATGGTATTGTAACCATGAGGATAAACGAGAATCACCTGGAAAACTTGTTAAAGTGCCCCCGGCCCCATATTCCAATTTATGATATCTGGAGTAGACCCAGGGAGCTTTCTTTTTAACAGCCTGCCCCAGTGGATTCTAATATCCAGGAGCCACCCTTTGAGAAATACTGCCCTACCAAATAAAGGTCCAACTCCTACAAGTCCCTTCTTACTTTGGCTCAACTCTGAGTCCCAGCATGCTCAACTCCCAACACTAGACCCTTCCATTCTCTATCACCCGAATGAGCCAGTCTCTCCCAACACACTCTTCTACCCCATGCTGTCAGGTTGTCCCTTTTGCCAAAGAAGGTAGCTGTCCTTTTCCCTCTGGGCTTATGACAAAATATCTCCTCCCTGTGAAACCTTCCTCTGTTGTATAAGTAGAATGAACCAGTTCCTTCTCTGTGTTTTAGAATCTTGCTGCTCTTCTATACTTATCAAAGAATTACTTACATGTTTGCTTGTGTGTTGATTGGACGCTCCTATGGGTCCAGGGACCATATCATCCTGTTATGAGCCTAGTGGTTTCCTGGTGCTGTTCTGAGTACTTTTTATATATCAGCTTGTTTTATCCTCCAAACATCTCTATTATAATATCATTCCTATACTGCAGCTGAGGAAACTGCAGCTGAGTTAAATTAGTAAGCAGATGAATGAATATTATGAATACTTATTGGATGTAAAAATTGAGGTGGAGTAGTGGTGGGAACAGAACCCACTTCCTAGGCTTGAGACTTGAGGGAGATGTGAGATGATTGTCTATGTGTTATGGGATTATGAAGATAATGGAGCACTGATAATTTAGTATTTGAAAGAAAATTATTTTCAAACATCTGTTTCAATGTTTCTGGATACATTGTAGAGGAATTCTAGTTTAGCAATATAAATCGTTTTATAATTTTTTAAATACCTATTCAAATGCTGCAGAGAGCTTTCATTTATGGTCACAAAGTATGTTCCTTCAAAGGTGTCCTTCTGTTGTTCTGGGCAGTTCTTTAGCTAGGCTATGGTGAGTCTCTCTCTCTGTATCCCAGAGACAGTGGCTTCCCCTAAGTTCTTAAACACGTCATTCTACCATTCTTCCTCTCTACTTCAGAGCCATCACCCTTGTGGGTACCTCTACCCAGAATGCTCCCTCTCTCCTTGCCCAGCCAGCTCACCTTGCATAGTCCAGATAAAATGGGATCACCCATAACATTTAAGCAAGAGTGAAAATGGAGGTTCCCATGCTACAGACAGAATGCAGACTTCTCAGATACCCTGGAGTTCCACAGGAGAATGTTGGGATATAAGGACAACAACTCATGGTTCTCTGCTAGTGGCCAAAGCCTCATCTCCTTTCTTTCCCCATCCTTGGTTCCTTTGCACATTGTGAAAGGACTGTGAGCATCCTGGTGTGTACATCAAAGTCTGTGCATGCTTACACCAATGCAAGCAGTCCCTACTGGCCCTCCCTGAAACTGAGGGTATTCATACTTTGGCCCTTTGGGATGTTAGACCCAGATGAGGTCCTTCAGAAGGGAGTTTAGAGGCACAGGGCACTCTGAGCATGGTCTTCAATGGGAAATATGGTCTTCCTTAAAGTGTACGTCTGAGAACTCTTGGCTAGGTCTATGGGAGATGCTGAGCTAAGGCATCCCTTGCTGAAGAAGTTGACCCTGACCCTCAGACAAGGCCAGATTCTCCAGCCAAACTTTCATAGCACCCTCCAGTTCTCTTTGTAGCACTTACGGTCATAATTAAATGATTCACAGTTTAATGAGTTATGTTTAATTAGCAGTATAAAGTCTGACCCCCTTACCAATAAAGTCAGTTTCACAAACATGGAACCAACTCTGTCTTTGTTCACTATGTATTTCCATTGTCTAAAAGTGTCTAGGGCGCCTGGGTGCCTCAATTGGTTAAGCGACTGCCTTCGGCTCAGGTCATGATCCTGGAGTCCCAGGATGGAGTCTCTTATCAAGCTCCCTGCTCAGCGGGGAGTCTGCTTCTCCCTCTGACTCCCCCTGACCAATGCTCTCTCTCTCCCTCTCTCTCATTCTCTCTCTCAAATAAAAAAAATTTAAAAATTAAAAAAAAAAGTGTCTAGCACATGCAGGGTGCTCGACATGTATCCGTGAAATGAGTGAATGAAAGGAAGTTTTGCTAAGAGTTCTGTAAATAATTTAGGTCTTTCAAAAAATGTTACACAAACTGTTTTGCTTTCTCTCACATATCTCTATTATTATCACCATCCACAGTTCTACCAAGTAAAAGTTTCAGTATTACAGAGAATTTTCCAGCATTTTGTTTCCAAAGATAAAGCCCCCATGGGCATCTATAGGGATGAAGGGTTTAGAGAAGATTTCCAGGCGCAGGCCCATACCGATTTGCACAATGTAAATCCTATAGATGTATGTAGCATCATGGCAATAGCCCACAACATATAGCTTTTTCTTTCTGGAAATTTACAAAGTTCCCATTGTGAGAATCAAACTAGAAGTGAAATGAATAAAATATATCCTTCATAGGATTGCGTGCAATTCTACTTAGAGATCTTCATAAAATCTTGAGGGGAAAAATCCTTTTTGAAACAAAAACAACTCTGGGTGGTGCTTGAAAATTCAGAAGGCAGCTAGAAGCTCTGCCAATGACAACTGTAAGTAATAACATGGTATTAAATTTTATTTTCCATTTTTAAGACCGGATTTTTTTAAAAACCAGCAGGTATGTGGAATTATATTTCTAACAGACATTCTGAAACAATATTAATAGTTTTATTTATCTTGGTTGGTATGAAAACCCCTACCTTCCCAGGGTAAGGTTTTGATCCACTGAGAGGTGGGATCCTTATGGACAGAAGGCTTGGATGTGACAGTTCTGGGTTTTAGCTCTTTCCAAGGTTTTTGTTCTTCCTTTCCAACTGCTGATTAATGGGCAAAAATTATCTTCCAAATCTGAAAATCTGTTCTCACTTGAAGGTTGTTCTGTAATATTGAACGAACCAGCAGAGATGATATTGTAATTATATCACTTTTCCTCCAAAACGCAGCGAGAGATGACAGGACCATCTCAGCTTGGAAACTGCTTTGGACCATGGCCATCATTATTTGCTAAAACCTTCATCCCAGGCCATGGAAATTCAGAGTGCCTACTGAAATGAACACCTTTCCTTAGAGGTTGCTGACTCTCTCAGGAGCTTAACCACCCTCTGGCCTGTATTCTCTCTGGGGAAGCACAGACAGCAAATACTCAAGTTGTAAAACTAAAACCAGTCAAAGCAGTATAGGATGTCCCTCCTCTGCCACATATCCTGCCACCTGGGCTTCTCCACACGATTGGCACTTTGGGGCCAGATAATCCCAATGCAAGTTTTCTCCTTTGGCCTCTGCTGTTTTTTTTATTGTAGGGGCCAAATTTATGCATAACACAACATTTATCACTTTAACCATTTTGAAGTGTGTAGGTCAGTGGCATGAAGTTGAGTCCATTCACCTTGTGCAGCCATCATGGGTAGATAACAGTTACTCATCTCCAGAACTTGTTCATCTTTTGAAACCGGAATTCTCTTCCCATTAAACACTAATCCCGCAGTCCGTAGGAACCAGCTCCTTTTTTAGTTTTTTGTTTTTTTGTTTCTGTTTTTAAGAGGGTTGAGGGGTGGAGGGAGAAGCCAACTCCCCACTGAGCAGGGAGCCTGATGTGGGGCTAGATACCAGGACCCTGAGATCATGACCTGAGCCAAAGGCAGACAGTTAACCATTTAACTAACTGAGCCACGCAGGCACCCCTTCTTTTTTGCTTTTTAATCTAAATGTATCTGAGACTTTGAGGGAAAAGTGAAGGTGCAGGTGTGTGTGCGTGTGTGTGTGTGTGTGTTTGTGAGAAAGAGAGAGAGAGAGATACTGTCATTAGTCAAAAGTACTGGACACTTGCTGTTTCCCTTCCTGTGCGTGTTCTGCGTGTCCCGGAGACTGAGCATGTGTTGTCATACCCCGTGGCTTCCAGTCAGCCCAGGCCAGGTGTTCACTGTGCAACCCGATGTGGGTTGTTTTTTTTATCTCTCCTTCTATTTTCAATGACAACCTAGCTGGATATAGTATTTTTGACTGCATATTTTTCTCATTTAGTGCTCTGAATACATCATGGCAGTCCTTTCTGGCCGGCCAGGTCTCTGTGAATAGGTCTGCTGCCAATCTAATATTTCTACCATTGTATGTTACGGACCTCTTGTCCTGAGCTCCTTTCACGATTTTCTCTTTGTCACTGAGACTTATAAGTTTTACTATTAGATGGTGGGGTGTGGACCTATTTTTATTGATTTTGAGGGGGATTCTCTGTGCCTCCTGGATTTTGATGCTTGTTCCCACTGCCAAATTAGGGTAATTCTCTGCTATAATTTGTTCCAATATACCTTCTCCCCCCCGCCTTCTTCTTCTGAGATTCCCAATTATTCTAATATTGTTTCGTCTTATGGTATCACTTATCTCTCAAATTCTCCCTTCATGGTCCAGAGGTTGTTTATCTCTCTTTTTCTCAGCTTCTTTATTCTCCATCATTTGGCCTTCTATATCACTAATTCTCTCTTCTGCCTCATTTGTCCTAGAAGTAAGAGCCTCCATTTTTTATTGCACCTCATCAATAGCTTTTTTGATTTCAACTTGGTTAGATTTTAGTTCCTTCATTTCTCCAGAAAGGGATTTTATTTCTCCAGAAAGGGATTCTCTAGTATCTTCCATGCTTTTTTCAAGCCCAGCTAGCACCTTGATAATAGTCATTCTGAACTCTAGTTCTGACATCTTACTGATGTCTGTATTGATTAGGTCCCTAGCCATTGGTACTGCCTCTTGTTCTTTTTTTTGAGGTGAGTTTTTCCACCTTGGCATTTTATCCAGATAAGAATAGATGAATGAGACAATAAAATACTAAAAGGGTAGCAATGACCCCAGAAAAATATACACTAACCAAATCAGAAGAGACCTGAAACTGGGGGGAGAAGAAAGGAGAAAAAAAAAAGAAAAAATATGTATATATTAGACTGGTGGATAGAACAGAGCCACACACTTGATTTTGGGTGTATTTTGGTCTGTTAGAAGAAATTGCCTCCCAAAATTTTAAGGAAAGAAAACACACACACACACACACACACACACACACACACACAAATAAGGGTAAACATGATGAAGGAATAGAATATGACTGTAAAGATGAAAATTAAAAACGATTCTAAAAAAAGAATTGATGAGATAAGAAGTTGGTTGAAAAAAGAAAAAGAAAAAAAAAGAGGAAAGAATGTGTTCAGGCTGGAGACTAGAACAAAGCCATGTGCTAGATTTAGGGTATATTTTGATCTGTTAGAAGAAACTCTATCCCAAAAATTTAAAGAAAGAAAAACCTGTATGTATACAAAAAATAAGGTTAAATACAATGAAGGGATAGAATATGACTATAACAATGAAAATTAAAAAAAGATTTTTAAAAAGATACTGATAAGATAAAATAGTTAAAAAACATTAAAATAAGAAAGAGGAAAAATTTTTAAAAATTGAATAAGAAAAAATAAAATTAAAAAAATTTAACTTTTAAAGACTAAAGAATTACGGTGGGAAAAGCCAGGAATACTATGTGCTGTATTCCTGTAGCTCTGAAGTTTTGTAGTTCTCATTAATCAGTGAACTTGGTCTTGGCTGGATATTGTTGCTGATCTTCTGGGGAGGGGATTGTTGCAGTGATTCTCAAGGGTCTTTGCCTGAGGCAGAATTGCATGGCCCTTGCTGGGGGCCAGGCTAAGTAATCTGCTTGAGTTTGCTCTTGGGAGCTTTTGTTCCCTGAACGCTTTCCATACAGTTTTGGAGGATGGGAATAAAAATGGCAGCCTCCCCAATCTCCAGCCCTGGAGGAGCTGAGAGCTCAGGGCCCCACTCCTCAGTGTGCCCTCAGAGAAAAGCAGTCAATCCGCCTCGTTTCCCTGGTCTCTGTCCGCACTCCGCGCTCACCCAGCCTGTGACCCAGCGTTTCTATCTCTGGTGCACAGCCCTGTTTGGAGTCTCCAAACCCAGCAGATTCCTGCAGCGTGCTCTCATGCTGCTACTCCCAGAGGAGGAAGGACGGGAGCTCCCCAGATCTGCCATTTGTGGGGTCCCTGCTCAAAGAGCAGTGGCCCGACTGTGCCTTGGATCATGGTTTAAGGTAATCCTGAGCTGAGAGAGCCCACTGCTTGGCTCCGTCTCTGCAGTCAGCTTCCCCTCTCTGATACCTGGGAACTCTGTTGCACTCAGACACCCCTGGTCTTTCTGTGTCCCCACGGGTCCTGAGACCACGCTGTCCCTGAGAGGGTTCCACCCCCCACTTAGCCTCTGGAGAGACATCCTTCAGTAGAGCAGACTTCTAAAAGTTCTGATTTTGTGCTCCGCTGTTCCCTCACTTGCCGAGAGCTGGCCCCTCCCCCTGCGGTCTCTCTTCCCGTTGCCTCAGATTCACGTCTCCGCATGTCCTACCTTCCAGAAAGTGATCACTTTTCTGCTCATAGAATTGCTGCTCTTCTTCTCTTTGATCTCTTGTTGAGTTTGTAGGTGTTCAGAATGGTTTGATAACGATCTAGCTGAACTCCTGGGACCCGATGATATTTAGGTCTCCTACTCCTCTGCCATCTTGCTCCTCTGGGTGTGGTTGCTATTGCAAGTTTCCCTGCCTCCATTTTCTCATCTACAAAGTATGGTTGATCACAGTGCTATCTAGATAGGATTCCTGTGCGGATGAACTAAGTTAATAAGCACAAAGTGCTCAGGTCCAAACTCTGCCCAAGGATGAGAACAAGGGCAGCTGCTGGTATTTGGCCAAAAATCTCAGAGAACTTCAGCCTATCCAGGTAGAAATGGACATTTAACCCCACTGCTCTCTCCCCGGGACAATCTAACCATCTCTTAAATGGAGGGTAATTTATTAGCTATGTGTATTTGGATTTTGTTTTCAGGCGCCAGGATCAGAAGGCAGAATCAACAGCCAACTTGGAATGTGATTTAAATGTATGCAGTGCCTACTGATGGGATCATCAGCCAGGAGACCAGTGCTCTTGAATCATGAGATATTTCTGTTGTCCTGCAGATGCTAAAACACAGACTACAAGCTTCACTGAGCTCACCTTCCTCTCTCTCTCCATAGGGTGAGTCTCAAGCACTGGTTCCTTTTCTGTACCTTCTAAATATTGTTTTCCCCTCGACAGCATACTTTAACTTATATAGGTCCTGACATATTAAGTCGGTGATTATTGTTTAACATCAGATTTCACAGATTTGAATGATGCCTCTACCACTTACCTGCTTATGTAACCTTAGTGTTCTAAACCTCTGTTTCTTAATCTGTAAAATGAAAACAGTCCTGATTCCTACTTCATACAATTAGTGTGCAGACTGATGAGATACCATATATAATGCACTTAGCAAGCAAGTACTTCCTTCCTTGTCTATAGGAATACACTAGATGGGTATCAGATGAGGTCAGAAAAAAATCAGAGCTCCTCAAGGAAATGTCTACTGGTGCATTAGAATGATGTATTTGTTCTATGAACTAAACCACATACTATTTTAGAAAGATGGCATCTAGGGTTTGAAAGAAACAGCTATCAATAACCATTTGTTATGTGCTGAGAGCTGTGCTAATGATTTTGCAGATATTTTCTCAATGAAATCTTAATACAATCTACTTAGGAGAAAATATTATCATCCCCATTTTGCAGACAAGGAAACTGAGGCAGAGGAAGGCCAGTTAACTTGTCCAAGGTTACAGAACTGGTGAATGACCGGACAAAATCCAGCTTGGTTGTGCTCTCATTCACTAGGTAACATTACCTCCATGCCAAAATGTTGACTGATGAGGTCTGATGATGCACTAATGATCAGTGATGAAATAATCATCATATCACATAGTTCTAGACTGTGCTACAATACATACTCTAAATTTCTTATGTTTCTTATGCCTTTTAAAGGAAATCTATTCAGATAGGTGATTGTGGATGGAGGCTAGTCTTATTTTTTCACATAGAACATAAAGTTAACTGTAGTATTTGGTCAAAACTAAAACTGAATATGTGAATGATATTTTTTTATTTGTTTGCCTTGAAATTTGGTGGTTACAAAATTGCTCCTTATAAAGCTTTAGCTTGACTTTTGCTCACTGGTTTAGGCTTGAAGACCTGACAAATATAGGTATTCATTTTCGGATAGGTCTTCACATTTTGGATGAGTAAATCTAGTTAAATTTGAAAGGTCCACAGCTTGACATTGGCACAAAATCAAATCATAGCTTTAGGAGCAAAAAAAATACCTGATTTCTTGTTGCTTTCCAAATTTTTGACATGTTTTCAATGTAGAGCGCTGTTCTAAAGAAAAGTAGGGCAGGGTGAGGAAAGAGGGAGAGAAACCTTGAAAACTCCACAATATACAATCTGCGTCATTTGCTTTTCTAAATTGTTGTTCCTTGCCAGTGTCAATAAACTGTGTTAAGTGGTTTAGCATGTTCGGTTGGCTGTACCTATGCATAGAATAAACAGCGCATCTAGCATTCTCCTTACAAGTGATGACGATGGGTGCTGTATAATTCCCCAATGTAGCCCTTAATGAGGGGATAATGAAATTTACCTTGCAGAGGTATCAAAAAACAAACATGTTTTTCTAGTGCTGTGGTCCACGACTAACTTCCCAGTTGCCCTGTAAGAATTTTCTATATGGGATCTCTTAAATTTCAGTTTCACCTGCAAAACAAGCATCTTAAAACCTGTGCTTGTCTTATCTGGAATGACATCAGAATGATTAATTCTTTCACCCTTTTAGGGCAGTGTCAGCTGAGATTCAGAAATTAATTGAGTGCTCAAATTCTGAAGAAAAGTCGAGCTGTTGAATTAAGACAAGATGTTTGCACTGAGTGCTAAAAGGAATGAGGTGTTATATGCAGCAACTCATTAAAAAAGGTTATGTACTGAGGTATTTACATGAATTTTCATTGGAATATCCAGTGAGTTACAACGAAGTCTTAACAGTGGGCTGTGAGTACATTGTGCAAGAAGAGTTTGTCAGGAGAAATCTCAGGTTGGGTGGGAAACACAAAGGAAACTCATTTTTGGAATTATGAACCCTACTTTCAAAGAGAGAGTTTTCATTTTGTTGCTTTTTGAAAAGAATAATATTGAACTGAAAATGAAAATATACATTTGGGTTATCTTAAAAGTAAATTTTTTTCCCCAGGAGAAAAAACTGCAAAGTTAATTATTTTGTTGTGTGACAGTCTTTGATTTTTAAGATTGATCCAAAGAAAGGAAATGATCTTTAATAAGTAGGTTTGGAATGCCAAGTTCATGGTGTCCTTCCAAGCTGGATAAATCAGGAAGAATGCTCTCTACCAAGAAAGGGATGATCTTTTGAAAGAGAGGGTAATCAACCTAGATTCCTTCTACTAGGCATAAACATCAAAGTTCTCGTGGCGGTGCATAGAAGAGAAATCCGCTTCCATACATTTGGCCAGATTTTTGGCACCTGGTTAAAAAGATTGAGCAAACAAAGGCATGGCTTGAATTTTATTAAAATTGAGTATTCAAAGCATACTCTTCTAATTGGAGTGGAGCGGATCAAGTCCTTTGATTGGGATGGGCCCTTCGTATACACGTGGCTTGGAGAACTTTCTCCATTTGTTTCATTGGAAAAGTCACTGTTTTCATCTCTATGTCCAGCCCTGGGCCCTTTCTCCCCACAATATTCTTCGAGGAATATCTAGTCCTCTATAAAACATCTAGTAAAGAAAAAGAAGAAAAAAGCCCCAACAAACATAGTTTCACAAATGCATGATGAGATTTTTAAAAAACAATGGAATTTCATACCAATTATTTGTCTTTTCTTGTATCTAAATTTGACTAGATGTGATACTAGTGATTAAGGAGTGATGTGAAATGATGAAAGGTTGTTTGTTAAGTCGATTAATGGATGAAAAGGACTTCCCAAAGCAACTGCACTGCAATCTTGCTGCAGGTTTCCAGTGAAGGCTGTGCTCTCCATCCATTCCCGAGGAATTTAAGGGTAGCCATACATTTTTGCTAGTGGTTTCATTAAAATGAAAACTAGTAACCTTTTGGCCCAGTGCCTTTTCTCAAACTGCTGGGAAGCACAGACTTTGGTGGTTCAGTATTGGATATGTCTTCCAGCTTCTCAACTGAGGAAAATGCAGTCTGTACCCTGGCCTTGGGCATTGGGGCCTGGGTGTAGAGATCAGTGCCTCGGGTTTTTCAGGCAGCACCAGAGGCCTCCCGGGATAGCAGCCTCAGAAGCTCATGCCTTCCTCCCAACCACAAGGCAAGATGCATTGTTCAGTATGGGGCAGAGACATCTCTCCAGCCTGGGCTTCACTGATCAAGGTAGTTAATTTTTCTCCAAACTTCTTATTGTTAAAATTTCCAAATTCCATAAAAGGTAAAGACTAGTATAATAATAAAAAAAATCCATAGGACCTCATATCTAGATGAGTCAGTTATTCACCTTTTCCTCTTATTTACCTATTGATATATTTTTACTGAACTACTTGCAAGTAAGTACTGTGACACTTCACCTCAGTGGACCTTATGTCTCTCCTAAGCATAAGGATGTAACCACAGAATGATTATCATATCCCCAAAGTAAGAACAAGTCTATTATATCATTTAATATGAAGTCTGTATTAGAATTTCTCCAATCCCCAGATGTCTTTTGTTGAATTGATTGGCCGATAGATTGATAAAATATTCAATCATGGTTGATGCATTGCATCTGGTTGTCTTTTTATTCTCCTTTAATCTTTTTTTAAAATTTAAATTCTATTAATTAACATAGAGTGTATTATTAGTTTCAGAGGTAGAGGTCAGTAGTTCATCAGTCTTATATAGTACCCAGTGCTCATTACATTACATGCCCTCCTCAATGTCCATCACCCAGGTAAACCAACTCCCACCAGCGCCCCCCACCCCCCGCCACCCCGGCAACTCTCAGTTTGTTTCCTATGATGAAAAGTCTCTTATGGTTTCTCCCTCTCTGATTGCACCTTATTTTATTTTTCCCTCCCTTCTCTTATGCCCCTCTTTTTTGTTTCTTAAATTCCACCTATCAGTGAGATCATATAATTGTCTTTCTCTGATTGACTTATTTCACTTACATAATACCCTCTAGGTCTGTCCACATTGTTGCAAATGGCAAGATTTTGGGTTATTTGATGGCCGAGTAATATTCTATTGTATATATACACCACATCTTCTTTATCATCTGTCAGTGGGCAACTGGCTCTTTCCATAGTTTGGGTTATAGGTGCCCCTTCAGGTCACTGTATTTGAATCTTTGGGTTAAATATCTAGTAGTGCAACTTTGGGGCTATAGAGCAATAGTGGCTCTATTTTTAGCTTCTTGAGAAACCTCCATACTGTTTTCCAGAGTGGCTGTACCAGCTTGCATTCCCACTAATAGTGTAGAGGGTTCCCTTTCTCCACATTCTTGCCAACATCTGTCATTTCCTGACTTGTTGATTTTAGCCATTGTGACTGGTGTGAAATGGCATCTCATTGTGATTTTGATTTGTATTTCCCTAATGCTGAGTGATGTTGAACATTTTTTCATGTGTCTGTTGGCCATTTGTATGTCTTCTTTTATTTTTTCATTTTATTTTTTAAAAGATTTTATTTATTTATTTGAGAGAGGTTGAGAGTGAGCAAGAGAGAGAGAACATAAGCAGGGGGAGCAGCATACAGAGGGGGAGGAAAAAACAGACTCCCTGCTGAGCAGGGAGCCTGATGTGGGGCTCCATCCCAGGACCCAGGACCTGAACGGAAGGCAGATGCTTAACCGACTGAGCCACCAAGGTGCCCCTGTATGTCTTCTTTGCAGAAATGTCTGTTCATGTCTTCTGCCCATTTCTTGATTGGATTATTTGTTCTTTGGGTATTGAATTCGATAAGTTCTTTATAGACTTTGGATACTAGCCCTTTATCTGATAAGACATTTGCAAATATCTTTTCCCATTTCATAGGTTGTTTTTCGGTTTTGTTGACTGTTTCCTTTGCTGTGCAAAAGCTTTTTATCTTGATGAAGTCCCAATAGTTCATTTTTGTCTTTGTTTTCCTTTTATTCTTTTTTAATCTAGAACAGGTCTCCCACATTTCTGTTTGTTTGGTTTTGTTTTCATGACTGTGACTTTTCTGAAGAATCCAGGCTAGTCTGCCTATGGAATTTTCTATATTATGGGTTTGCCTGATTGATTTTTCATTGTTAGATTCAGGTTCTTTGGCAAGAGTATTACATTGGTTTTGTGTATTTCTTAATGCTTTACACCAGCAGTGCTTGATGTCAGATTGTGCCCCAGCTTGTAATCCTAAGTGGTCTCTTTAGAGTGAAGGACATTTCTCCTTTTGGTTTTAATAAATAATCCATGAGGAAATACTTGACTGTTTGACTTTCTGTTCCCTAACAACTTCTCATCTTATATTTTCATGATCCATCAATGATTCTTGCCTGCTACAATTATTACTCAGGGATTGCAAAATGGTAATTTTTCTAACACTATTATTTGTTCTTCACCTATTAACTGGTATTCTTCTACAAGGAAGAGATTTTTTATTTCTCAATCTTGCTCCTTCTCTATAATCATTATGGACTCATTTAAAAAAAATTCAGTGTGTTATGATTCATTGCCATCCTTGTTCTTTTTGACAATCAAATGTTCCTAATTTGGTTAGTGGAAGCCACTCCAAGAAGGCTTCTGTGTTTCTTTGATATGATGCCATTAGTATCTGAGCCCTTTGCTATTTTCTTACACTACACTGTTGCTGTGTTTTCTGTGCTCCCAACCTGGAATTAGCTATTATTGTAATAAGCCGTGGTATCTTATACTGTGGAATGTTGAGAAATCATAGTTTAGAAATCAGTAGTTAAATATTAACTCTGCACATTCTTATTGAGATGTTACTATTTTTAGCTGCTTTAGGTAGACAATGCTAGAATGCATATAACTCATGGCTTCATATGAATTCCAATTAAAATAAAGAATTATAAGATTTTTACTTACCTTAATTTTATGTGAATGCTTCTTTTCTCTTATAGTTGAAATACTAGTTCCTAATAATGTTAATATATTTATTTGCTTGCTTTATCCTACACTGTGTATAAAATGGTTTCATAATTACAATACTAATTTTACTGCAAACATTACGAATACCAAGTTTAAAATTTTATTTCAGTTCTTTTTGTTCTTATATCCCATAGGGAGAAAAAACCCAACATATCCCATAGAGGATATATAATTAGAGGAATTGTGTTTAAAAGTTAATTTAATTAATCATTTTCTATGTTTAATTATGTTCACAATTTGTAGGTGGATTTTATTGTACACACAATAAAATTCACCCTGGTAGAGTTGTCTGAGGTTTTTACAATGTAGAATTCATGGAGCTATATCATAGTCAAACTATGCAGCATTTTCATCACCGCACTAATTTTCTTGTTCTCCTTTCTGCTCAGTCCCCTCCTCTAACACCCAGCCCCTGCCTGGCACTCATCTGACTTCTGTCCTTATGGTTTAGCCTTTTCCAAAATGTCCTCTACAGGGAATCACACATCTGAAATCTTGAGTCTGGCTTCTTTCACTTAGTATGGTGTATTAGTATCATGCAGTATAATCCACATTGTGCATATCAGCAGGTTTATTGATACATAGTAGTCCCATATATCTATGTACCATAAATTTTAGAAATCTATTCAACATCTGGATACTTGAGAAGATTTAGAATAAAACCCCCGTAAACATTTTTGTGGACATAGATTTTTTCATTTCTCAAAGGTAAATAACTAGAAGTGAAATGGTTGATTGTTTTATCTCTCGAGGATGTGTTTTGTTTTTTGTTTTTTTTTCCTCTCCTCCCTTGCTTGTTTGTGTGCCTCATAAATTTGTACTGGGTACCAAGACACTAAAATAAATAGAATATATATCTGGAAATATGTATGCCTCCTCTCAGGCAGTTAAATCAGAAAATTGAGTCAATCTAGTTAGGACCTGAGCTAGGTTTGAGTTTTCTCTTGTTTTTCTTGCCTTTAATTTCCGATTGTCATGCTTTGTGCTTAGGGTGCAGATTGGACTGATGGAGTCTTTTTCTCAATATTTTGCTTCAGCCTCAGTTTTCAGACCTGTACCACAAAGGGGATCTCTGTCCATGGTCTCGCATCCCCCACCCCCATGCATCCACTCACTGAGAGAGTGATCTTTCTTTCTTTCTTTTTTTTTTTTTAAAGATTTTATTTATTCATTTGACACAGAGAGAGAGATTACAAGTAGGCAGAGAGGCAGGCAGAGAGAGTGGAGAGAGGAGGAAGCAGGCTCCCTGCTGAGCAGAGAGCCCGATGTGGGCCTCGATCCCAGGACCCTGGGATCATGACCTGAGCTGAAGGCAGCGGCTTTAACCCACTGAGCCACCCAGGGGCCCGAGAGTGATCTTTCTTATTAATCATTCCTTGGTAGGCTGGAGTTGAGTACCAGGGGAATTCTCTGCCATCTTGGTCCAGTCTCAGTCTTTGGTCAACCTTGTGTGCTTGGGCCTTTTGTGTGGAGTTTTCTACCCTTCCTCCCTGTGGCAGTCAGTCAAACACCACCTTGTATCCATATCAGGCCTTGTCTGGAGTATCTTAGACCTCCCCCCGAGAGAGGACTACTCTACTGTTGATAAAGGATCTGGGGCCCAGGACTGTTTCTTGCCACTCTGACAGGATGAGAGGATTTCTACCCTTTTTCCTTTCCTCAAAACCAATGTTTTTTACCTATGCCCTGGGGCTGGAGAGCTTGCTGCTTCTCCCTAGGGCCTTAGGGTTTTGGAAAGAAGAATGCAAACAGGGAAGAGATCTTTGGGAGTTTTCCATAGCAGTTGTTGATCCACTCCAGGATTACCCTGGCCAATTCTTACATGTTTATTTCCTATAAGAACTTTAGAATCAACTTGTCAGTCTTCAGGCGGAAAAAAAAACCTCACTGTGGCATTTTTATCACTGTATCTTTATGCATTTACTTGGACAGAAGTGACATTTTTATGATGTTAACACATCCTTTCCAAGAACAAGGTATATCTCTTTATTTGTTCAAATCTACTTGTATGTCATTCAGCCGTATTTTAAAGTTCTTTTCATAAATGTTTTGCACATTCTCACTAGGTTTACTCTATAGTACTTTATATTTTTTGTGTGTCTCTTTTGGCTCTTATAGATGGTGGGGATTTTTCTGATGAAATATATATCGGAATAGGGCTGGAACCGCTCTCTTTTGAGGCTTCAGTGATGATATTTTAAACAGTTCTTATTTAGGAAACTGTTGCTAAACTGAAGCCCCTGAGTTAATCTTACTCTTAGTCGGCTCCTTTTATGGTTCCAGGTGTGAATGGAGATAGGCTACCAGGCAGGATTAAAGTGAGGGGAGACCATTTCTGCCTGGTCCAGAATCCCAGTGAGGCCAAGCAGAGAGGAGATGGCAGTGCTAACATATGATGCTGGCCTCCAATGGATGAGCATGGATAGCATGTCCCCTGGACTCTTTAGTGTGAAGTTTCTATGTCCAGTATTTGACCTTCAGCTTTGCAGGCTCTGAAGACCTTGATTGCCCAGCACAGAGAGAAAGTAGAATTCCATCTCTTAAGGCAGCCTGGCATTCACTGGGTTATGAGACTGACTATCTGAGCAGGACACCAGTGTGTTCATCTATAGCGAAAGTGCTGCTGTTGGGGTCTGAGCTGCTGTCTCCTTAACAAAATTGGGGTTCCTACATATCCTCCACATCCAACAGATGGGGGAATATGGGTTAGGCATAAGAAACCCTTTTCGTAGAGATTTGTGCCTCTGTCCTTGACAGAGGACTGCATTTTAAATAACAAAACACAATGTTTAAAATGAATAACTGTGGGGTGCTTGGGTGGCTCAGTCATTAAGCATCTGCCTTAGGCTCAGGTCGTGATCCCAGGGTCCTGAGATCAAGCCCTGCATCAGGCTCCCTGCTCCATGGGGAGTCTGCTTCTCTCTTTTCCACTGTTCCAGCTTGTGTTCCCTCTCTCTCTACCAAAAAAATAAATAAAATCTTAAAAAAAAATAAAATGAGTACCAATATCTCACTTGTAAGCAGACAAATCCAAGAGTGGAATTATTTATGTGATAGGAGGATTCCTCTCACTACAAAACAGCAAAGGACCACTTATGTAGTGTAAAGGGTCAGGCTCTAGAGTTATGAAAAGCAAAATTAGGCATGACAGCTTAGTACCTTCCTTTATTTCTGTTACTTCAGTCCCTATTCCCCTTGATGGCAGATAACGAGCTTGTCCATTCCCGGTAGTTAGTTGCTTCTGATTTAGAGTCGGGCTCTTTGAGTAAATCCTCACCTGACTTCAATTTCCTTTCCCCTTGGAATGATGTTCTTCTTTTCCTGGGTTAAAGAGACAACTTCCAGTCAGACCACTTAGGCTGCCTCCCTGATCTCTGATGCTCCGGCATATCTGCTGGGGAGACAGCAGGCCTTCATTAGCTTCCAGACACCTCTGTCCATGTGGAGAGGCTCCTTTTCTTCTTTCTTTTCTCAAGCATTCTTTTAGGACTGTCCCCTTCTCTGTTCAGTCCTCTGCCCCCTTGGGGATGTGGAGGCATACGTGGGATGCCTGGTTTACCAAGGCAGCTCTTGGGCCTGTGATGGATGCACTCAACACTAAAGCCTCTTTAATATCCCTTTATTCACATCTTATTGCTTTTTCTCAAGTTTTTATTTTTTCATCTATATCTTTAATCATTCTTCAGCATATTTATTTTAAATATACTCATTTGATTGTTCTCCTAGCCTTTGGTATTGCTGGTCATATTGCATTAAGTCTCTCAACCTAGATTTTTTGTTTTTTTTTTAAAGATTTTATTTATTTATTTATTTATTAAATTTTTTTCAGTGTTCCAAGATTCATTGTTTATGCACCACACCCAGGGCTCCATGCAATACGTGCCCTCCTTAATACCCACCAGGCTCACCCATCCCCCCACCCCTCTCCCCTCCAAAACCCTGTTTGTTTCTCAGAGTCCACAGTCTCTCATGGTTCATCTCCCCCTCCAATTTACCCCAATTCACTTTTCCTTTCTTTCTCCTGATGTCCTCCATGTTATTCCTTATTCTCCACAAGTAAGTGAAACCATATGATAATTGATTTTCTCTGCTTGACTTATTTCATTCAGCATAATGTCTTTTATTTGAGAGAAAGAGAGTGTGCTTGCACAAGCCAGGGGGAGGGGCAGAGACGGAGGAGGAAGCAGATGCCCCGCTGAGCAGGGGCCCCAACACAGGACTCAATCCCAGGACCATGACCTGAGGCAAAGGCCATGCTTAACTGACTGTGCCACCCAGGTGCCCCTGATTTTTTTTATTGTAGTGTGTCTTCAGTAGGTTGTCTCCCCCTGCACCTCACACCCTGCCCCTATCAATGAACCTTTCCGGATGGGTGTTACAGGACTGGGCAAATCACCTCGGTTCAGGTTCCTCATTCACACACAGGCAATTTTGGGCTTTTGATTTCTCACGGATGCTTTTTGTAGCCAAGTCATGGAAGAAAGGGATCTTGCTTGCTCTTTCTTGAGCCCATGGATAGAATTTTCTCTTCTCCTCTCCAGGACATGGGCACTGGTTCTGGCCTCTGAGCTTTACGTGTCTGCTTGTTTGTGGCGCGTGGCTTGAGATGGAGTTGTCTCCTAACTACTGAGATGCCAGTAAAGCGATGAAGTTATTTCTGATGTTTCTTGGCATTAGTCTCACAATATACAAAATAGGTTAAGTATCAACTATGTACTTTATCGTTGGTTCATTTCACAAATATTCATTGAGCAACCGTAACCGTGATGTGCTATGCATTCCATTAGAGTCTAGGGTTTCAATGACAAACCCAGATACATGAAATTTAGAGCCTTGCAAAGAAATAGAGTGCGCAAATCATCATATCGATGATCTACTATTATGGTCTGAGATCGCCACCAAAGGAAAGAGACATGAATACATTAGGAAATATAAAAAACGAAGTGACATAAGTTGTCTCTAAAGGATAGATAAAGGGGTGCCTGGATGGCACAGTTGGTTAAACATCTGACTCTTGGCTTCGACTCAGGTCATGATCTCAGGGAGGTGGGATGGAGCCCCATGTGGGGCTCCTGGCTCAGTGCAGAGTCTGCTTGAGATTCTCTCTCTCTCCCTCTGCTCCTCTCTACCCCCACCCTCGTATGTACTCTCTCTCTCTCAAATAAATAAATACATCTTAAAAAAAAAATAAAGGGTAGCATTGAAGTTAACTAGCTGAGGGTGAGAAATGTTCCAGGATGGGGGGAGGGGTGGAGATTGTGGCTTCAGGCCATGATTCCTAAATGAGTGGATTTTCACACTGGCTACATAATAAAGTCCTGTGAGAAGCTTAACATAAAGGTTCCTGCCCCTACCCCCAGGGAGTCCTATTTAATTTGTCATGGTTAAGCCCAGGCAACTGTATTTTTAAGGGCTCAGCAAATTTTACAGACTCTGTTGTGTACTCAGATTTGTAAATACTGGATGTTCAATGCCAGTAGCACCAATAGCACCTGGAAAATTGTTACCATGGATTCTCAGGTGCATCCCAGACCTACTGAATGAGAGGCTCTGGAAGTGGAGGCCAGAACAAAATGATAGTGCCCTCCCTGCTGCATGTGTTTAAAAATAAATACCTAACTAAACTGAAATTTCAAAGAATCTAGGAAGACCAGTAAAACTGTGATCTTTTCCTATGATAATTATTTTCATGTTTTCTGTTCAGTTTCCAAATATGCTCTGAAGGCTTTTTGTTCTTTTTTGGTTGCCTGGGCTTTCACAGCTTTCAGAATATGCTTTGTCTCTGACTGGACTATAAGCATTAAGGGAACAGCATGTGCAGAGGTCATGGGGCAGGGGAGATAACATTGCAACATTCCAAGAACTGAGGAAGGGAGCGGCAGGCTGGAGAAGCACAGTGTGACTGAGGTGGAAGATGTGCCAAAGGAAATTGAGACACAGAGAAAGGCTGCATAGTGCAAGGCTCGGGAAAGACTCTAAGTGGTATAATTTGGATTTGGATTTTGCCTAGATCAGTTTGGTCGCTGTGTGGAACATGGTCTAAGTGGGCCAAGAAAGGATGCTGGTCTGCAAGTTGGTAATGTCAAAGCAAAAAAAATGATGGGACCTGATGGAGACAGTTCTGGTCCTTGAACACGGAGGGGTAGGGTCTCTTTCAGATAGGATGGTAGATTGAGGCTTTATGGAAGAAGGACAATGGAATAGTGAAGTTGGTAAAATAACACAAGCAAGACTAGCCAACTGGAGTGGAACAAATCATTGAGAATGAGAAATAAATCATTGTCATTATCTGGGAACATGTCAAATATTCTCAGCTCCATACCCCCAAAATTCCAAATCAGTGTGTCTAAGGGTTAGGAGCTGTACTCGTCACAGGCTCTCATGTGACTTTGCCTCTTATCAGCCTTTGAATCTCATCAACCAGGTTTGGGGACCACTGGCAAACACAGACCTCACTGTGTACAAGAATGAGGCTGGAAAGGTGACTGGTGACCAAATTAGGAAGGTGTGTGTGGTCCTCCTGGTGGTGAGTGATGGGGACACCACCATCTTGCGCTGGGGCTTCTAAGGGAAGGGTTTTGGCAGTAGAAAATGAGGGCAGATGTTGTTTTCATGCTATGGCTCAGACGAGAGTGGGAAGTCTACAACATTTTGTAAACCAAAGCCCTTAAGGTTGTCCTCTGGGATGACTGCATTAATCAGACCTCTTGGAAATAGTTTGTGAAAAGGTCAAAACAACAGAAACAAAGCAGGCTGCTGTTGTCTTTAGACATTCTTCCATACTGGCTGCAGTATGAGAGGCTACCCTGGCTCTTGCCCAGCTAACCACCAGCAAGCTAGAAAGGTGACCTCCATCGCTGAGAGTGGCAGGAAGTATCTCATGTCACACTATCACCAAACACTGGTATTCTTGCTTTTTGATGTACTTCTTCAGAGGTCTGGGAAACTCACTAATGGTGTGATTGTATGGTTAATTTATATAGTCTAGTATTTATTCAGGTAATTTCTTGTCACACAGTAAACTGTGAATGGTCTTTTAGTCCTGACCTAGAGCGTGAGTTGGCACCGTTGAATATTGACGGGGGTAGAACCAGAGAAGAGGGAAGGTAAGGTGCAGGGCTGGTTTCTGGGCCTTACTGGAGTGGCACTGGTGTCGAGGAGGGCTGATCTGGAAGTGGAAACCTGGACCAGAGAGCAGGGCAGGAAGGACAAGTTTTCCACAAGTAAAGAGGCCCAGTCCAGTCTGCCTTTGGTCCCAGGAATGTGTAGTCTGTTCCTTGGCCGCACAGGTAAATCCAGATTTCCTGGGGCCTGCAGCTTGTATAATTTGAGGGGTCCTCTTTGAGAAAAATCATAAAAGTTATGGAAAGATTGAATATGGAAGTGAATACTATTTTATAATGAGATGGGAGGTCACAGCAAATTACATTTGAAAATACCATAATTACCACATGACAAACTCCAAATTTTTTACATATTTTAATTAACTGATTTTGTCACACACCTCTAAAATACTTTTTTTTCCCCTACATTTTTGTCTGCATACTCTTCCTTTACCTCTTCCTGCAACAGTGCTTTTGTGATTTTTTTTTTTATGGAGATAAATGAAAAATAATCATTACCTTCAGCATGTTTCCTTTGTGCGTGGATGCTCAAAATTTGTTGTTTTCTCGTTGTTGAATAACATTCTTTCAGCTTCACAACTTGTTAACGACATTGTTATATAAATATTGAGGATTCTTGTCGGATTTAGAAAAAGCTCTATCAAGTCTTTTTTACATAAGAACTGTAGGTTTCAGATTCTTTCAAGCTTTATTGTGCGAGGGCTGACCTTAAATCCTTTTTGAACCACTGGCCTTCAAAAACCAGCCATATTACAGTAGCCATATTTTACTATTTCAAATATTACAAGTATAGAGACATCATGTTACACTGCTGGGGCCCTATTTTAGGTGAAAGAGGTGCAAGTAAGGGACTGGGAAACTTAACCTTCTTTAGGATCCCCGTAAAACCATCTCTGATGGGCTCCTATACTTGATCCTTACTGCAGGGGTGAGGGGAGGAGATAATCAATACTAACCTTTGCTGAGTGGTTGAGCTAAATCTCCAGATTAAATGGAACTATGTTGTGAGATACCTATTAATTAGTGTTCCCATTTGCAGCTGAGGAAACTGACATCCAGGGAGGTTGACTTTGTCTGAGCAGGAACGTGGAATTGATTCAGCTCTTCTAGCAGTCAGGCCCTCCCCCTCCCAAGATCTGTCTTTCTCGATTTTTCACTTCATTGTTCTGCGTGACCTTTCTACCATTCTCACAGACCAAACCAAAATCTCCACGGAAATTCCCGTAAGTCTGCTAAGAATAAAGAACCACAGACATTTAATGGATTTGGCTAAAGAGAGTACCTGCTTCTTTATAAGGGACTTTCCACATCTTGACTCTGAGTCTCTGTTTTATCCCGCAGTGATGGGGAAGCATCCCAGAGTCAGACTCCAAGAAAGATCACAGCAGTTGTAGCAGGGTCCCAGTCATGTTCGAGTCTGGAGTGTGAGGCCAAAAGGCGAGGGGGTGTTCGGCACTATCTGAGATTGGAATGGCCCAGAGCTGTTTGTGGGATTTGTAACTAAAAAGAGATTTTGGACCGTTTGACTAAATGCTAATGGATTGGTCTGAGACGGGTTTCAGAAAGACACGTTTTTATCTTCTCCTCACAGAGTTAACAGGTTCTGATGATTCTGGCCCTTTCATTTGCTGGGCCTGTGTTACCAGGCCAAATAACCTCGCTGCGTTGGAAACTGGTTTCCAATTACTTGCAGATGGCTGGAGGCAGATGAAAGCCGCCAAGAGGTGTTCCTCCTTCTCTCCTCTAGTCCCCAGACTGTGGTGCCATGTGCTGACACTCGGATACTTGTTTTACAATATCATTTGACAAGTGGGATTTATGTGTCAAAATCTCAGGCAAAGCCAAGAAAATGTCAGAGAGAGCAAAGAGAGGCAGCATGAGAAAACGGGGAGTGGGCAGGTTGCAGAGTGCCAAATCCTAACTGTACCAAGCACACAGGGGGATTAACCTGGCTGCCAAAAGCCACGGATTTCTTGGGTGTGTTTCTGTTCTGTTACTGCCTTTATCATTAAGGAAACAGTGTCATAAAATTGAGACCTTTTCCCTGAACGCATTAATAAAGATAACTTCTTGGTCCAGGTCCGAAACCACTGGAGCCACATTTAATTTATGGCCTTTATCATTCAGGGATCTGGTATACTAAGGTGCTTCGGGCCGCAGCAACATTGGTGGAAACCATGACAGTAAGTGCAAGAGGAGAGCTTCCTGTTCTTTCTTGGAATCTTCAAAATGGCCCACGTACTAAATATCCATAAATCCTTACACTCCATTGAACTTTCCCCAGGTTTTTACCTTGTGGCTCTTTTAAAAGATGAAACACAGGGCGCCTGGGTGGCTCAGTGGGTTAAAGCCTCTGCTTTCGGCTCAGGTCATGATCTCAGGGTCCTGGGATCGAGGCCCGCATCGGGCTCTCTGCTCAGCAGGGAGCCTGCTTCCCCCTCTCTCTCTGCCTGCCTCTCTGCCTCCTTGTGATCTCTCTCCCGCTGTGAAATAAATAAATAAAATCTTTAAAAGATGAAACACATATAAACACGCAAAAAATTCCTTAAGCTCTACCCCAGACTCATAGAGCTTCCTGTCAAGTCCTACGTAAGATAACTTTCCCTATTCTTTATTTTTTTCTGAG
The DNA here is from genome assembly GCA_002007465.1 of Ailurus styani. Classification (NCBI taxonomy): domain Eukaryota; kingdom Metazoa; phylum Chordata; class Mammalia; order Carnivora; family Ailuridae; genus Ailurus; species Ailurus styani. Next base: position 2,546,120 of record LNAC01000244.1, read on the forward strand.
AAAAAGCAAGGGAGAGAAGGCAAGAGATTTTGAGTGTCTCTGTTGCCTCAAGCCCCGTGTGCTGCTTGCCATATTAAGAGCATGTGTGCATTACTTCATAAACTATCAGATGACATGCATCTTTATTTAGACTCAATAAAGAAAAATAATGAGTTATGCAAAGTTATTTCAGACACAGGGCAAAAGAGCTTTGCAAAAAGGCACTATTCACAGGAGCCAGACCAGCCTGGCTCAGGGACCATCATCTATTAGCTCCAAATAAATTCAGGAAAGAGGTACAGCTGTGAACACCTTGTCATGTGCCAAGTGTAATAAGTAGGTTATGAACAAGTCACGATAAAACATAGTAACAAATGCTTTTGTTCTCCCCATTCCCTCCCTCTCTGGGGATTAAAGGCCTCCAGGGTCAGAATCAACTACCAAGGGACACATTAGGAAGTCCGAATGTACGTCTTCCCTAAATTTATGGAAGACAGAACATTGCAATGGCCATCAGCCAGGGGTTTGTAAACATTTAAACCGAAAATACAGAAATTTAGCCAGAGAACATAGACACTCCTTCATCTAAACTATGGGGTTTTTGTTCAGTGGCATTGTAGATGAAGCCTAGATTCAAGTCAAGATGACCTCAAAGGAACCTTAGGTTTATTTGAGAAGAAGGGACAAATATTTCGATTTTAGGGCATGTCATCCTTTTGTGGTTTCTCTCAACCTTCTTCCGTGAAATGCAGAGTGTGTTTTTTGCCACAATCCTGGGCCATTGAATTGTCTATTTTTCTGATGTGCAAATGGCTAAGTAATTTCTCCCAGTGGAAATCGTGTTTGGGGGGGAATTTCATGTGTGCAGTTGCAACTTAGTTAAAAAAGAATTCTGGGAAACATACCTGGAGCTCGAAGGTATCAGAAGTGCCTTGTAAAGTGATCCCAAAGCTGGCCTGTTGATTTAGAAGTTTTAGAAATAAAAAGATTGGGATTTTGGAAAACTGCCCTTCAGATGATGTCAGTAGGTTAACTATGTGCTATAAACTGCTGAGAATCAGTATTTTACTACTAGGGGAACTAGTAGGAGTTGCCCACTTAAAGACTGTGTAGAAACCCAATGCATAAACCTAACATGCACCAACATTTATTTTTCCCTGAGCTCTATAACAGTGATCCATAATAAAGACATTACTTTTACTGGCTTACACAGACTTCTTAAGTTCACATGTGTGTATGTGTATTTCTGTGTGCGTCTGAGTGTGTGTGTGTGGGGGGGTGCATGTAAATGTTAAAGGAAAATAGGCTGAGACATTCAAATAGCAAGTAAAAAGTGAGAAAAAGGGAGGTTCAGTGAAACGCTTATTTTTAATGTCTCTGTGCAGTACGTTGGGAAGAGGATGTGCACAGCAGGGAGAAAGCACCAGCATTTGTCCCCAACTAGTTCCGTATATTTTGAGAGAAGGTTAAAGAAGGTAAGAGTAAGTGAGATACACATATCTGGGGCTGGGAAAGTGGAAATTGAAGTTTACATGAATGGGTCCTTTTTCAGTGTCATAGGAGATGAGGTCCCCTCCGGGAGTCAGGCAAGTCGTGCAAAGGAGCAGGCATGAGAGCTCTGATGTCACTGCTGTGTGTGAAATAAGAAAGGCTGAGAATAAGAAGACTGATGGGCTGTAATGAGGGTCCAAGTGAGGGCGGCAGTGATAAATACACACCAGTGGCTAGTTCTTACAATGGTGTTGTCTTCTTCTGCTGAACTGAGCAGGTCAGGAACAGAGGAGGTGGTTGTGATGGGGTTGAGTAAAGGTAATGAATTATTGGACCCAACTCTCAGAGATCATGGGAGTGAGGGACTCAAAGATCCCAGCAAGGTTGTGGTTGGAATTACTGACTATGGGGTCCAAGCTGGGTGAGAAAATGGGAGCCAAGAGATGTTGGGGAGGAGAGGGAGGCATAGTGGGACTAGAAATGTCACAGAACAGACATAACTAGAGTGAGAAATGGAAGAACTGGAGACAGAAATTCGAGAGTGGAATTCTCCTGAGACCACAGGTCCTGGTAGTAGCAATATCTGGGCCATGGGCCTCAGAGTGGACTGATGTGGAAGGACAGAGGATGAAGTCAAAGAACCACAGGCTGGGAAGATGGCTGAGTCAACACATCTACCATCTCATCCAGCATGATGTTAAGGCTCTGACTGAAGAAAAAAAAAATGTACATACAACGTGGGCAACTGAGCTCTTGAAAAGTTGTTGCCCTCTTTGACTTTCTGGGAAAGTGTTGCTAAATTGTCAATTGATCATGCTTTTAAAGAATCCTAGGAGTCACAAAGTTCAAACGGAGAAGCCCGTCATATTAACACTGAGCAGAGTGTGTTCCGGAAGCATCTGAGGCAGTGTGGGCTTGGAAATGGAACCGGGGAGTCCTGGTGTGGTTCGGCCGTGGACTTCCTCGTGTAACTGCCTAACGACCTCTCTGGGCTGCTTATCTGTGAAATGAGAGGTTTAGCTTATGCGGTTTGCCAGGAATTCTCTGGCTCTCAGTCACATTCAGTTTCAGCAGAATATTTGTTTCTAACCTTTCCCATGCTGCTGCTGAGTTATCCTAATTGCTACCTCTTCTCCACTGATTTCACTCTGCCCCACCTCATCCTCAGATGACTCCTTCTTTCCACTCAGAGATAACAGTCCCAACGAGCTCAGGATAATTTCCCCAACTACCAAAACTATTTCCAAAATGCAAACTTGTGGCTGCTGATTCACACACTGCCTGAGAAGCACAGTTTCTTTCTGACCGGTTTCACATGGGTTGCCATTAGATCTGGAGACTTACTCATTGGTGAAAACTGGAATCGTCAGGGGAAAGATGGCCACTTGGGATCTTATTGTGAGACTCAAAATGGTAAGAAAGATGAAGCTTTCAAATCACCAGCATCATCAGCACCAGAGAGCGGGGAGTTAGTTGAATACGCACGGCCTCTGCCCTTGGGTACCTTCAAATTGAAAAGAATTCCAGCTTCATTCCAAACCCATACACACACAAAACACCATGTAAGTGTTATCTTGTGGAGGGCCTAAATAACCAAGTAAATATCTTAGGGGTCAACAGATGTAACCCCAGGGACCTCATTGGGCCTCAGGTCTCGTCTTTGCGGTTCACATGGGTAAGGCCAACACAGCGGGAAGGAAGGAGGGGACAGGCAGCAACAGTTTGAGGTGCAATGAAAGACATTCTCAGCACAGTTCCTGAAGGAGCTCCTCCTCTTATAGGGCTAGATGACAAAATGGAGCAATGAAGACTAAGGAGTTGAGAAGGGGGCTGGGTCAATCAGGTTCCACGGTTTCAAAGAAAAGGTAGTCCTGAGGAGGAAAGGCTTCTTTGGAGACAGGCAAATTTCTTGATAGGGGACAACACTAAGTGCTGGGCTTTTACTTTTTTGCATTTTCTTTCTTTAAGTTCTTGGCCCCCAAGTCCTAGATGCCTTGGCATCATAAACTATAATTTTTGCCTTTCAAGCCTATAGAATTGCCTAAAGGTCTGCAGGCTTTGGTGCCTCTTCGCCTTGATGCTCTCCTTGAGTTTCAGCCTCTTGTCCAGGGCTAGACTCAGCAAATGCCTCCATTTGAAATTTGTTCCAAAGAATGTCAACTCACCTTTCTTTGTAACATAATTACAGTTCTTTCCTATGTAATACATAGGATCTCTATGTAATATAATTTTAGACCTAAATGTCTATTGATCATTGTATAATATTTTTCTTAAACAAAACAGGCACACAATTTTTAAAAATTTCATTTCTGATGACTGATGGTTTCCAGTTCTCTACGTCTAAAATTGAATGGTTCTCACATTTGTCTACACTTTTAATTACTTAGGGGGCTTTAAAAATTGCTCGTGTGGAGGTCCTAATCCGAGGGATTCTTATTTCATTGGTCTTTGGCAGCTTAGGCATTATGATACCTTCAGTCTCGCCAAGCAGTTGTAATGTGAAGCCCCTGTTGGAAATTACTGCTCTCAATGTTAAAAAATGTTTTCTTCTTGTTTGAATGACCACTGCAAATTTACTGGTATACAATTGATTACAATAAATTAAATACATTATACTTTTTGATGAAAGAGAGTTTATAGATACCAATGTTTCAAATTGTACCTTTCTTTGTAACTTCAAAGGTTTTTCGTATTTCGTATTTCATTGGATGCATCCAAATGTATGAGAGGTATGTTCTTCTTTCTAGGTGGGTAAGATCTGCCATTTTGTTAAAGATTAATAAGGTCATCTGTAAAAGGGAGGTGGGAAAGAAGTAGCCTCAGTCAAAGGCACATTTGCAGGCAGATCAATGTCAGGAAAGAATACAAATGCAACTCAAGGAGCTAGAACTTGCTCGTCTTAAAGCTCTCCTTTCTCCTTGCCGCAGACCCCTCCAGAAAATCATCATGGTCTCTCAAATTAGATGAGGGTGTGCCACTCTGAAAACCACTGTTCAGTAGTCTGCTAGATAATTAATGTTCCTTTTCCTCTCCAAATTAATTCCCTACTCTCCTCCACCTTGTTCTCTGCTTCTGGAGGCTGATCTAAAAAGAGAATTTGATCAGCCTTTCTTGCCTGGTGGCTTCTGGTTAACTCTATTCAATGAGTTAGGGAAGAGAGTAAAGCCAGGGTGTTTATTTTCAGCAGGGTTCTCAAGGGAAGGATGACACCCTTGAATCAAGGTCATGGTTTTTCCTAGAGGGCCACTTCTTTATGACTTTCTCCTTCCAGTTACAGGTAGTTAGTCTTTCCTCTTGTCCCCTTGGGGCTAGAACAGGTAATGGTCCCAGGAGACTTCACTCCCCCTTGTGACTTTCCTACACTGTTTGAAAATAGTCCCTCTATTAAATCCTCCTTAAATGATCTTGAGTGTGTTTTGCTGATGCATAGAGGGACAGAGGAGCCGTCTACATGACTCAGGAACTTGAACGGAGGTCAACTGGGATGAGAAATGATCAGCAGTCACTGAGCAGTGTTTCTTGTTCCTTGTCTTCTCTAATTAGAGGGCACAATAGTTATTTCTGAACCAAACCCAACAGACAAACCTGGTATTATGGCTCTGTCAATATACAGATCCCAGAGAATGAGTGCTTTAGCTGACATCATTCAAAACTAATACAATGAGAACATGGATATTCTGTTCTGGATTGCTTCCTGCCCACATCTTTATGCTTGGCAAATGAGGGATAATTTGACAGACAAACACCAAAGGCAGAATGTCAAACATACACGATACGTACATTCTTCCATCATTTCCCCCCATTTATCCCTCATTTATATACAATTATGTCTTGTTTGCAAATGCTTCTTGGATGTCAGTCTCCAATCTCCATTTCTTGACTAGACTGTAAGTTTCATGGGGGATTTAACCACAAACTTAGATTGCTGCTTCAGCCTGGACATTTTCTTCTTAGCTCCCTTCCTGCTCACCTGTGTTTTGCATATCCAATCCAGTCTAAAGCTCATGTACTGAGTTTTTAACTCCAGTTATTGCATTCTCTTCATTCATTCAACAAAGATATTTATTGAGCACCTGCGAGGCATTAGATGGGTGATAAAAATGCACAGAAAATGCTGTCTGGTATGACTGTGACTGTCAGTTTGGTTGAAAGCNCTCCATTTCTTGACTAGACTGTAAGTTTCATGGGGGATTTAACCACAAACTTAGATTGCTGCTTCAGCCTGGACATTTTCTTCTTAGCTCCCTTCCTGCTCACCTGTGTTTTGCATATCCAATCCAGTCTAAAGCTCATGTACTGAGTTTTTAACTCCAGTTATTGCATTCTCTTCATTCATTCAACAAAGATATTTATTGAGCACCTGCGAGGCATTAGATGGGTGATAAAAATGCACAGAAAATGCTGTCTGGTATGACTGTGACTGTCAGTTTGGTTGAAAGCAATACAAACCAACTTTGGTTAACTTAAGCAGAAAAGAAATTTATGGGAGCCATACCTAGTAGATTACAGACCAAACTGAAAGCCTGAAGAACCAGGTTTAGAAAATGGGTGGATGCCTAAGGAGGCTAGCAGGAGCAGGTGACAATTTAGGCAAGAACACACGTGGGGAACATAGTGTTATAGCACAAGTGATGGACGACTGGCTGTATCACGGGACGACTCTTGACCTTGATATCTGTCTAGAGACTGGAGATCAGGGGCAAGCACTTTCTCTGCCTCTGGAAGGCAATGTCAAGTGTCTCTGCTCCTTGTGTCATACTCACTCCCAGACTCTAGGGCCTCATGGTGATCATCTGTGGAGCTGAGTTTAGGTCCCTTCCGATTGTGAGGGGTAAGGAACAATAAGGGCATTCAGGGCTTCTAGGATGTGGCTCTCCACTTCCAATTAAGACCCATACAATGGAAGATTTCCCAAATATTGGGAAGGAGGACTACATGCTGGAAGGCCAAAAAATGTACCTAATTGTCCACTCTATTCATAATGAAGTTTATAGCCAACACACTGGCAATGGTATTATGCATGGGTAAACTACTTAGGAAGTGCTGAATATTTCAGGCACCATGAAGCCAGTGTTCTCAGAATAAATATTAATGACTCCCACAGGAATTGAACTATTCAGGGCAGAATGTGCCATCATTAGTTCACTCCAGTATTTGTAAGGACAGAACAGAGAAGAGTTCATTCATTCATTCATTTCAGTAAATAATTATTGGCCACATGCTAAGTACGAGGTTGTGGGAGCTGGAAAAAACATGGCTGCCCTGCCACCTACCATTCAAACATCAGTTTCTAGCCCAGTCTTGGTGACTTTGCATTTATAAGGATCTCACTTCACTGAAGTGTAACCCAGTTTTTCTCTCTCTCTCTTTTTTCTTTCCTTCTCTTCACCTCTCCTTCTTTCTTTATTGTTTCTCTTAGTAAGGACTAAGAAAAGGAGCTTTGGTTGCTAGTAAAATGCAGAAAGTGACCAGTGTCAGAAAATTCAGTATTAAAATTTTGGGTAAGAAGCTCAAATAAACCCAAAAGAGCATCCTGGTAATGAAAATAATGATATAAAGGAGGATGAGGAGATACAGCAATCAAGCACAATATTTGCAAGTCATCTTTAATTTTCTTTGTCCTCTATGTCCGACATCCAACAGATGTGAGGTCTAAGGTAATTCCATGTTAATTTGAGCACTGCAGCTGTGAGTTAGGGAGAAGTTATTTCGTACCACACTTTACGACGCACTTTATGTTCATTGTTTTACTTGGTCTTAATGACGATCCTATGAAGTAGATAGGTATTATTATCCCCACTTCATAAATTAGCCAACTGATTCTCAGAGAAGGTAAGTAGCCTATCTGGTTACACAGCCAGTAAATAATAGAGCTAGGAGTCACACCCAGCTTTCCCTGGCTTCAAAGCCGATTCTTAGCCATGCTCTATACAGCTTGTCACTTAAAAAGTTGAAAAGAGAGTTTGAGGGGTGTACAAGTGTGGGAGATGTTTCTCAGACTTGAAATAGACATCTTCTCTGTAGGTGGCCCTGGGGTCTGGTTTGGTAGGAGATGGTTGGTTGGAACATTTCATCTTATTTTTGAGTTTGGCATGTGTAAACTTCTTCTTTAGAAGAATGTTGTTGATCTTATTTTTGGCTGTTAAATGGTGGTCACACATGTGGAAATTAGGTGGGGTTTTTTGGGGGGGATGGTTCCTGATTACTGTCTTAGGCATTTTTATATAATGAGCTTGGCGAAGACACAGTCTCAAAGTTTCTGTGACCACCGGCTGGCTCTGAGATGTGTTAGTTAAACTATGAGCACTCAGGCCCTCGATTCTGGATTCTGTCTCTAAGACTGTTTTTGCTATGGACTCACAATTTCTAGTCTTTTGTCATAGAAATATTACTGTTTTATTTGCAAAAGTCTTTTCAAAATGAAAGAAAGCCTGAGTCTTGGACTTGACTTTATAGAACAGTACACGTGCCAAAGCCTTTCCAAATCTTACCTCATTTCAAAATGCCTTTGTGGCTGGTTTTATTTTTCATTTCTTTCCCTTATTTTAGATCATTATAACACGTTTTATAGGTCAGTGTCAAACAGCAAGACTTCACCAGTATGGGGACTGTTGCTGGAAGTCATGCCAGAACACACAACTGTAATCGACTAAGTTAATGGAAATGCAACATTATGGCTGGGATTTTACGTATGTGGAAATCATGAAAACTCATGAACCCAATTCCCTCAACACACAGAGAAAAGAGAACTGACTTCTCTACTGTAAGCGGCCAGTCCACATGCTGTTAATGACTCCATTTGTGGGCTAGGAGACCCTTGCTAGTTCACATTTCAATAAACCATAAATTTTTACATGCACACTAAACACCAGAGGGCTTGCAATCATCTCACTGTTGTCTGGATCCACTGAATGTGCATCTATGCCATTAGAGACCAAAGTGCAAGGCAAAGGCTCTTCCTTTAAAAAACCTTCCATTTTGATCCAGTCCATACATCCTGTGTCCCCTGGAGTGCAGCAACATGGAAAATAAAGTTTTCTGCTCCCATTTGGGCTCCCTGGATGTTGTTGCTAGACCGAGTTCTCAGGGGCAAAATTATAAAGTGGTGATTCTCAACTTTGACTGCACATTTGAGTCATCAGGAAAGTTTTTGAGGATCCTGATGCTTGAGCTGCACCCAGACCAGTTATATCAGAATCTCTGGAGATGGGACACAGGCATTCATCTTTTGTAGATCTTCCCAGGAAGATGTACGCCCAGATTGAGGACCTACGTAGCTGTAGGTAACACATGCCCTCATTGGTTCTTATCTTTTCCCTTTCTGTGCCTCTTTTTTTGTTCTTCATCACATCTCCTCCTTTCTTCCATCCTCCATCCCCATACTCCAGATGATTTTTTTCCTCTGCTCAAACTGTTTCACAATAACATGAAAGCTTAATGTTAGTCCTCGAGTCAAATTGACCTCCTTGGAGAAAAAAATGTTTTAAATGGAAAGCCTGATTTTCAGCACCATGGCAGGTCAATATCAGAGAGGTTGTGGGGTGGATTTTGTATTTCTGCTGGAACTCAAAGCATTTCGTGAAAGAAATGGTGTGTTCTGACTGTTTCAAGAAAACTCAGTAGCTGTGGATATCCAGAGGCTAAAATGAGAGCTATGTTTCTTCCTATGTGGCCTGTGGGCCATTTCCCCAAGTCACCTGGACCCAAGCTCCAGACCACTTGAGTGCCTGGGGTAGGGCCTAGTAATTTGCATTCTAGCAAGCTCTCCAGGTATTTGCACATTTCGGAAACAAGTGAACCAGCACATTGACTCTCTGACACAGGTGCCATCTGTATAATGTCAGCTTATTCAAAAGATCAGAGAATTGGATTTTCAGAAATGGTGACTCCTATGCTAAGTGATATAATTAAGAGGTAGAAATAAATTTTTATGAAAAGTTAAAATATAATAGAAATACCCTGTTCTCCCTGAAGCTGTTGGATCTCATTGACATCAAATGTATTTGTGTCTTTCTCAATAGATAAATAAAACATCCTTGGAGGGGATTTGCATCATTAAATCCCAAACACCAAAATTTCATGCTTCCGCACCAAAAAAATCCAGGGTCTTGACACAGTTCTGACCACTCTGTAATTGTGTGACCTGTACAAATTACCTAATCCCTGTGGTTATCATCTGTCAAAAGGGGGCCCTGATGCCTCAACGACCATGTGAAAATTTGATTAGATAGTAACTGTGACAAGTGCTTTGTAATCTGTGACAAATTACGCAAGTGCTGGCCATCGCTAGAGCTCCTCTCATCCAGGCCAACATCTTCATGTTGCACAAAGCTCATAATTGTCTAGTCTTGCCAGGTACACATCAATCAATTTAGTGGCTGAGCTGGGACTCAAGCCCAATAGTCCTAACTGGACCTAGTCCTCTTTCTATTCCACGCCAGCATTTAAATTGAGATGCTTGACTCAAGTTTGCATCATGCTGATCAAGGAACTCAAAGCAGTGATTTGAATTCCTTATGTGGAAGGGAAAAATAAATTTTAAGTATTTAAAATCCTTATCTTCTCCTGCTTTCTAAAGAAAAAGAACACTTTCTCATATTAGGTACCTGAAGTTCTGCTAAAAAGAAAAGTGATAAGTGGAAAGAATGAGAACAGCTGAGAAGGACAATCATTCTTCACTGTATGTCTAGTCATTTTTGATTGGGTGCAGAAATTGTGCTGCAGAAGAGAAGATGCTACCAGCAGAAGCCAAGATGTGAGGGGCAAAATTGAAGAGGGCAAAGAGGGTAAGAAGAGAGGAAAAGGGGTTAAAGAGGGAGGTAAGGAGGCAGAAACTGCTTCAGGAGTAGAATTCCTGGACAAAAAGAAATGTTCAAGGAGGATTATTAAGAAATTTAGCTTTCCAAAGATATGCAATACAATTGGTTTCTCTTTTCTCCAAGACCCCTACAGGGAAGATCTACATTGCTTTTAAATGGATTTAGAGTCAATTTGGCTTTGTTTACATGCTTGTTTTTTAGAATGTGTTGGTGGATTGGGTCTGGCATGAAGAAAGAATAGAAAATGTTAAGATGGTTACACCTACTTGGGTAAATATTTTATCACCACTTTTCTCTTTGGGGTTTAAAAAAATTACAGAAGCTAAATAAACCACCATCAAAAACCAAAATAGGGGCACCTGGGTGGCTCAGTTGTTAAGTGTCTGCCTTCGGCTCAGGTCATGGTTCCAGGGTCCTGGGATCAAGCCCCACATCAGGCTCCCTGCTAGGCTGGAAGCCTGTCTCTCCCTCTCCTACTCCCCCTGCTTCTGTTCCTGCTCTTGCTGTCTCTCTGTCAAATAAATAAATAAAATCTTAAAAAAAAAAAGTCCACGAATTGTGAGGGTTTGTTAAATGGGGCAGGCCTTGCCTCTATGTCAAGAGTCCCCTCCCCAGGCTGGATTCCTGAGCAAATAGCGTCTTGTGATTCTTTTGGCAGTTAAAGCTTCACTTCTTCTCCTTCTCCTTCTCATTCTCCTCTTCCTCCTCCTCCTTCTCCTCCACCTCCTTCTTCTTTTAGTATTTATTTATTTGAGAGAGAGAGAGAAAGAGATGGGGGAGGGGCAAAAGAAAGAATCTTTAAGTAGATGCCCCTCTGAACATGGAGCCAATGTGGGGCTCCATCTCATCACCTATGAGATCATGACCTGAACCAAAACCAAGAGTTCGATGCTTAACCAGCTGAGCCACCCAGGCACCCCTAAATATTCACTTTCAACCTGAAGCATTCTGAGACCGATGCTCATCCAAGGGTACAGCTTTTCCACTGCTTCCTTCCACTGTTTCCTTTCCATTGCTCGCCTGTCTCATTTATAGTCTATACACTGAACTCTTTTGTTTGTACTCCATTTTTAAAATACACAATATGCTACAGTTTTTATCTGCACATAACCTCCTTGGTTCCTGATCCTTTGCCTCACCTTCTATTTACAATTTATGTCAATTTCTCGAACTTGATTCCCAGCTCTCATCCCAGAGACTACTACTGGCTTTTCTTTTTGTCTGTGGTTCCTATTTGTCTCTTGCTCTCAGCCATTTATGGAAACACCTCCCTCCATTCAACCCCTCCTACAAGGCTGAGACTCAAAGCTGAACTGGTAACTTCTGTGAAGCTCATTCCTGCCCCCAAAAACACCATGGAAAAAGTCAATGCCCTTCTGAAAATAAGACAATTGTCTTCTCTTTCCATGCTTTAACAACCCAAGGATCTGACTTATATTTTGAATGTAGGTGTCTGCACAGAGCATTGCCATGTCATTATCTGATGTAACTTCCTCCCATATCTGAGGCAGTAATGATGAGTCAACAGGCAAACAAATAGCAATGAACTACTTCTGTGCCTCTACACATAATAATGCCTACATATACATCCTGGTGCATGAATCCATCTAGATCTCTACATTTGGTGTTTATTAATTTTTAAGATTTTAATTAGAAAGGAACACATGTCTTGTCCTACTTCCACTTGTTGATAAGTTCTTTAATTCTTAACCAATTCTATTCCAACTTAGCGGAGATGGAGGAAACATTGCGTATTTTTAAAACCTCATCTGTTTTTCCATCTATTGAAATGCAAAGAGAGGGTGGGGGGAGAGAGAGAAAGCCCAATCACTATACACACAGTCTTTCCCAGGAGATAACATCATTTTCACCTTAATTTCCAAATTGCCTTCTGAGGACAAAAATAACATGATTTAGCCCCAGAGTTAATTGGAGCAAAAACTATTTATCATCTAAATAAAATATTTTCATCAACTTCAGTGGCATAAATATCAAGAGTGAACAGCTGTATTTTTGTAAGAAAGAAGAAATTAGTCTACAGAACTCTATCACTGATGCCCTTTACTACCTTTTAAAGTCGGCACATTTTCGCTGTGAGAATTGCTAAGTTCTCTCCTTGGATGCTCTACCCCATGTTTCATTTCTGCTCCTTCACTGGGGAACCTGCGACTGGGTTGTGGGGGGAGACACAAAGGAAAGATAATTGCAACAATGTGGGGCTTTCTGCTTCAGTGGCCAGCTTTCCCACCCCAAATAATACATTGGAATCTCAAGTTATGTATAATTCTTTGTGAATAAAGCATAGAATTATTTTGAAGGAAAATGCAGGAAGAAAAAGAGATTTGTTTGAAGGGGGAAAAAAACACTCACAAACTTCTCTTCCATTGTCAGATCATTACAAAAGTTTTTGTTTCTACCTTGTCTTCCCCAGAATAAGATAAAAGAGAATCTGGGGCACCTGGGTGGCTCAGCCGGTTAAGCATCTCTCTTCATCTGGGATCATGATCTCGAAGTCCTGGGATCAAACCCCAAGATCCAGCCCCACATTGGACTCCCTGCTCAGCAGGGAGTTTGCTTCTCCCTCTGTCCTTCAACCCTCTTGTGTTCTCTCTCTTTCTTTCTCAAATAAATAAAATCTTAGGGAAAAAAAGATAAAAGAGAATCTGAAGGGAATTCATTCAACTCAGGAGAGTCTTTATTGGGGGCAGGGTAGGCTGTTAATGTTTCATCTGGGGATCTCCATTATCAACCCCAGCAGGGTGGGGTTTGCAGGGCCTCCCAACCCCACTAGCCATATCCTTTCTACTTCCTCTCCTCCCGTGACAGTCACAGCAGCCACATGCCAGTGGGCTGGTGGTCACATTTTCCACCAGCAGCATTTAGTTATTTGGCAGAATCCTCAAGCAATTGTGCTGGCTGCCTTGGCTTGCACAATGGCTCATGTGTGTTCCTCACGGACTGCCTGGGAAACTGATTCTCAGAGGCCTTGGCCCACTAAATGTTGAAAATAATGACACAAGTTACCTTTGTGCATCAAATCTGGGCCTTCTGTTTTGACACCTGGTCTTGAATGACATTGGGTTTCAGGACAGGGCAACAATTCTGTTACAAAGAGTGAAGAGTGGATTTGGAAACCAAGTACCAGTGGTTCCTACTTCTGCCCTTTTCTGCAGACAGAGTTCTGTGTTTTGTAATTCAGTTCCCATATGTGGCTCCTCCAGCCCCCATTTTACACTCATTGGGATACCAAAATTTATTGTTTTCCAGAAATGACTTACATTCACAACTTGAGTGCTGCTCAGTATATCAGCTAAAGTATTTCTTGCTTCATTGTTGATGTTCAAGTATGGAAATGGTTAAAATGGTTTCTAAATATCGACATCCCTGCTTTATCTCATTGGTTCAATGTTCACAGTAATGAATGCTTCCTGTTAAGCCTGCTAAGTGAAACATCTTTGGGAAAGTCTGGTGGAAAACAAGAAGTAGGGAGGGGGCAGATTGACCGTTTCTGCTAGGTGTTGGGGGTGGGAGCCCAATCCGCTATTTCTTCCCCTTTATTGCCCAACTAGTCAGTGTTCTGCAGAAGTAGCGGCTGGGAAAAGTTGCCTTAAGCATGCCTCTGATGCGGTTCAGAGGCTCCGCTGAGGTGCACTGAGTCTTAAATGTGCTCTGGGAAAGAATGAGCCCTTCGTCACCACTTGGCTTGGACTTTATTCTCCAGGAACAATCCAAGTACTGGGGAAAACTAATAATTAAGAGCAGATATGAAAACTTCCTCCCAGATTGGTATTTAGTTACTGAAATCAGTCACTGAGCTATGCTGAGGACTCTGGATGAACAAGGGATCAGATTCAAATTATCCACATGTCCATGTCCATATTTCTCTTCCATTTGGCACTATCTTCCACAAACCCATCAAGAGATTTCCCTTCCATCAAATGCCCATGTTAAGTATACCAAATAAAGTTTAAAGAAGTCAGAAGCGGAGAAAGTTAGAACAAAGAAATATCTCTTGAGATTTGGTGCATGATTTGTGAGAGAAATGCATGACCTGGGTGGGGAGTAGGACCCGCTGGAGAGAACCCATGGGACAGTTCCATTTGGTCAATAGCTGTGACAGCTCAAAACACTGAGATTCCACCCCAGTGAACTGTGTGTGGAAACTCAAGGCCAGAAGTGCCAGATTGCTCAGGTATGCGATGACTTCATTCAGGAAGGTGCACTGTATTGTACAAGGCCGCCGTGGAATGCAAAACAGACCTATCTGGCCGAATACAACAGTGATATTGTGAACTGAATAGTTTTCCTTTGAGATGTCTGCAGGTGTTACATAATTAGTCTTAATATTCAAATGAACCTATATTTATCTTAAAGGAAGGTAATCTTGTTGCTAACTGAAAAAAAAAATATGCCTGAAGAATTGTTTCGTGGTTCTGTTACATTTTTTTTTCCCTGGGCACCACCAACTGAAGACAGAAGAAATTCCCCAAGGAATCCAGTCTGTCCATGAGCATCTGTAGAAATGACATCTTTCATTTCCAGAGCACACACATTCTTTGCTGGTGAGTGAACAGACAGGGAGATGGCATCCTTCCTGCCACCCCTCATGTTAAGACACATTCCTTCTGCTCTCTAAATAACCTTGACACAGGCTAAGCTTTCCAGAGTTCATTTATAGAAATTTTAAATTCATGCAAATGCATCATTGTGCCAATGCACTGAAGAAGAGAAACAGAATTTAGAAATAGAGCTGCAAGGAAAAGCTCCATGAGGACCACCCTGGAATGGTGTACAGATTTGAAGTCTTCTTACTATAATTGGCCTCTGGGAGGACAATGAGTTATGTTTAAAGTGGTTCCAGACCCAGTGACGATGAGGAAGTCATCCATGTTGAGGAGGGGCAGGTCACTGGGGCTTGTGACAAGTTGTGACCCATGTTTATAACTCAAATCTGATATGCTCGTGACTTTGGGGACAGTAGCCTCAGTTGGGCAGACAAGATGGAGAAATAGAGAAAAGCTTCACCTAGACTCAGGGCAAGAGAGGATCAGAATGGTATGAAGGAAACATCTAGAGTGGGAAATCCTGGCTTTGAGTCTAAGCTCTGCCAGACAGTATTTTCTTTTCTCTCTCTCTCTCTCTCTCTTTTTTTCCTAACATCTTAATTTTATTTTATTTTTTCAGTATTTTCTTTGGGCAATTTGTTTCCACTCTGTAGGCTTAGCTTAGTTATCTGTAAAATGGCTCTGTTAGACACACCTGGGTGGCTCAGTCAGTTAAGTGTCTGCCTTTGGCTCAGGTCATGATCCTGGGGTCCTGGGATTGAGCCCCACATCAGGCTTTTAGCTCAGTGGGGAGCCTGTTTCTCCCTCTGCCCCTTGCCCACTCATGCTCTCTCCCTCTCTCCCTCTCTGTCTCTGTCTCCAAATAAATAAATAAAATCTTAAAAATAAAATAAAATAAAATGGTCCATAGACCAGAGCACAAACTTTCTGACTTAAGGACCCTGTCACACTCTTAAAAACCAAGGACCCCAAAAAGACTTTGTTTATGTAGCTTCTGCTTATCGGTAATTACCATATTAGGAATTAAAATGAACAAATCTTTAAAATATTTATTAATTCATTATAAAAATAATGTAATGAGCTTATTTCATGTCAAAATCTATATGTTTATGAAAATTAACTACATTTTCCCGAACAGAAATAAATTTAGTGAGAGGAGTAACATTGTTTTACATATTTGTACACCTCTTCAATGTTTGACTTAGTAGAAGACAGCTAGATTCTTCCCACCCCCCACCCCCGCCTTCTGCAGATTGAGTTAGTTGCAATTTCATGTATCAGGTGATTTACATAAGAATGCCATGTGAGGAGAGAGAGATGGAGGACAATGGGAAGAGGAGGGAGAAAACCATGTGAGGATCAAGGCAGAGATCAGACTGTTTCTTCTACATGCCAAGGACTACAGAAGATCACCGGAGCACCACCAGAAGCAAGACATGGAACACACTCTTGTAGCCCTCAGAAGGGACCAATCCCCCCAATACCTTGATCTTGGATATCCAGGCTCCAAAACTATGACACAATAAATTTCTGTTGTTTCAACCACTGTGTTTGTGGTATTTTGTTATAGCAGCCTACTACACTAATATACTACCCTTCGGGGAATTTGTCCATTTCATCTACATTGTTGAATGTATTGGGTGAACCTTATTCATGGTAGGTTCTTTTACTTGGAATGTCTATAGAATCTGTGGTGATATTCTTTTATCTGATTCCTGATATTGGAAACTTGGGTCTCTTTTCTTTATATCATCAGCAGTCTGACTAGAGATTTATTAGCTCTATTTACCTTGTCAGAGAACCAGCTTTTGTTTTTATTGATTTGCTGTATGTTTTTCCTGTTTTCAATTTCATTGATTTGTGCTCTCGTGCATTTGTTATTTCTACACCTTTACTTCATTCAACTTTAATTTACTATTGTTTGTGAAGCTGGAAGCTTAAGTCATCGGTGTTTCTAATGCAAGCATTTTAGTGTTCTGTATTTTTTATCACTGCATCAAATATATTTTGATATGATGTGTTTTAATTTCATTCACTTTAAAATGGGTTTTTAGTATTTTTTTGACCTAAATATTATTTTTAAATGTGTTGTTTTGTTTCTAAATATTTGTATTTTTTCCAGATCTTTTTCTATTGTTGTTTTCTATTTTAATTCCATTGTTATTAAAGAATATATCTTGTGTGATTTTAATCTTTTAAAATTTACTGAGAATTATTTTATGCCCCAGAACACATTGTATCTTGGTTATGTTTTTATACACCATTAAAAATGTGCATTTGGCTTCTCTTAAGTCGAGTATTCCATAAATGTTGCTTAGGTCAAGTTGGTTTATAGTGTTCTTCAAGTCTTTTCTGTCCTTTCTGATTTTTTCCCCTTATTTTATTAAATATTGAGAGAGCAATATTGACATCTCTGTGTATAATTGTAGATTAGTCTACTTCTTTTTTCATTTCTAACAGTTTTTTAACTTCATATGCTTTGAAACTCTACTAGATACATAGACATTTAGAATTATTGTATCCTTTTGAGGAAGTGATCTCTTTCTCAGTATGAAATGATCATGCTTTCTTATGATTAGCACCAACAAAATAGACCTTTTTCTGTTCTGTTACTTTGAATTATTTGTGTCTTTATGCTTCAAGTGGGATTCTTATAGGTAGCATACAGTTGTATCTTGCTTTTTTATCTAATCTGAAAATCTGCCTTTCAACTGGAGTGTTGACATTTAATGCCATTGTCATGGTTGGGTTTAAATCTACCATTTTGTTATGGTTTTATATTCCTCCAAGTGGTCTTTGTTCACTTTTCTTCCCTTTTTCCTGCCTTTTTGGATTAGTAGAATTTTTTTTTATTATTATTCCATTTGATCTACTTTGTTAGTTTATTAGCTGTGGTAAGCTAAAATTGTGACCTGGACTCATGAAGATGTCCACGTCCTAACCCTCAGAACCCCTGAATATATTACTTTATGTGGCAAAAGTTACTTTGCAGATGTGATTGAGTTGAGAATCTGGAGATGGAGAGTTTATCCTTGATTATGTGAGTGAGTCAGAGGTAATCATGAGAGTTCTTTGTAAGAGGGAGGCAGGTGAGAGACAAGGTTATTATGCAGCTGGTTTTGAAAATGGAGGAGGGTATATGGGTTGGAGAATGTAGGCTGACTCTAGAAGTCAAAAAAAAACAAGGGAAGAGATTCTCCCCAAAAACCTCCAGAGGAAACCCAACACTGAAGACCCATTTTAGAATTCTGACCTCCAGAACTGTAAGAGAACACCTTTGTGTTTTTTGAAGCCACTCAGTTTATTGTAACTTGTGGTAGCTGTAACAGGAAATGAATGCCCTGGCTATACCTTTTCTCTCTTTCCAATGGTTGCTTTAGGGTTGATAGTATATGTCTTTAATTCATTATCCTTTACCTTCAAGTAATATTATGTAAATTCTTGTACATAAGACCCGTAAGCTGTATACTTACCTTTCTCTCCCAGTCTGTGTCTCATTGTCGTCACATGTTTTCTTTCCTCAGGAAAGCTTTTAAAAACTTTAAGTGTTAGTGAGGTCAATGTTAAATCCTCTAGCACGTACCTAAAATATTTTGCTGATTTTAAGAATGAAATATTCAGACCATCACACATGATTTGAAGTGACAAATACATAGTATATCCAATCCTGTTTTCATCTAATCCCAGACTCACTTCTACTAGCACGAGGTGCTCTATATTCCATGTGCTAAATAACTATTTGATATATCTTTCCTGTAGCCCTTATTTGAATATTCCAGATTCAGCTAGTTCAATACTTCATGAGACAAGCTACTCTTAATGATAGGTTAGCTTTAGAAGTTCAAAAGTTTTTTTTTTTTTTTTACTAAATTACAATGAACATACAGTGTTATATTAGTTTCAGGTGTACAGCAAAATGATTCAAGAATTCTTTACTTTACTCCCTACTCATTGGGATAAGTGTGCTCTCCAGCCCCTTTATCTGTGCCACGCATCCCCCTACCTCGTGAATTTTAATTTTCTTTTTATTACAGATCCCACCATGCATTGTCATTATTTTTACTTTAACATGAAAAGTAAACTTTCATTTTACCTTGCTTTACTTTACTTTGCTGTTTACTTTGTTTTTGAAGTTTTGGAAAAAAATTATATGTATATATTATACCCACATATTAGCTACTTCCACTGCTATTCACTCTTCCATCTAGATCCATATTTCCTTCCAGTATTTTTATTTGTCCTTCTGCCTGAAGGACTTTATTGTTTCCTCCAACACAGGTGTGCTGCTGATGAATATTTTCAGATTTTGTATATTTGACAAAGTCTTTATTCTGCCCTTGTTTTTAAAAGATATTTTCTCTCAGTATAGAATCCTAAATTGCATTATTTCTGGTGAGAAATATGCTGCCATCCCCAAAATGGGTCAGATGATTCTGCTTCATTGCATCCCCAGTCATTTATTATTAGATGCAGAAATTATTAATTTTACCTTTTTGGGTGCTAGATATTCGGATACATTTTAAAATGTTTTGAGCTTTATTTTGAGACAAATTTGCTTATAAATAGTTTGACCCTTTGAGGTGCACTTTTCAGCATCATTTAGTGGTACTAAAATGGCTTCTAACTCTAGGGCTAATTTTACCACCTCACCACTGAGGCCATGAACTTCTGAGTTCTCAACCCAGAGCCTTATATATTATAGGATTTTTTCCACTCTGACACATGGGAACCCAGACTATCCTGGCCATAAGTGAGCCAATTGTCCTGGGTGTTCCTTTCAGGTGGTTCCCTCCCAGTGTTGTGTAGTTTCCTTTTATGCATGCACTCATTTGCATCCCCCTGAAGACCTGAGGGGGCTCTCTGCACATTCCCAATGCTTGGTCTGTTTACAACTCTCTCTCTACTACTCTTCCCTGTGAACTCTAGCTGTCCAGCCTTCCTACACTCCCAGCTGCATTTCCTCAACTCCAAAAGTCGACAACACTTCATGCAGTTTTCTCTCTCTCTGCCTGCAAGCCTGGAAATGCTCAAGGAAGTGAGCTGGGGCAACTGTTGGACTCTTCATTGGTTGCCTCTCTCTTTCGGTCAGTCATCTGTTATGTGCTATCCAATGTCTAAAACCATTGTTTCACATGTTCTGTCTTTCTTTTTTAACTGCTTAATATGTAGGAGGTTAAATATATTCCTGTTACTTCAACCTGGAAGGAAATGAAATCACCCTACATTAGAAATTAAAAATGGATGAGGGACACATGGGTGGCTTAGCCAGTTAAGCATCTGCCTTCAGCTCAGGTCATGATCCCAGGGTCCTGGGATTGAGCCCCACATTGGGCTTTCTGCTCAGCCTCAGTGGGGAGTCTGCTTCTCCCCTCTCCCTCTGCTCCTCCCCCAACTCATGTGTTTTCTCTCTCTCTCAAATAAATAAATAAAATCTTTAAAAATTTTAAAAATGAATGATCTTAAAAATGTCTGTTATTTGAACATAAAAATATTATACCTATTGCCTACTAACATAAAAGACAAAAAATTTATGGATCTTAAGTTAAATCTTCTAAACACACATATGCATAACGGTATCTAGAGATGGTGGATATGTTATTTAGCTTGACTGTGGTGATCATTTCACAATGCATATGTATCAAAACATTAGCTTGTATACCTTAAATAAATTTAATTTTCACATATCAAAATTGTCTCAATAAAATTTTTTAGAAAAACCCAAGCAAGTGGTAAGAAAGGAAAATAACTGTATTTTCCTGGACAAAAAACCCCAGTTAAGTAGACTTCTGTCTTCAGAGTGAGGTAAAATCAACTGCAAGAAACATACTCCTATTCCTATCATGAAAAAAGGCCAGACTGACTTCTAATTAATACCTTATGTAAAAAGGAACTCAAACTAGACCATAGACATAAATGTAAAATCCAAAATTCTAGAACCTCTAGAAGAAAACATAGGAAAATAATTTATGTGATATTGGGTTTGACCAAGAGTTTTAAATACATTATCAAAGCATGACGCAAAGAAGAAAAACAATGATAAACTGGGCTTACACAAAAACCCATACGTGAATGTTCGCAGGAGCTTTTTTCATAATTGCCCAAACCCAGAATCAACCCAGATGTCTCTCAATGGGTGAATGAATAAAGAAACTGTGGTGCCTCCATACAATGAAAACCTCTTCGTTAAAAATCATAAACTATTAAAAACAAAAAACAATAAGCTATTGATTCATGGAAAAACATGAATGTATTTTATTAAGTAAAAGGAGCCTTGTGAATTCCTGAAAAGGTATGTGGAATCCCCAGGCCTGAAACAGATTTGAAAACCACCTCGGTAAAGTAATACTTCTGAAGTCTCCTTTACCACTTACGGTGCTGGATGAGTTTGGGAGGCAAAACTGGGTTTCTACCTTCTTTTTGAGGAGATGCCTGCCTGCAGAAAGCTTATGTTCTGGGATGAATGCTTAATTCAGAAAATGTGATTAAGCTCATCTTCGGCCACACTCAAACACTATTGAACAAATATCTTTATTATTACTAAATCAGAACTTTTGATCTCTATCCACATGAGTCCCACCCTATTTTTCAGTTAGGTTAGAGCTCCAACTAGGATCTGAGGTGTTATTTTCCCCCTAAATCCACAATATGAGCCTCTATGAATCAGTGAATATATGTAGCTCATAATAGAAGTAATAAAGGAGGCCACAGTGGCAATAAATAAAGAAGGATGGGGAAAACTTGCCCAGACTATTCAGGTCCATCGGAGACATCCTTGGATTCTTTCTCTGAGCTCATTTCAGCCCAAAGAATGGCCTCTTCCTCGTGTGATATCTGTAATGCTAGATGCACTTAGGTTCAAAAGCATTAATAACAAAGTAAATGACTATCATATGTGTCCAGTTATAAATCTTCCCTTTCTCCCATGACGAAAGCTCAGCTGCTCACTTTTGCTCTGAAGTTCCAATTTATCTTCCTCTCAAACTAAATTCTGGGGAAAGATTGCTAAGCCATTGCAATATGGCATACCATGAGAAACGAAAGCCTGGCAACTCAGACGTTTAGCCCCTTCCAAACTCAGGAGACAGCCGCTCCCCACGTAGTCAACAATCACAGCGTGTTCCAAAATCCTGCTTTGTGGCTGAAGTTTTGAAGTACCTCTAAAACTAAACTTGTACAATCTGTTTCTATTTTACTACAATTCCGCTTTAATTTGTACTCCACTAATCCAGAATTTTACATAATTTAAACACCACTCCTATGATTCTTATTTAATAGAAAATTGAAAATTATTTCCTTATTGAAAATGTTTTGAGCTCTTAAGAATAAGATTTGAATTTCAAAGCGGTTTCTTATTCTTTCGAAATAAGAGCTGAAAGATGAAATATTCTTTTAGTGTTCCTTTTGTTTCCAGGTCTAACCATTCCTTTCTTATAAATGTCTTGTGGATTTTTCATGTAGGCCTGTTGAGAACTGTAATTTCTCCACCTCATTCTGTTTATCAATATTCAATATGATTCAAATGCACTTTGTAAAAGAAAATGATCAGATTTCTTTAAAGAAATACTATGTAAATTAAATTATTCATTGTCTAATTATGTGATTTGATGATCTTTTTTTTAAAAAAAAGAAAAACATGTGAGTGCTGTTTATAATTAGTTAATTAGAAATAGTTATAAATGAATAATGGTGCTGATATGTACAACCCAAGGGACACCTAGAGAATATATCTGCACATCCTTGCAATTGATCCCAAATCAATGTTTCCATCTTTATTTCTGAGGTACAGTGTTTCTTACATAGTTACTTATTTTGAACTTTATTTATTTATTTATTTATTTGTAAAAAGATTTTTATTTATTTATTTGACAGAGAGAGAGAAAGAGAGATCGCAAGTAGACAGAGAGGCAGGCAGAGAGAGAGGAGGAAGCAGGCTCTCCACTGAGCAGAGAGCCCAATGAGGGGCTGGATCCCAGGACCCTGAGATCATGACCTGAGCCGAAGGCAGAAGCTTTAACCCACTGAGCCACCCAGGTGCCACTGGAGTATATTTAAAATACTTAGATATTTAGAGATCTAGATAGATACTTAGAACACTTTAAATTTTGTGCCAGTTGCAAAGCTGACACTTTAAAGTAAGCCATCAGTTTAATTTCATGAGTTTATAAAGATTCAGACATTTCTTTTAGAGAGGGGGTTGGGATGGGACAGAGGGAGAGAGAGAAAGAGAGAGAGAGGGAGAGAGTCTTAAGTGGACTCTGAGCTGAGTGCAGAGCCCAATTCTGGGCTCTGTCCCAGGACCCTGAGATCATGACATGAGCTGAAACCAAGAGTCCAAAGCTCAACCAACTGAGCCCCCCAGGTTTCCCTCATGAGTTTAGTATAAAAAAATAGTGCTAAGTTTTTATCTTGAAGATGTCTCTGTATGTCTTTTCACACATCTCAGACTTGTGGAGGTAAAGAATTATTTTAGAAATGATTGTATCAGGTTACGAAACCCCTTGGAACCTGTGTGAATCATTCATTTCTTCCTTGTTCATTGTCAGATGGATTCTGGAGATTATGGGATGTACATACACACCAGACTTATGGGATGCACCACCACAGCCTGACTTCTAACTATTTCATAAGAAGTTTCTCAATTTTAGCTTTGATCCTAGCAGATACTTTCTTTCTCTTACCAAATTCCAGAGCACACCATGGCTTTATCATCAAAGAGAATCCCATCTTCTGAGCTCTGAATAGTCTGCCAACTCAAGTGGCTTGGCTAAAGGAGGCTGCTGGTTCTGTGTAAGGGACGGCATTTCAATGCACTTGGTTAATTTGGTGCCCAAACACACTCAAAGTTAAACAACCAGTAATAGGCGGTTGTTGAAGCTGACTGTTTTAAAACAGGGACAACAGACATGAGAAATCAAGATGAATACATTGCTTCAGTTTCATAGACCACTTGGTTTAAAAGCAGGCCACTGCCAGTCTGCCTTAATCTAAATAATAAAATGTTTTCACTGTCTTAAAAACCAGTTTATTTTCAATAACGTTCACAACATACTTTTGTTGTTTTATGAGCTCTTTGGAAAAGCATCAGCAAGAGTTGTTGGCTATGGAAAAAGCAGCTCACTTAGCCATTTACTGGGCTACAGAGGTAGAAAATGGATTGTTCCAGATAAAGTGCTATTGGCCATCAGAAACATCTAGTGCTTCTCCTTAGCAGACTAAATTTATCCAGCATGTTTGTAATCCAGGATGAAATCTGAAAAGTGACTGATGGCAGGGAAACAGGATAAGATCTATTTCACACCAGATTTGTTATTCAAGTTAGTTTTAGAACCAAATATATTTTTTTAAGATTTTATTTATTTATTTGACCGGGAGAGAGATCCCAAGTAGGCAGAGGGAGGGGGAGGCAGGTTCTCGGCTGAGCAGAGGACCTGATGCAGGGCTCCATCCCAGGACCCTGAGATCATGACCTGAGCCGAAGGCAGAGGCTTTAACCCACTGAGCCACCCAGGCACTCCGAGAACCAAATATTTTTAAGAGAAGTTTTCATCAACTTAGATTGGACCAAGAATTGTGACCACAGACCACAGATCCTCGGCTGTCCAGCTGACTTCTCCTATTAATTAGTGCAATGGGGCTATCACATTTTTTGTAGGATTAGGTAGACAGAGGGTGTATATGCTCAGTTGTGCCTCTCTTCCTACCTACTTCCCACACTGCCTCACCCTCACCCTCACCCCCACCAGAGGCTGATAAAGCAAATGCCTGCAACTGACGTTATTAGTGAGGAAGCCTACCAGGTGACAAAAGACTTATAGGAAGCTAAGCAACGTCATGTTCTGCAACAGAATTGGGTCTGCTTTACCTGGGGGCAAGCCCAGAGCTTCCTTACACTGTGTCCACACTGCATCAGGTCCAGTGGAAGTGAAACAAGAGTTGTGAAATGGGTAACCTTGATCACAAACCTGATAATGGTAGGGAAAAATGGATTGTGAGTATTTTCATGGAAATACAGGGTCTCAGTCCCCTGAGGCTTTGTAGAAAGTAAATGAGGCAGCGGACAAAACCAGAATACCTTGCAAGCACATTGAAAGAATTTTCAAATGCTTGTGATAAAGAAAAGAAACCTTCTGGGAATGTTCAGTTGTTTTCTCTTCCACAAGGAAGCAAAGGGAAGCACACGTTGGACTCCTGGATAGGGTAGAACCTGGGGGAGGTTCACAGCTTTCACTGACACTACAAGAGGCCACGGAGGTAAAAGCAAGAAAGATGGCAAAACTTTTTCTGTCCCTCAGCCTCCTACCCCTGTGGGGGCTCTTACCCTTCCTCCCTACTAAACTGCCTTCCCTATCATTTCCACCCTGATTCTTTTGTCCTTTTTCTCTGTTGATTGTTTTTTTTAAAGGAACCCCTCTGGGAAAGGAGTTAGCTTTCAACTTGAATAATTATCAGATGAGGTTTAAACACATAGAGTATATTTATGGTGAACTTCATTTGAGTATAGGAAAATGATGACTATTTTCTTCTCCCTCAGTTACAAGTCATCCTAGCTTTCCTTGCAACACATGTGAAAAATCTTAGGAGTTACAAAAGGAGAGAAAAACAGGAGTATTGAACTAGGAGATGCCGAGGTAGGGTGGGGATGGTGGCAGGGAAATGAAAGTTGAGAAAGTACACAACGCAACAGACATGCATTTCAATCCCTGTTTATTATTAAATAATTACATGTCAGACAAATGAAATTCCATATCTTTCCCTGCAGTCCTTTTCTCTCAGAATTTACTGAGATAATATTAAAAACACTTCGGAAATAAGAACCAAATAAATACAAGGTAGTTTAAAATACCACCTCCAAAGGAAGGCAGTAAGACTCTAAAATACAATCTTTTTTCTAAAAAAAAAAACAAAACATTTTTTAAACAATGTTTTTCAACATTGCTTTTGTTTCCAAGGGATTATAGCTTCAGGACACTGAGAACAAAAAAACAACTCCGCCTCATTTTTCATATCCTTGATTAAGAGAACCATTTCCCCCTCCCTCCTAATGCATAGATACATTGCTTGTATCTATGAACAAGCATAGTAGGAACACCTGTACACCCATCCATACGTTCAGATGAGCTTTTGTTACAGATATTCTATGTGATTGATGTAGGCAGCTTCTAACTGTATCTTCCAGCTATGCCTGTCACATTTTTACCTATGCTGAAGGGTGGGTTATAGTCTGAAGATAAAATAGAGATGGTAATTTGAAGGACCTGGTCTTGAAAAGCAGGGCAATGACTGAAGTGGTGGAATGCAATGAAATCTTGTTTTGATTCAGTGTGTTACCAGATTGAGTGCTGGAAGACGAGTTTAAGGAAAGAAGAAAGGAAAAGGATGCTGCTATGGAGAACTCATAATTTCTGGGGCAATTAAACAAGCCAGTTACCTGTGGACATTAAAAATAAATTGTGAAAAGATAAAGGAAAATTATGAGGAGAACAGAGAAAGCACTGCGGGTGGAAGCTCTCAATTAAAAACACAAAGAATGAAAATGCGTCTCTGTTGGCTAAGCAATATGAAAAGTGAAGAATGGAAAAAGAAAACTTTTTTTTTTTAAAGAAACAATGAATCTTGGATCACTGAAAAAATAAAGTAAAAATAAAATGACCTTTAAAAAATTTAAAAAGAGACAATGTTAGAGGAAAAAACTCTTTCAACAAAAAAGCGAGGTTTTAAAAAATAAGAAGCTCTCTTGAGAGTGAGAAGGATCCCAAAGGGATGCTTCAAACTGAATGACAGAGAAAGAAAACTATAGCCCCAAATGGGGAAAGAGACAGACTTTTGGGGCAGCCAAATTGAGTAAGAAAAACACACACAGAAGGAAACATTACAAAACATGATTGTTTTATTCAAACATTATTACTCTAAGAGTAATAAAATGTGATTTATTATCCTACAACATGCTAGTCTATCTCTACTGGCAGCTTCAGCACTTGTACTTTTTTGATTGACAAGCTCTTAGATTTGCCATTTCTCCTACTATTTAAAGTCCTCCTTCCCTGGGGGGAACCTTTTATTCTTATAGAGCTAGCTTAAACAATGCATCATGAAAGCTTGTGTTTTGAAGGTATACTGGAAAAGAAGATATACAGTTCCAAAGTTTGCTCCAAGCTGAAAATATTGGAAGCATTAGATCAAATGGTGGTCAATACCTAAGATGTGCTCCAATAGATTTATATCTCTAAATGGGAATATAATCAATTTATAGGGTTACTGGAGGACAAAATGAGATCATACACTTAGAACATTGTCTGGCATGTAATACATGCACAATAAATATTAGTTGTTATCATTAGCAAAATAAATTTAGTTTAAATCACCAAAATCCAATCACACTCTTAGAGTAACTGCAGTATCACAGCTAGAATGGGTGGTCAAAATGTAAAGTTTGAGATGTTATGACTCCCGTGCCAGAAGACTAGAGGATTATAAATGTAATCTTTGATTAAAAAAAATCTGGGAGAATCCAAAGGCTTTAAATTATTACATTTATTTCCAATCCAGATAAACTGATATTGGGTTATAATTAATAAAAGATTGGACAATCAAACTCTTATAATAAGATAACCTGCAAGGAAACATGGGTTCTCCAAAGGCACATTAAAAAATTTGTTAATAATTTACTGGGATCCTTAAAGAACTAACAAGGCATGAGTTTATATAGTTTATATAATCTAATGAGAATTTCTTTTTCTTTCTTTTTTTTTTTAAGATTATATTTATTTATTTATTTATTTCACAGAGGGAGAGAGATCACAAGTAGTCTGAGAGGCAGGCANTAAAGATTATATTTATTTATTTATTTCACAGAGGGAGAGAGATCACAAGTAGTCTGAGAGGCAGGCAGAGAGAGAGGAGGAAGCAGGCTCCCTGCTGAGCAGAGAGCCCGATGTGGGCCTCGATCTCAGGACCCTGAGATCATGACCTGAGCCGAAGGCAGAGGCTTTAACCCACTGAGCCACCCAGGTGCCCATCTAATGAGAATTTCAAAAGACCTCTGACAAGATTCCACACAAGCTGCTTTCAAAATCTGGTCATGGTGCAGTGAAGAGGCTATTTTATCCTGTAGAAAGTTTAGAGACAGAAACAAAGGATGTAGATAAATGAATGTTTCTCTGAATAGAAATCAGTAAATAGGAGAATTCTGTAAGGACTTAATGAATCAATAAAAGATTTGGAGAAGAGAAAACACAGCAAAATATTTGTATTTGGGGATGATAATACATTCTACATAGTTGAGGTAAGAATAGATGGATTTATGAAAGATTGGATTTACCTGTGAGAATGAATGGAGAAATTGTTTGTGCTGGACAAGTTTAAGGCGGTGTATTTGTATATTAAAGGAATTTTTAAAAAAATAATCCAAGATAGAACAATAGGATTCTAGTTTCTGGTAATGGAAAAATAGCTACTANGAATGCAATGAAATCTTGTTTTGATTCAGTGTGTTACCAGATTGAGTGCTGGAAGACGAGTTTAAGGAAAGAAGAAAGGAAAAGGATGCTGCTATGGAGAACTCATAATTTCTGGGGCAANATTGGACCAAGTATTCTTCAAATAACTATGAACTGTAGAGACAATATTACAACTACCTGAAGGCACTGGAGAACAAACAAAAACAGGCAGAATCTTGATAGCAGAAGGTATAAATATGAGATAAGTTTCTCATTTTTTCTTAACTTTTTCCTGAAAGCAGACCCAAATCCAGTCCAGAAGGGATCGTTATAATTTGGCCAAAAAATCCATCATCCTACTGACATGAAGAATCAGAGGACAAATGTCAGGGGCACTGTAGCAGCTAGAAATTGAAGAGGAAATCTCAGAAAAGGAGAAACCTGGAGGAGGAGCCCTGCATTTTGTATATTAAAGTTTTGCTCAAATACCTGACTGATCCCTGAACTACATAAGCATAGGGCAGGCTCTCAGCTGCCCAACAAAGGCTCAAGGAAATAAACTAGATTTCTGTTGCTTCATACAATAGGGAAGGCAGAACTTATAGTTTGAATGCAGTCAAGAATATTTAAAAATGTTTGAAAGCTGTTATTTCATATATTTAAACCAGTTTTCTAGTTGTTTAAAGCAAGAAGGTAAATCCAGAGCCTGTTACTGTATTATGACTGAATGTGGAAATCTGCCACCTTCATTTTACAGGTTATTTTCATTAAATATACAGGTCCGGTGGTGATTTTTTTCTGTCTGATTTTAAAAATGTCTTTTTACTGTCTTCTATATTCTGTTGTTTCAGATGAGAAAAGAGTGCACATTTGTATCATTGCTCCCTTATGCATTGTATGAAAATTTTCTTGCTCTGTTTTCAAAATGTCTTTATCTTTGATTTCAGGCAGTGTGATTATGATATTTGTAGGCAAATTTCCTTTGTATTTATCTTGTTCATGGTTTGCTGAGCATCTTGAGTTGTAAATTTATGTTGTTCCCTAAATTGGCAGAGGTTTTATTTCTTTTAATATTTCTACTGCTCCAATCTCTCTCCTTTATTTCTGGGATTCTAAGTTCATGTACGTCAGACCTTTTGCTATTGTCCAATAGGTCACTGAGGCTTTTCATATTTTTCTGCAATTTTTTCCCCTCTCTGTTCCTCAGATGGTCTGCTATATATGAAACGATCTTCAAGTTCACTAGCACTATCTTCTGTTATCTCCAATCTGCTGTTCCTCCTATCCAGTGGATATTTTATTTCAGATATTAATGTTTCAGTTCTATGATTTTAACTGTTATTTTTAACATTTTTTATTTCTCCTCTGACAGTCTCTATTCCCTTACTTAAACGTATTTTTCTTTATGGCAGTAAGCACAGTTAGAAAGCTGTTTTAAAGTCTTTGTTAATTTCAACATCTAGGTCATCTTTGGGTTTGTCTTCATTGGTTGCCTTTATTTGAGCACTGATCGCATGTTCTCATTTTTTCACATGTCTACTAATTTTGGATTACACCCCAGACATTTCAAATGATATGCTCTAGAGGCTTCAGATTCTCGTGGTCCTTCTTTAGGATATTGAATTTTGCAATAAACAAATAAACAATAAAGTGGGCCCTACAACTGCCTCAGTTCATGGCCAAAGGGAGTTTTGAGGATCATGGCAGGTAGCTAAACAATTCCCGCAGCTCAAAAAGTACTAAGAATATTCCCAATGGCCAGAATGGAGACACACTATTAGGCAAAAGGCATTGTGTAGAGTCCTCAGAAAGGCATTCCCCAAATAGTGGAGATAAATTTGGCCCAGAGTAAAAGTTGCTCTTTGTCTACTCCAAGACAATCTAAAAGTAAGTCTCAAAATGATCAAACTTTTCTCTAGTAACCTATCTGCACACTAGAAAAAGTTTAATCCTACTTAAAGGAATATGACAAAGTCTAGCTTCCTATAATGTAAAACCCTTCAGATTCAGTGTCCAGAAACCACCCAAAAATTAGCAAGGATGAAAAAAGGAAAGTGTGATCCATAAGCAGGAGAAAAACTGACCAATAGAAACAAACCAGAAATGAATAAGATGGCGGCAGTAGCAGAAAAGGTTAGCAAGATGGTAGATTTAAAACCAATTATATTAATAATTACATTAAATGTCAATGTCCCAAACAGTCTAATTAAAAGGCACAGATTGTCAGTTTTGATTTTTAAAAAAGCATGATCCAACCATATGCTGTCTGTCAGAAACCTACTGAAAATATAAAGGCACACGCAGTTTAAGAATAAAGAGATGGAGAAAAGCTATAAAATGCAAACCTAATTACAGATAACTATAGTGGCTGTGGTCATATCTAACAAAGTAGACTTCTTCAGAATGAAAACTATTATCAAGATAAAGATCATAATGCTTAGTAAGGTAAATTAATCAAGATGATAAGCTCCAAATGTGTATGTACATAAAAACAAAAACTTAAAATACATGAAACAAAAATTGGTAGAACTAGAAAGGTATATAGATGAGCCCACAATTATACAGAGATTATAACAATTCTCTCTTGTTAATTAATAATACAAATAAACAGACAATCTGTGGTATTACAGAAGACATTAAGAATACAACCAAACTGACCTGGTATTTATAGAACATTTCACCAAACACCAGCAGAATACACTTTTTTTTTCCCAAGTGCACATAGAGCACTCACTAAAATAGACTATATATTCTGGGATAAAAGCACGTCTCAAGAACTTTTTAAAAATTGAAATAGTAAAAAATATGACTGTCTCAATGAATTTAAACTAAAAATCAATAACAGGATGATATTGGTCATTGTTTCCAAATATTTGAAAATAATCTCTGTGCTATGGTCTGAATGTCCATGTTGTCTTAAAATTCATATGATGAAAACCTAATGCCCAATGTGATAGTATTAGGAGGTGGAGCCTTTGGGAGGTGATCAGGTCATGAGGGCAGCATCCTCATGAATAGGACTAGTGCCCTTAGAAAAAAATTCCAGAGAGATCTCTAGCTCCTTCAGTGCTGTGAGGACAGGGACAGTTGGTAGTAGAGGGCCTTCATCAGAACCTGACAATGCTTGTCTCTGATCTTGGACTTCCAGTCTCCAGAACTGTAAGAAACCAATTCTGTTGTTTATAAGAAACCAAGTCTATGGTGTTTTGCTGTAGAAGCCAGACTAGACTAAGACCCCTAGGTTAAAGAAATCCAAGTATAAATTATAAAGTAACATGAACTGTATAAAAACAAAAAACATAACATACAAGACTTACAAGACACAGCTAAAGCAGTGCTAAGGAAGAAAGACACAGCATTAAATGCTTATATTAGTAAAAAAGGAAGATCTTAAACTAATGAAGTTGGAAAAATGAAAACTGGAGTAAATAAGAGGAAGGTAATTATAAGAGCAGAAAACAATAAAATAAAAAAACGAGAAGATACATCTTTAAAAATTAATGTGATAAATATCTACAAACCTATAGCCCAAGGGTGATTCCTCCCATACCAGGGGACATCTGGCAATATCTGGAAACATCTTCGATCGGCAGGATTGGGAAGATCTACTGAGTAAATGCCAGGGAGGCTGCTCAAACTCTGCTAGGCACAGGACAGCTCCCCACAACAAAGAATTGTTTGACCCAAAATGTCAATAGCACCAAGGTTGAGAAACTCTGCTTTATTCATATTGTTCAAGGGAAAAAGAGAGAGAGAGAGAATAATTACCAATGTCAAGAATGAGAGAGTAGACATCATTACAAATCCTACAGGCATTAATATTAAAGAAATGTTATTAACAATTTTAAACCAAAGAAATTGAATAACTTAGATTTAAATGGACAGATTTCTTCAAAGAAGGAACAAACTACTACGGCTCTCTGTAAAAGAAATAGATACACTTCACTAGTTTGACATAACTGAAGGAGTTAAATTCATAACTTAAAAACTTTCCATAAAGAAAATTTCATGCCCAAGTTGCTAAACTGGTGATTCCTATCAAATATTAAAGGAAGAAATAATGCCAGATTTATATTTACACTCCTTGAGAAATAAAAAGAGGAAGAAACATTTTATGAATATCAGTACTATGATACAAAAACCAGAGGTATACACTGAAAGAAAACTCATCTTTTTTATGAATATAGACTCAAAATTTCGTATGAAAATGTAACATACTAAATCTGGCCATATAAAAAATTATAATACATTGTGATCAGTGGGGTTTATCCTAGGAACACAGCTTTGTTTTAACTTTATAAATCAATCAGTGTAATGTATGTAAAGAGACTAAAATAGAAAACCACACAATTATCTTAATAGATGCAGAAAAAACTTTGATAAAATTTAACAGCCATTTATGACTAAAAAATTCTCAGCAAACTAAGTATAGAAGACATTCTCAACCTGATAAATGAGCATATAAAAATACTTGCCGCTGACATACTTTATAGGGAAAGACTGAATGCTTTCCCTTTAAGATCAGTAACAAGGCAAGAAGGTTCCCTCTCATAATTTCTAAACAACTTTGTATTAGAGGATCTGGTTAATGCAATACAGCAAAAACAAAACAGAGCAAAACAAAAACAAAACAAAACAAAAAAACAAAAGAAAAGAAAATTCATATACATTTTAAAAGAAGTGAGACTGTTTCTATTCACTGGTGACATAATTGACAATATAGGGATAGGAATGCGTAGGCATCTAATAAATGGGAACCACAGATGCTAAATATCCTTTAATTGTGGAACCATCCTATATGGGAAAGGATTGTCCAGGTCAAAATGCTAAAGTGGTCCCACTCTTGTTGCCCATTGAAAATCACCAAGAAGAATAGGATAAGGTTTCTTCTCCTTCAAATAAAACTATGAGAGGTCCTACCAGTCAAATTGTATCTTCTCTTAATCTGAACCTGTTTTCTTACGTGCACAATAGGCCAGTTATATCTTCTCTGAAGTGCTTTGAAGATTAAATAGAATATATGTGTCTCGCTCAGTCCTTGGCATGGCACATAGTTGTTGCTTCAAATACAGATATAATCTTTGCTACTATTAACTAGCACATATGCTTCCTTTGTCCAAGTTTCTCTCAACTCTCAATCTCCTTTACAGTGTTTCTAGGACCTAAGAATTGCCTTCTCAGTAAGTTGGACTGATGCTCTTGACCCTTTCCTGGGCAATGGGCCTTGGTCTGTGAACCCTGTTCCACTGTGACTTTTCTGCCTCAGCGATAGCCTCTTTCCTGATATTCATGGCCCTGCTTTCTGGACCCATGACTCCCATGTGATGTGTCTGTCTAGGCTCACTTGCTGTGCCTGGGTCAGTATCCTGGTATTCCTGCTCTCAGAACAATCTTCTTGGTCCCTCCGCCAGCCCAATCTATCAGATAGAGGGCATCGTTGGATAATAGGGTAATAGAAATAATAGAAAATCAAGTATAAATGCTACACAAGGAACTCTGGCTAAGCAGAGGAAATAGCTTTGGATTTACCTTGTTTTATAATTTAGTAAAGAACAGGTGAACTCTTTTGAAGACATGTTCTTGGCCACCCTAACTGCCCCCAGTGGCTCTGAATCCTAGGCCCTGCTTCTACCTTCAATCTCTATCATAACAAAAGCCAAAGGGGATGATTTACGTTAGTGAAAAAAAAATGTATTCATCTCCTACAATTACTGTGACTCCAGGATGAGCTCTTTTGGCCTTCTGGTCCAGCTCCTAAAGTCAAACCGAATGGAGCCCTCTTGTTCTCTCTTTTGGTCTCTAAAACATCTCATGCTTTGCCTGAGATGGTCTCATTTCTACATACTTGCGTGTTTTTATCTTATTGTGGTAAGGTGTACGTAACATAACATCTACCCTTTAGACCATTTTTAAGTGCACAGTTCAGTGACCACTCCCAGTTGACCAAAAATCACCACTGTGTTTTGCTCTTTAAAGAATGGCTTAGAGCAGAGAGCCTGCTGGGACCCACTACTATTGTAGGACTCTTGGCCATTCATTTCTTCTTCACTCTTATCAAGCCACTACTACAGGAAAATAAATATGAGACCTACTCACAGCTCACCAGGCAGCAATCAGTTAAGAAACATAATCCTGTCACATTACCACACTCTCTTGATACCTCAGTCTTAGTAGCCCCATCACCAAATGGTAGCTTCCTTTCTACTTCTATGCTTTCTTACCATCCAGGCTTTCAATTAAGTACCTGTTTCAACCCAAGAAGACTCTCCACTCCCAGGGAGAGCTGCAGAGAAACCCAGCCCTTCCTCTCTGTAATTCTGGCATGGACTAAAGGCTTTGTAGGAGCCAGTCTACAGGATTATGAAACTGGGTGACTGTCTTGCATTTTTTGCCTTTTCGAAGCTAATTCTCACTATGGTGGCCATCTGCCTCGAGAGCTGAGTTTATGTGGCCTCTCCACTGAGGTGCTTTTAAAATCTCCTTGGCTACCATTCCTTGGAAAGATTGGTGTGAGGGTGAGGATGATCACAGAACATGATCCCTTGAAGTATTTCCCAGATGCAGTGGGCTGCGTGCCCAGGAGTGATAGATACTTGGAATAGAGAGAAGAAAAAAATAGACCCAAGCTCACACACAGCCGGCCAGATCCTGGACACTTGTGCCTTACTAAAACTAGCAGCTCTTGCTCTATGGGAGCTTTGCCCAATGTCTAAGCAATTCCTTTGGTAGAAATGTTTGGAAGGTGCATTGTATAGTGTCTAGCGGGTTAAAAGGATGAAGTTACTGGTCAGTGTTGATGTTGCCTTTGTCGTACTGTTTAAAGGGTTTGCAGACTTTTTAAAAAGAGTCATGTATACATGCAGGGTTGATAAAGAAGCTTTGGCAAATCCCTCAGAATGTGGTAAGTCACATGTTTTCTCCTCCCTCTCCTTCAGAGATCAGCACAAACGAAATCATCTGGTTTTGACGTATTCGGTTCCATAATGGGACTGGGAACTATTCGAAGAATCTCCTTTCTTGAATGCAAGTCTCCTGCTATTGATTTGTGGCTTATTTTCTTACATGAGGTGGGAGGGACCCCCTAGCTGGCTTCCACATGGGATCCTGTCCGTATCCCAGCCCTGGGGAGCAGGCAAAGGAAATATAGGGTGACCTCTGTTAGGAATGGATCTAGGAGCTGAAGGATGCCAGCCTAGGCTCTGGGTGATTTCCCTGTGCTCCTGTTCCCTTTAATTGTCCTGAATCTTTTTCTCACTTCTACTTTCCACCCCCACAATGACAAAGGGAAAAGTAAGATGAAGAAAAGGATTTATGTTAACAGCAAAATATATTCATTTCTTTGTTAAACAGTCCAAACATTGTGAGCAAAGACACTCACTTTCATCAGATGGTGGGTTGGACCCTGTGAGACTGTGATATATTTATCATTTATTCTTGTTCCCTGACCCCAAGTGAGCAATGAACAAAGAAATCTTTCATGAGATCTTCTGATATTTTAGGTAATAATTAGATCAATTCATCTTTCTTTTGCTTTGTTACGTCCAACACACAATCCAAATTATTTTTTCTTTATGGGAACTGTGTCCTGTGGTCAGTACCAGACCTGTTTCTCCACCTCCCCCTCCCCTGTGACACCCAGGGATGAAGGGGCAATAGATAAGGGCTGAGCATTCAGGAGGGCAGTAGCTGGTAAGCCACTGGGTGGTATCAATGGTAGGTCCAAAGGAGATGGATATAACTGCCCGTCTAGGACTGCCCTGCCCCAGAGCCTTGTTGGGTTCTCTCCTGAAGGTAATAATTTTGTTGGGCTTCAATGTAGATGACCTTTACTGAGTATATCTGCACACAAAGACACAGAAACTCCAAGTTCTATGGATTCCCCCACTCCTCAGGTCCTGAGAACAACATCAGGAACGGAGTATCAGAGCATCTCTGGGAGCTCTCCCTTGGGTCTGACCACTTTCCCAGGGATTGAGGAGAGCCCAGTGATCAATGTACCCTTGGGGCTGCACATAGAAGCTGGCAGATGTGATGAAAAAAATGAACAAGAGCCTTACTGCTTGGACATCTAGATGATGGACCCAGGAAAAAAAGGCCACTCGGATCACTAAGGCCATGGGATGGGTGAGGAGATACAGAAATATTTAGCAAGCAGATGAATTAAATAAATACACCCAGAGAATTGGAAGACTCTCTTACTCTTTTCTACCCAACTTGCTGGCTATGTTTTGGAAGACGAGTTGCAGGCAAACACCCTATTTTGCATCTCCCATCTGGGGACAATGTATCAAATGACTTACAACATTTTAATCATGTAATGCAAGTCTACTGTTAAGGGTACTTTTTTAAAGGGTGACAGATGAAAAAGAAATGAAAATGACCATGCCCTCATTTAATAGTGGAATCTTCTCTAGTGAAGTCAGACAAAACTCCAATCTCAATTTATCATTGAATTATGTTTCGTAAGTTTTCAAGAAAGATGCTAAACAGACACAGGCAAAAACAAACAAACAAAACCCCTCAAATTCCAGAGCCGATAGTTGAAAAGGCCAGGAGAACGTGTGTGGCTTTTCAGGAAACTCTGATGACCTTGAGGCCACAGACAGAGAACGCTGTCCCTAGACTGTTAGCAACTTCAGACAAGAGCAATTTCGTTCTTGTTACTGTACCCCTAGGCCTCACACGGAGCCAGACATCTCATAGCTACACTACAATTTGCAGGGTTACATTCACTGTGATTCATGCTCTTTTAACAGAGTAGCATAGACATCAAGAACCAGACAGCTTCAGACCAAAGCCTCGGGGAAGGGTTACAATGGCTGAATGGTTTGACAGCCAAGGTAAAAGCAGAGTTTCCCAAACTTCTGGGAATTGACACCATTATTTTCAGGAAGCTATGAAAACGTCGCAGACAAAGGTACAACTAACAGCCAGCTAGAATTCAGGACAGCACCTGAAGACAAGATCTGTAAAACGTCACTAGAGCTGGAGTATGAGATGGGTATGACCAAGGCGAAGCCAATGAGAGTCCAGGTACAGAAAATGAGTAGAAATCACAGAACCTTAGTGTTTCCAGGCTCCCAGGCTAGAGGAATACAGGGACTGGGGACAGAGGAGTCTCTGCAGAAGGATCTCTCCTTTACTCTCTGGGACTTGAACGGGTCACTCAGTTCTCCGAGGCTGTGCCGGGAGCTTGTGAGTTTCCAAAGTGCTCTTGGGCACACTTTTTAGAGGTTTGTATACATCAGGCAGCTCTTTAGATTCAAGTGCTTCTATCTTGTGCTGGGCATTTTGTGCTGAAAATATTAAACTCTGTAAAAAAAAATAATTGTAAAGACAACAAATTGATGATATCAAAATGTTGTTTGTCCTTCTTTGTCCTTCCATGTTGTATCTGCTCTCAAAAGTTGCTGCTCTCATGGGGATATTATGCTCCATTATTCTAAGAAGCTAGGGAGCATTTGGAAAGGAAGATCCAGGGTGCTTGGGTGGCTCAGTGGGTTAAAACCTCTGCTTTCGGCTCAGGTCATGATCTCAGGGTCCTGGGATCGAGGTCTGCATCAGGCTCTCTCCTCAGCAGGGAGCCTGCTTCCTCCTCTCCCTGTCTCTCTGCCTGCCTCTCTGCCTACTTGTGGTCTCTCTCTGTGTGTCAAATAAATAAATAAAATCTTAAAAAAAAAAAAAGGAAAGGAAGATCCATAAGAGGGGCCTCCTCATTGTGTAGGCTGAACTCTATCTCATGTAGATTCAGTTATAAAACAAAACAACCTTCAAGGGCAAATATTCCTATGTTAACTGACATAGAACAGCTAATTACATCTTCTCAAAACTACGTTTATAGAATGTGAGCATCTGGAAGGGCTCCTGAAGATCATTACTCTCCAACCCTAATCTTAAATTGAGCCTGTCAGGTTGACAGGATGAGTGATTGCTTAAGGCCATGACCTTAGAGGATGGAACAAGTACCAAAGTTCCTACCTGTCCTCTCAAACTGTGTTCCTTCCAGCAGTCTCCCTGGCCAGGGGGGAAGAGAATGGGTGGGGGGCCAGGAGGAGAGATACATCAATTATTTCTTCAGAAGGTCCACCATATAGAAGAAGTAATTTTGTAATATGGGGAAACTGTAGGAAAAAATATATATTTAAAAATTCCAAAATAAAATTGGCATCACGAATCAGGTTTCTTTTCTAAAATTTCTAGCTATTTCTACTGACAACTTTATTTATTTACTCCCATAGCATTTTTTGCTTTTTTCCTAAGGAAAAAGAAGGTTCTTGGTAGTAACATTTTGAGGATCAAAAAGCTGACAGATCAAAAACAAAAAAATGTGAACAAAACCATTTTTAAAATCGTGTTTCTAAATTTTGATATTTCTTCTATAGGGTGAACCTCAGGAATGTATTTCTCTTTTAGGCAATATTGTAATATATTGATGAGGTTCAAATTGTGGCAAAATTTGCTTTTGATTATATTTCAAACAATATATCATTTCTATTCCTTGAGGACTTTACAACTCCATAAAAATTTTCCTTACATCTCTTCATGAATGTCTCTGGTTTCTGGTTAAAACTGTTTAAATCTAGGGAAGTGGTCTTCCTAGATGAAAGAAAAGATTCAGAGCACCTGGGTGGCTCAGGGGGTTAAAGCCTCTGCCTTCAGCTCCAGTCATGATCTCAGGGTCCTGGGATTGAGGCCCGCATCGGGCTCTCTCCTCAGCAGGGAGCCTGCTCCCTTCTCTCTCTCTCTGCCTGCCTCTCTGCCTACTTGTGATCTCTCTCTCTCTCTGTCAAATAAATAAATAAAATCTTAAAAAAAAAAAAAGAAAGGAAAGATTCAATGTATTGTGCTTCCTCTGTAAATCTATTTGCTAGTGGAGTGCTCATGTGTTACCAGATGTGGGCAAATTCTAGTGACAATTACCGTGAAGAGTTTTTTGACATCAGGAGACCACTTGATATTATTAAATGTCAAACTTCAGACCCAACAGAAATCATCGGCTTCTAAAGTGACTTGATTCCCATGGGAGAAAGATATGAGGCATATATGGTGCCAGTGTTCCCATAGATTCTGAGCTGTTTTTACTTCTAAACTTAAGTTAGGGGTGCCTGGGTGGCTCAGTCAGTTAAGCATCCAACTCTTGGTTTCAGCTCAGGTCCTGGCATTGAGCTATGCCTTGGGCTCTGTGCTCAGTGCCAGAGTCTGCTTATCTCTCTCCCTCTGCTCTTCCCTCCACGCTCTCTCTCTCTCTCTCTCTCTCTGGAATAAATAAATAAAATCTTTAAAAATAAATAAATAAACTTAAAGTGAATGTTCCTTTAAAGAAGATAGCACTAATGTCGATGAAGCCTTCATGTGCAAGACACTGTCCTAAATGGTTTATATGGATTAACAATGTTACGAGGAAGACATTATTATTGTCCTGATCATACTACTGAAGGAATTAAGGCAAAGCAGGTTAAGAACTTGCTCAGGTGACCCAGCTCATAAGGAAGTTTGGGCCCAGAGTTTGCTCTTTTATATAATACTGCCTTTTGTGAGAAAAATTCCATGCATTATTATCATTGTTCCTAAGAGTTAACAAGTCTATATTATTAACTAATATTCTACTAAATGAAGAAAATGTGAACCCTTAAATTATCTTAAATCAATTTATTATCTCAAATTGTCCCCTTGTAATGAACAACGATGGCAATGACTGCCATTATGATCATCATGGACTTTTAAGATGATCTTTTATTTCCAGTGAAAGTAAGTTGTCGACCCTGCCGCTGTGGTCTGACCATGTGTTGCCCCTGCCGCACGCCCCCCCACCCCCGTTCACATGTTGAAAATGGAATGCCCAAGGAAGGCTGGTTTCAGGTGGAGGAAAGGGTAGAGGCAGGTGGGAAGCAACATGTGTGCTGTTCTGGAAGGAGGACTGGCCAAGGAGGGGTGGGGAGATAAGACGTTTCACGACTCTGCTTGGCCACCATGTCTTGAAGAAATGGAAATGAATATTTACTACTACCTACTGTTGTCCAAAGGTATTGTCCTGGAAGACATTCAGAGTGAGTGCACCAACAACAGCCTGCCATCACTCAGGGGACATTCTGTGGTCTTCCCCTTGACTTAAAGGGGACCTTTCCTGCGTGCCCTTAGGTACCAGCATTTCAGAAGGGGCAACCTCCTCTGAATCCTGATGCATCCATTTATGTCTCAATTAAGGAAAAATGACATCACTTTCGAGAACGGGTCCTCTTGAGGAGTTAATTAAGTAAATGAATTTACATGATTGCACTGGCTTGTCAAATGGCATCACAGTACACTTCACAGGGTACAGAGGTGAACAAACGTTTCCACTTACACTCTGTCCTGCCTCAATGCAGGCAGCTCAATGCTTAACCAGTATTGCCTATCTTCCTCCAGTGGCACTATCTTCCTGGTATGGCAGAAGGTTCTGCTGTTTATCACTTGTTTTCCTTTTCTTTCCCAGAACAATCTGCTTCCTTCTTAGAAAAGAGCTTCAGAAAGGCCCACGTGGTGGGGAGGAGGGGTAGGGTTGGGGAGGACATCTGTCCGGGGAGCTGCTTGTGAACAGTGGACACAAAGCGGTTTGCAGGGGGAGCCAAACTGTCTCTGCACCCAGTGTGCCCCGCTCAGCTGCCGATGGGCTCTTCCTCGCTCTACCCATCCCCACACATTGTTAGCGCGCAGTGATGCTTTTGGAATCAGCACGGGTACACTGGGAACCTGCTGCTTGCCAGACGCTGATTGTGGGCTTGGGATAGTTCATCCTCGTGAGAAAATTGGGGCTCGCTTGGGCATAGCGAATGCCATACGCTTTCTTTCCACCCACCTCTCCTTGAAGGAAACCTCATGCTCCAAAGAGCCCGTAACCGCTAGGCATTCCTTTTCTTTTAAAAGGAAAGGGAGGTGGAGTTCCATCCTCACATCCAGGATGGTTTTATGACACTTGTAAAACAGTTTCCCGCATACAGAGCATTCTCGTATTTTTAAACTTCCTTCCATCATTCTGGAGGGAAGGGGACCGTGACGGTCCTGCTGGGGTGGAACCTCTGTCTCTATAAAGCTGGACCAAGGGAGCTAGACTCTTAAGCCAGCCCGTTTATTCATGGAGGCGACAGAGTTTGGGGAGAAGTATCAGGAGAGCAGCATTTAGCTGACAGGACTCACTCCCAGTTATAGCAAAAATGCCCACATGACACGAAGCCTCAGCTTTTCCTGGGGGGACGATGCGACATAATGAGATAAGCATTTTGCTACTATCCATACCAAATAAATCTCCCGGATTTGGATTGCTCTGGAGACATACCTCCTCTTATTCTTTTTTTTTTTTTTTTTTTTTTTTACATAGGGCAAGTAAAAACACAGACATGATTGGGAAATCAAGGACTCAGCTTCCAACAAATGCAATTAAGGCCACAAACAAAACTACACTTAATTACGAAATTGGACTGTGACATGATTATTCCCTGGGTGCTTTCTATGGGTCACTTGCCAATCAGAAAATGCCACATCACATTCATCACAGAAACAAGGGACTCTTTTGCTCAAAATTAAAACGTGTATTTAAAAACCCCCGGCAGTTCTCAGGTTCTGTGGTTCGCCCCTAGTAATGCTGTGCAGTTACATGATTGCGTTCGCTCTACTGGCATTCTTTGTAATGTGAAAGAAAAGAAAAATCATTGGCAGAAGATGCTGATTAAAGCATACTGCCTAAAAAATTTTCCACAGTGCTTGAATGCTTGGATTCTTTGCTGCAGCTTGCATGGAGAAAGCACTGTCCTTTAGAAGACAAATCAGTTTTTTGCATGAGTTCGAAGTCAAAGTGTGAACTTAGATAAAGCCATGTTTTTAAAGGAAGATCCTTTTATGTGATGTTTGATATTTGTAACCAGTGCTATATGTTTTCAATTTAAAAATCTTACTGACAACCCAGCTCTGTGAAAGTTTTCCTATTTTGCCAGAACTGCTTCAGACTTTTCAAAGTGGTAAAATATTACAAACACATTTGAAGACCCAATGCCCTTCTCTTTCAATGGTAAGCATCATTATGAATTTGTGTATTTTCCAAAGCATGTATTTATACTAATGCTACACATATACTACATGTGTATACATCAATAGAGAATTTATATAGCCCTTACAGTTTATGTAAGGATATCATCTGGTATTTGTTACCCTGGAATATAGTATTTTAGATGCTTATTCATATTGAAACAAATAACTCTAGCTCACTCAGTTTAGCAAATAGCATTATGAATGTACCACAAATATTTGTCAGTATTCCTTTTGAAGGACAATTATGTCGTTTCCAGTTTTTGCTTTAGAAACAGTCCTGCAATAAACATTATTATATGTCCCTTTTATGCATAAGAGAGATTGTCTGTAAAGTATACCTAGAAAAGGAATTAACTAGGTTGTCAGAGAGAATATCTCCAACTTAACTATTGCCAAATTGCGGTCCACAATGGTTATGACAACTAATGGCATATGAAAGCTACAAAACTTTATTCTATATAATCTTGTCAACATTTAGTATTGTCAGATTTTTATATTTTTGCCAGTCTGATAGGTCTGTAATAGTATATCTCATTGAGCACATATATGTTTACTGACCATTTGAGCTTCCTTTCCTTGCCCATTTTTCTATTAAACTATCACTTTCTTATTAATGTTATAAGCCATGGATATTAATCTTTTTTTCATAATATAGATTGTAAATGCCTTCTTCTGGATTATGGATTCTTTTATAACTTGAGATCATATGGTGTCTTTTTTTAATACTCATGCCTAATTTTGAGATAATTATCAGTCTTTTGTGTTTGTGTGTTTTATATCTTGTTTAATGAAGTCTTCCCCACTCTAGTTATATTCTACTATATTTTCTTTTCAAAGTTCAAAAGTTTTGCTTTTTACTTTAATTTTGAATGTAAGAGGAAAGATTCATTTTTTCTTATACATATAACTTACTAATTCAGCACCATTTTTTAAATTATCCAAATTTTCCTAATTTATTAAGCCATCTTCATATGAGATTTCCATACGAATTTTTTATTTCTAGTTCTCTCCACTCTATTTCATCTCTTTATATCTGGTAGGAAAAGTGACTCCTTCCTTCCATCCTCTCTTTTTCTTAAGTGTTATCTCCATTATTCTTGAGTCTTTTCTCTTCCGTATGAATTTTTAAATTGCATTGTCCAATTCTACAGAAAAGCACATTGGCCTTTTGATTGAATTGCAATGTGTTTGTAGATGAATTCATATGGAATTGCCATCCTCAGATTATTGAGTCTCCCCTTCCACTCATGCCTTCATTTAATTAGGTCTTTTATTTCCTGGAATGATATTCTGAAAAGGTTTCAAAACGTCTTCAAGATGTCGAGAGATTTATTCTTGGGTATTGTATAGTCCTCATTGTTATTATGAGTGAGATTTTCTTCTATTACATATTTCAGTCAGTTATTGATTTCATATAAGGATGTTAATGATATTTGATACTGATCTTATATTCACAAATTTGTTGAAATCTCTAGTAGTTCTAATAATTTGCATATAGAATCCCTGTTTGGAGAGTGGTATCGTCTGTAGATAAAGATTATTTTGTCTTTTTCTTTCCAAACGTGTACCTCTTATTCCTTTTCTCTAGTCCTATGAGAGATCTTTCTATTATTCTTGATGTTAATGGGAATGCTAATTCCAAACCAGATCCCCTGCGGCTTTCAAAGTACTACTGTCAGTATAACTGGGATGTTGTAGAATAATCACTGAGTTGTGGGCAGATTGGGTTAGCTCTTACTCATGAGACTGGGTACATACCCTCAGGTTCTCAAGTTCCCCAGCTTACTAACAGCCAAAATCCTGGATGACCAGCAACCTCTCTTTGCCCATCCTTTCATGGGATACGGGAGCTCAGCAGCCAGATGCAGCTGCTGGCATTAAGCACTTAGTCTAGTAATGATTCTCAACTCGCATAGGTCCTTTTTAGCGCTCTCCTGAATGTCCAAGTCTAGCAATGCCAACTTTTTGGAGTAGAGCAAGCCCAAACTTCAACCATGCCCATTCTGTTGAGTTTATGTTTTATTCCT
The DNA here is from genome assembly GCA_002007465.1 of Ailurus styani. Classification (NCBI taxonomy): domain Eukaryota; kingdom Metazoa; phylum Chordata; class Mammalia; order Carnivora; family Ailuridae; genus Ailurus; species Ailurus styani. The sequence continues at coordinate 2,590,498 of LNAC01000244.1, forward strand.
TTTCAGTATCTTGGGAGATATTTTTCTAGCATATATACCTAGAAATGGAATTAACCGACTTACAGGATGAAACATATTCAACTTTACTAGATATTGACATGGAAAGGATTATCTTATTTTTGAACCTATGTCATTTTTCTCTTTATTTTTGCTTAACACATTTTATCTCTTTTTTGCTATTTTCTTGAGTGGAGACTGAAAAAATGTGCAAACATTCACAGCCATTTGTTCAGAAATATTATTCGTCCTATTTTTAAAATAATTTTCTTTGTATGCAACAAAAGGTGAGAATCAGAAAAATTATACTTATTATGTGTCTGGTAAAGTAATTCCTTCATTATGAATTGCCTGCAGATCGCCATATAGGAAAACCACTTGTCCAGTTGCTGTATGGCTTATTTGTTGTTTGTTGAACAGGATCTGCACATATTAAAGGATTTTTAAAATGGAGACAATAAAAGTTTATGATTTAAAAAAGGCCCTGAGACAATCACTAAATTCTACCACTTAAACTAATAATATATGTTACTTAAATTGAATTTAAATTAAAAATTAAAAAAGCAAACAAATTTAGACATTCTTAAGAAACTTTAAAGTATGAGGCAATCTAGTGAAGACGCTAAGAGAAGAGCTTCTAATAACACCAGTGAGCTGGATTCCAAGCTCCACCAATTACTAACTCTTTAGCCATTGTTTCCTTATTGGTAAAGAGGGACCATATTAGTGTCTACCCTAAAGGGTTATTTTGAAGATTAAACAAAATAGAGCACACATAAAACATTTAGCAAAGTGTTTGGCACATAATGAACACTCAATAAAATTTAGCTATTATTTATTTACGTTCACAAAGGTTAATATATTTCCCTTTTATATGACATATCATCTGACACAATCTGAAGCCTTTTATTTTCATTACTTTCAGTTTGTCCATTTCATAAAATTAAGCACATACACTTTCGGTAATTAGCATGTAGTACAGAGATTTCCCCAAGTTTTTAGATAGGAAGTAGAATGTATATTTTTAATTAAATTAAATTAGAGTAAAACTTTTAAAGTCCAATGAGTTTTGTCTCATTGTTGAGAACTACTTTAATATTCTAACAATAGGCAAATTATGTCTATTACATTATCTTAAGAGAAAAAATAAATAACAGATTAGAAATGACAGGAAAGGAAATAAGGCAATTAAAAATGAAGACAAGAAATCCAGTTTTAAAGACCAAACAAAGATTCAGTTACTAACATTATAAGTTTGTTTACCTTCACATAGTATATAAGAAAACCCTACCCTGTGAAATACCACTTAAAACTGGCTGATTCATGGTTTAGCCAAAAAAGTATATTTGCAGAGTGGACATGCAATGTGAAAGACAGCATCTAATTCATGGTGTTATGGTGATAGACTTCTGTTCATTTCAGGAACTGGCCTTTCTCTGTCGAGCGCTTACCAATCACATGGCCCTACCTCTGTTACCACAAGGTTGAACATGGACCCAGAGAATCCATCCTTCTGAACATTGCAATTGGTGTAGAGATTTTTTGGCCATGCAAATTGTTTAGTCAAATTTATCATTCATTTCCCTTATTGCTTCTGGATTTTGACTCTTGTTGGAGATTTTTTCATTTTGAGTTTATAAAAGTATACACTCATGTTTCCTTCTTGTGTTTACTTGTATTTATTTGTATGGCTTATCTTGGTATGTGGTATGAAGAGTAATAGATCAAGTTGATTTCTACCCCCCCCCATGGCTGTCCAGTTATCTCCACCCCACTAATCAAGAAATTCTTCCTTTTCTTCACTAATCTGATGTGCCGCCTTGATCATGTTATATTTCCATATGCACTGAGTTCTTTCAATATAATGCGTCATTTCTCTTTGAATCCTTTTAATGTTTTTCCTTTTGTTTTATAGAAATTTTACTCTGATGTGTTTAGTCATAGCTTTCCTGTCATGTTTGGGGTTTGTAGCGCATTCTGAATTGTGATTTAATGTCAGTTTTGGAAGATTCTCAGCCACCATCTTTTCAAATATTGCTTCTGGCCTATTCTGTCCATTCTCCTTACACACGTTAGGCTTTTTAAACCATGTTCCACACATGTCTCAATCTCTTTTCAATATTTTCCAAACATTTCTCTAGGCTTTAGTTTGTATGTTTTCTTTTGATTTATCTTCTAATTTATTAATCCTCTCTTCATCTGTGTCTAATCTGTTAAACATACTTGCTGAGTTCTTTATTTTGACTATTGTATTTTTAGTAATTTTAAACAATTAACAATCAGTTATTCAACAATTATTGTATCAAACTTTATTGATATAATTGAGGTACTATATAATTCACCTATATAAAGTGGACAATATAATGGTTTTTAGTACATTCACAGAGTTGTACGATTATTACCACAACCAAGTTTAGGATATTTTTGACCCCAAAAATAAACCCCATACCCATTAGCAGGCTCTCACCATCTTCTCCAAATACTCCTAGTCCTAGGCCCTGCTATTTTAGCTTCTGTCTGTATGTATTTGCCTATTCTGGACCTTTCACTTGAACAAAATCATACAATATATGGTCTTCTATGACTGAATCCATTCACTTAGGATAATGTTTTCAATTCATCTGTGCTGTAGCATATGTCAGTACTTAGTTCCTTTTAATTGCTAAATAATATTCCATTGTGTGGCTATACATTTGGTTTATCTATCAGTTAATCGACAAGGGTTATTTCTACATTTTGGCTATCATGAATAATGTTGCTATGAACATTCACATTCAAGTTTTTGTATGAACATATCTTTCATTTATCTTAGGTATATACCTAAGAGTGGGATTTCTGGGTCATTATGGTAACTTTGTGTATAGTATATTTAGACTTTGAGGAACTCCTGGACTATTTTTCATAGACACTGCCCTATTTTATATCGCTCTCAGTAGTATATGAGAATTTTAATTTCTCTACATCCTCACCAACACTTATTATTATCTGTGTCTTTTATTATAGCCACCCTAGAGGGCTTGAAGTGGCAGTGGTATTTCATACTTTGGAATTTCCTTTTCCTTTTTTAATTGTTTAAAAATTTTTTTGTAGTTTTTTTTTCTGCTTTATATAAAGTTTTTTTTTGTTTGTTTTTTAAAGATTTTATTTATTTATTTCACAGAGGTAGAGAGATCACAAGGAGGCAGAGAGGCAGGCGGGGGGGGGAGCAGGCTCCCCGCTGAGCAGGGAGCCCAATGCGGGCCTCGATCCCAGGACCCTGAGATCATGACCTGAGCCGAAAGCAGAGGCTTTAACACACTGAGCCACCCAGGTGCCCTATATAAAGTTTTTTATAGCTCAAGTCTCTCCTGAAGTTCTCCATATGACATCCAATTTCTTGAATACTTATTTTAAAGTCCACATAGGATAATGCCAATATATGAATCTCCTGTGTGTCTTTTTATATCATATTTTTTTTTCTTATAACTTTGGTCATGTCTTCTTTTCCTCAGTACACCTAGCCATTTTGGATTCAATGATGGATATTTTCAGGAATAATCCCAAAGTTTCCAAGTAATTTTATTTCCTATAGAGACTAAATATTACCTTTGATAAGCAGTGAGAGTAGGGGCAGATCACCATATGAAAATATGTAATTGATTTCATTTAAATCTTGGCCACAGGTTTCACATGTGCTGGTCTTTTACTCCTGGGTTAGCTGTCTGGGAGTTCTAAATTATATTAGGGTGGTGTATTTACCAGGGCCTGTCCTCCATGATAAGACTTTAACTTTAATTTTTGTCCCCATATAATTGCCAGGAGCACTTTTTAGTCTTTCAATCTTGCAGCTGACATTTTCCACTCAGTCTCAAGGGGGTCTGAGACACAGTATATCAGGTATACCTCTCTGTGTTTCTTTTCTCTCCAGAGTCATGGTTTTACAAGTCTTCACTACCTTGGCAGTTCTCTGGTGCTTCTTACACACATGAAACACAGTTTCTTTTTCTTCTTTCTTAATACTCAGGTTTTTACTTATTTTCAGCAGGACAGTAGCTACATAACAAGATAAGCCATCATTACAGGAAGGCTTTGCATGCACTTGGATTCATTTTGGATTTTCTGTTCTGTTCTATTAGTCTATCTAGTCATGCATCAATATCACCCCACTTTAATTATAAACTCTGTGATATAATTTTATATCTAATAGGTTTAGTGCATGCATGCACACTTTCATACACACACACAGCTATTTTTTCAGTTTCCTAGCTATTCTTGTTTGCTTTCCTGTTTATTCTTCCAAATAAACTGTATAATCAAGTTACTTAATTCCAGAAAAATTTGGTATTTTTATTAGGATCAGGTTAAATTTGCAAATTTATTTAGGAAAAATTGACATCTTTTTAGCATTGAGTCTATTAAAAAACATCTATTTAGGAATGCCTGGGTGACTCAGTCAGTTAAGTGGCTGCCTTAGGCTCAGGTCATGATCCCAGGGTCCTGGGATCAAGTTCCATATCCGGCTCCTTGCTTGGCTGGGGGCCTACTTTTCCCTCTGCCTGCCGCTCCCCCTGCTTGTGCTCTCTCTGTCAAACAAATAAATAAAATCTTAAAAAATGAAAACCAACAGAACAAACCCCCAAAACATCTATTTATGTCTCTTCTGTGTCCTTCAGGAGATATTATAACTTGCTTCACGTGGATATTAGGTATTGTTATGGTTTTACTTAGGTTTTTTTTTCATTTTTTTTTAAATTTTATTTTTATTATTTGCCCAAGGGGTACAGGTCTGTGAATC